>JAWZYV010003250.1:0-487500 GCA_038373885.1 Cheiracanthium punctorium | reverse complement strand
ACGACTAAACGAATAAATTAAATAAAAACTTTGTGAAAAAACACACATAAAATGTTACTTACTTACTTCAGTGAGAAGAAGGGCTTTGACTGAGGAAGACCGAAAGAATTTTTTGTCGAAACGATCGTATCGCTTTATAAGTAACACTTTATGTGTGTTTTTTCACAAAAGTTTTTATTTATTTTATCGTTCAACACCAGTATTTTGAGTGTTTTTTCAGTAAAACAATAAATGTCTGATTTTATTTTGTTTTATCTTTTAAGTTTGAATTAATTATAAAACTTTGCAAAATTGCATTTTCTAAAAAATGGAATTGCTATACAGCATTTGGAGTTAATATATTAGTTAGCTTTTTAATTAAAAAAAAATTCTTCGATTTTTTTAAATGTTTGTTTGCCGTTTTAGATTTTTTGAAATTCATGAAATTTTCTGGAGGCATAATATTAAAATATCTGTAGCGAATCAAACAAAATTTTATTATAGGAGAGTAATGACCTATTGAAATCAGTGGCGGCTCGTGGGTTATTTAAATGCAGGTCCAGAAAATAAAATTCGAAAATTAATTATGCAGGTGCGACGCACCTTACAACTACAAATATATTTGCATTTGCAGCAGTTAAAGGAAAACAATGCACGCAACTGAAAGAAAACAAGTAGTCCTTGGTCTTACATTTCGTTACCAAGATAAGTTTTAGCAAAAGTGTTGTCTTAATTTTTTTTTTCAAAGGATAATATTGAAAAATGTAATTGCTGTAGCTCCGAAGCACTTATTTTACTTCCATCTTAATTATTTACACTAGTTCTTGTAAAAAAAAAAAAAAAAAAAAAAAAACTGTAGTGAAAAATGACAAAAATAAAGAAAATAATAAGAAAAAAAAATCTGAAATTCTTCCAGATTTTATTTACGCACTCGCCTGGAAGAATTTCAGTTTTTTTTCAAAAATCTATACAATCAATTCTGCCTCATAGAGGAAAATGATAACTTAAGTGCTGATATAGACTCCTGTTCGCATAATTTTGTTGCTGAAAATTGCATCAGTTGTTGGAAAAAACACTCAGAACACTGGTGTTAAACAATAAAGTAAACAAAAAACTTTGTAAAAAACACACATAAGATGTTATAGGTAAAAAGATACGCACGTTTCGATCAAAAATTGTTTTGGCCTTCATCAGTCCAAGCCCTTCGTCGCAAGGAACACAGGGAACTGAAAAGAGATAAACAAGCAAGATGTTGCCACAAGGGGCAAAGAAAAGTCGAACAAAACCACGGAGAGGGGAGAAAGAAAAAAATATAAAATATGGGATAAAAAGGAAAGGAAAGAAGCAAAAAAATACAGAAATAAAAAAGGAAATAAATAAATAATAATAATAAAAGGAACACACGAAAACAAACACACACACAAAAAAGAGAAAACAGAACAAACAAAAACAAAAAAACAAATAGAACACTTTTTTTTTAATAAAACCACGAACAGGACAGCACAATAAATATATATATATATATATATATATTTTTTTTAATAAAAAAACCGTAAAGGAAAGACAGTAACACACGTACACACACATAAAAAAGGGGGGCAAACAAAATAAAAGAATAGAGGGGGAAAGGGAACGAAAGAAAAAGAAAAAAGGGGGTGGGGGTGGGGGAGTAGACGAAGAAAGTGAAAAGAACCTTACAACAGTAACAGACCCTAGTGGTGAAATGTTTTGGATTAGTGCGTATTGGAAAATCTAAAGTATCCATTTCAGTTATAAATTGGATCCTTGATCGGAATTTAATTCTATGTTAAAATCTCCTACCAAAACAGTTACAATCATCCTCCTTCAGCAACGTTTCGAATATAGCCTCTAATTTATCTTCATAAGAAATTCGAAGATTAGCGTATGTAACTGCAAATCTCACTTTATCTTGAATATACGTAATGACCATTTAAATACCATTGGTCTGGCTCGTGTAGGCACGGGTAAAGTGTTTCATTAAGTTTTCCTTTATAAAAATCATAACTCCAGATGGCTTTCTGTTTTGGAAACCACTGTCTATCCGTTCGACCAAAGTATTGGCGTATTTAGCACCACGAATTATATCATCTCGCCGCGCTGACAGATATCCAAAGTGTACTATAACTGCTATAATGACGTAGTTAACACCACCAAATATTTCTACTGGCAAGGCCGTAGGCAGGGGAGGGGCCCGACGGGCCCGAGCCCCCCCACCCACCCCGAAATTTATCTTTTTTTTAAACTGCTTTAAGTGGAACAGCTGATCATGGACGAATATGTCTAGAGGAGCCTAAACATAATGATGGAAATTTTAGAGCTCTGATTCGGTACAGAATAAAATGCGAAGACAAAGTCCTTGATGAACATGTTTATCATCGGGAAATAATGCCTTATATACAAGTCCTACAGGCATACAATCACAAATAATAAGTAGAAATTTAGAAGCGAAATATTTTTCCGTTATTAACCGATGAAACTAGGCATAAGAAAGATGGAACAATTTTCTTTGTGAATTCGATAGATTGACACTGGGGAATTTAAAATGCGAGAAGATTTTTTAAGGTTTGCCCCAGTTTTTAGTTTTACCGGAAACAGTTTGGAAGAAATAATTAAATCTAGTATTCTTGAAATTGGTTTAGATATCTCTTTACTTAGCGGCTAAGGGTATGACGGTGCTTGCAACATGTAAGGACAGTTTAAAGGAGTTTAAACACTTATTCAAAAGGAATACCCAAAAGCCGTATACACCCATTGCATTTCTATTTATACATAAAAAATCTGGAGTGATTCCAATTGACTTTCCGAACACTTACGATTAAGATCATTACCAGCCATTTAAACAAATTTCAATCGGTGAATAATTCAAGCATATAGCATATATACCAAATTGAAACTCAATCCAATGCACCATTTAAACGCTAGCGCACTTTCAAGACTTTCTCCCCATATGCTATAGTGTAAAAGAAATCTTGGTCGTAGCCCTGTAGAAAAACTATAAGTCCTATAGACATCGAAATCAATACCGGTCTTACGATGGTGGTTTATAGCAAATTTACCGAATTTGAGCTCAAATCGAATGTACCGTTTAACGCTAGCGCACTTTCAAGAATTTCCCCCCATAGGCCATAATGTAAAAGAAATCTTTGTCGTAGCCCTGTAGAAAAACTGTAAGTCCTACATACACCAAAATCAATACTGGTCTTGCGTTTGTTTTATAACATATATGTCCAATTTGAGCTCAATCGAATGATCCGTTTAGGAGCTATCGTGTTCACTCACATACACACATACACACACACCAGGGGCGAAGCCTTCAGTCCGCGCACGATGCGCAGATGAGTAGCAGGTTTCTGAAAAATGCGAAGAGTTTTGTACTTGAATTTAGCGTATTTAAAAACCCAATTTTATAAAATTTTCGCAATAGAATAATCTTTTTTTTTTTTTCAAAGAAATGGCTTATAAGGAATTTTTATTATTTTCTTGTTTGGTTTCGCAGAGAAACCTCCGTTTATACAAGATTCTTACTGCTGCCATCTTTTGGTCATAAAGGAAATCGTCCCGACCGGAAAAGAGATGCGCTCATAACAGAGCATCTCGTCCGATGACGCGCGCAGTTCCTTGGCCAATCAAATAGCGCGAAAATTTCGGGAGGAATATACGGTGAAAAGTGAGCCAGGTCATCTCTAAAAAGATAGCATCCAACCAGCGAGCGCTTTAACACCACTAAGCGACTGAATTGATTGTAGAAAAAATATATAAATGCGTGTGCATGTGAAAGTTGACGCGAACGAATTACAGAACGGCAATGTCTATCTGTGGGATGCGTTTAATTTGGTTTTAAATTAAAATAAATAAAATCATTTTTTAAAATGATTTTTGAAATTAAATCATTTCTTGTCTCTTCTTACTTGAAATTCTTGCGTAATTTCTTTATATAATAAGAAAATGCACTGCTGTTTCATGTAACTTATTCTGAATATAATAAAATTACTTGTTATGTTGAAAATATTTTGTTTGTTCTTTTGATAAATACTTTAATGCGAAAAAAGAAAAAAAATAATAAATTTCTATATTAAAAAAATGTCCTTTGCATTTGTAATTTGAATATCTCAAAAAATGGACTATTTGTCGGAGGCTAGAAGACCCATGCTTTAAAAAGAATTCACACATGTAAGAGATTCACCCAAAGTGAAAATCGGATGAGTAATATTTCATTGCTATCGATCGAGAAAGAAATGTTGGCATCCTTAAGACAAAGATTTTTACGACATAATAATCGGAAAATATTCATCCAAAATAAGAATGGATTTTATTTTCAAATAATGGATGAATATTATTCTTTACTGTTCTGATAAGTACAATATCTGTACACATCAAAAATGTCCCATTTCTAATTAATAAATTTCTAAATAAATACTACTAATAATAACTATTTAAGATTATTTTTCATTTTTAATTATTAAATCTCTAAAATTAATAAATAATACAAATAACCATTTAGGATGTTTTTTTTTTTTTTCAAACGTTAGATTATCTTATTTGCTTTGAAGTACATCCAAAATGTTCTTTATTCTTACACCACCTCATTAAAGTATTCGAGTGTAAGACAAATTTACTGTGTTAATGTGTTCGATCTTATATATATTGTGTTACATAAAAAATAAATTATAGTCCAATGACAACGTCTAGTATTTCTTTTGAGTTATGTGTTTTTTGAAAAATGAATCAGTAATCAACCGAATCAAATAAGAAATTCAGCTTAGACTAGAATAGGATTTTTTTTAAAAATATTTTTGTACTAAATATTTAACTTAAATGTTGATAAAATATATGAACATAATATTTTTGACTATTTGCATCACACCATGATCAAAATTTTCTTTTCGTCGGTCGTTTCATTAGAACTTATAACACAGTGTGTGGATGTGTGCTTGCGCTGGCGGGGAAGAGGGGGATAAATCTGTAAGCAGCGATGACCATGGCATATATTCACGCTTTGCCCCTGACACACACATACATACATACATCTCGTAAAAATAGCATAAATGAATTCACAACACCTCAAAACGTGTCCATACACCCAAATCTCGAAGTCGAATTTTTTCATGATGACAATACTTTCTTACATGGTACATGTTCGGAAAGTAAAAATGTTATTGATAAATATGCTTCGGTCCCAAGAATAAAATTAATGTAAAATCATCTGTAGTATTCTTAATCAAAATATTTTCTTCTACTAGATTATGTAACCAGATTTGGTATGTTTCTTTTAGATTATGACCACCCCCTCCCCCCCCCAAAAAAAAAAATTCTACGACATTCTTAATCAAAATATTTTCTTCTTCTGGATTATGTAACCAGATTTGGTATGTTTCTTTTAGATTATGACCAACCCCTCCCCCCCCCAAAAAAAAATCTACGACATTGTAATTAATATCAATTGCGATTCATTTTCAAACCAGCTAATTGTTACCCCTCCCTTTAACCCATTAAGCGCCAAAGCTCCCGTTACGGGAACATCTATTATATATTTTTTTTCTTAAAATATTTTAACGCAATTTACGAAATACACATTTTATATAAACATTTACACTATATAACACACCCTATAGTGTAAATGTTTATATAAAATGTGTATTTCGTAAATTGCGTTAAAATATTTTAAGAAAAAAATATATAATAGATGTTCCCGTAACGGGAGCTTTGGCGCTTAATGGGTTTTAAACAGGTTTGGCTGCCACTTGCAAAAGTCCTCTTCCGGCTCCAATTTATTATGAGTCTATTTCAATCTCAGATTATGGCGCAGAAACAGTGAAACCTCCCAAGTGGGACACCCCCCATAAGTTGGGGCAATTTCTGGAGAACGAATGTTCCAATTACATTACACTGAAATATACCTCTATAAGTAAATTGGCCAAATTTGAGGGAACCCGCAAGTGTCCAACTTTTGGAGGTTTCACTGTAAAATATTTTTTGGATAGAAATCAGGGTTAGGAGTTGGATAGAATCAGGGTTTGGATAGAAATCAGGTTGGAGGAGGTAGTGGCTTAGTTCATGGGCGCCGACAGAATATTTCCCAAGGGGAGGGCAAAGAATACTCCGGGGGGGGGCAAAGACTACTTCAACGTATGGTTACCATGTTGGAAAGAACAAAAAAGCAAGGAAAAACACTGCATACAAAAATCACTGCATACAAAAATCACTGCATAAAAAAAACACTGCAGACTGTGCAAGGGGGGGCATTGCCCCCCCTTACCCTATGCTGCCGGTGCCCATGGCTTAGTTATTTTTCTCTTATGAAGCACAATTTATGACCATGGCAGTGAATAAAAGTTATCAGAGAAAAATTAAAATAAATAAAAAAAACCTTTAAAAATGTAAAGAATTTTTTTTTAATTTCAAAAAAATATTTTAATAGTTTTATATACACACATACATAAATGATGTATGTATGTACATAGGCAGGCGCGTAGCCAGGAAAATTTTTCGGTGGGGATATGAACTTATATGTGTATAAATAGACGGAATTTCATCACTAATCCAAAAATTTCGGGGGGGATATATCCCGATATCACCCCCCTGGCTACGGCCTTGTACTGGTAGCAAATACTCCAGCTGGACCGAACCGGCTTTAAAATAATCTGCATTTTAATTATTTTTAATTTTCAGGATACTGGGTTCTAACATTTCGGAATTCGCGGTTTAGATCCACCCTGCTTGGAAAGATACCATTTTGCCAGATCGTAACTAATGCCAAAATGGCGCTTTTAAAATCAGTTACAATTAGTTATTCTGTTTTGAAAAAACGTATAATCGCTAATTCTAAACTCCTGTTGTCTAAGCGAACCTACTATTTGAAAATTGTCAACTTTGTAACACACTTTGAGTAATTTATTTCGTATACTTTTTCACTTGGCTTAAAATGGATCTAATTCTACTTCATGTTTGTCAATTTCACGCAATTCTACGTACTTGGAACTGCTTTGTTGCAAAGTAATGAATGATTTTATGCCAAACCTGGCAACCATTATGTTTTATTTTTTCAGATTTTTTATTAATATCCTCGGAATTTTCCGAATCCGTGGACATGTCTCTCGAAATTCGAATCCCCACGGTTTAGGAGAAGATTGCCCAACAAGCTCTTAACAGCGGCTGTTACTTTTTTTTAGAATAGAGAGATAGCTAGAACCCTCTGGAGGTAAAAGAAAATTGCATAAAATTATAGGAGAAATGTCTAAATGGCTACCAAATAGCACTATTTGATAACAGTTCTGAAATAAAAGCTTATTATAATAATTTATCGGGAAAAGTGTCAATTACTGGTGTACCTACCCTACATTGCTAGATGCGAAAGTGTGACGTAGGTGCATACAACCTATACACCGTCATTTTTTTAACCTTTTCAAGATGGGTGGTCGATTCTTAAACAATGCAAGAGATTTTCTAAAAGGACGGGCTCAGTTTATATGTCGACCAAGCAGTGATTTCCCCACTCTCTTATTATTAACTCTTATCCTGCCGGGGAGAGTAGACGAGAGATGTTCGTAAGCCATATTTACGCTAAATTTCAGAGAAAACCACGGAAAACTCCGAACGGTTAGGTCGACGGACGTGCGATGCTACCCGAACCCGGGACCTTCACACTTCGCCCGTCTACCATTTCCAGTGACATAACCACTGTGCCATGGTGATGCCACGGGAGATGTCAACATCAATTACTAGGAATCGACCGATACTATCGGCGCCGATATCTCCTATTTTTTTAGGTTTCGGTATCGGTCTCTCATATTTGAAAAGTATCGGTTCCCGATACATTCATCCATTTTTACCGATACTTTTCAACTGATACCTAGCTTTTCAGAAGAAAAACCACGCACGCGCAATACCACTCCCAGACAGCATATAAGCTTAAATCAAGCTTGACATTTGGCTTGGCAATGCAAGGTTGGCTTAAGCTGGATTATAGCTTGCAAAGTGCGCAGTGATAGCGCCATCTGTGAAAGAGAATGGACATTAATTGTCTAGTGTCCTCAAATTTGCTGAAAGTTCGTAAAAGATGTGTTTCATTTTATTACCAGTGCCATATATTACCGGCAGGGCAAACGGGACAACTGCCTACGGCCTACAGATTTTAGGGCCCAAAAATCTTACATCTTACACTTTTGTAATTTTAAAATAAAATTACAAAGGATAAAAAAAATTCAGAAGTTAAATAATTATTTTAATTATAAAGTATGAACAATGAAAATAATTCAAATTTACATTTGTATAAATTAATTTAAACTTATTTTTAATTCTTCGAAATGCTCTATATCGATATAGCATACCAATATGTAGGAAAATAACCACATTTGTAAAGAGAATTTTTAGCGTTAAAATATAGCAAAATTTTTCAATCATTTGTTATTTTAAGAAATATTTACAAAAATGACTAAAGTGTTTGTATTCCACACATGTTAGCAACTGTGATATAGCATTTCGAAGTAACGTTTAACTATCTGTTTCTTTCATTTCAGATTACTTAACACAAAATTTGTGTTAAGTAAACCCATTCTATATTTCCAAATATGGAAATTCTTCAAAATAAAATACAATTATACTACGAAATTGATTTCAAAATCAGTCGTTTGTCTCGATTATGGCCAGTAGTATTGCTCATGAGTGTTGCGGTACCGAAAGTTTTAAAACGTGTGCTGCTCTTAAGTTTATATTATGTTTATTTCCCTATTAGTAGAGTCTCTAAATCACACATAACATTATTTTAATTTTGATGCATCCCATGGAAAAATAAAAGAAACAAATAACACATCGCCCACTTATCAATCTGGCGAGAAAACAGCGTGGTAAGTCACTTCAAACTTTAGTCATAGCTGCACAAGGCTCCGGTGGCTGAATGGATAGCGTGCTCGACATCTATCGATCCGACTATCTATCGGGGTTGACGGCTCGAAGGCTAAGCCAAAGCGGGCGCCAGCGGGCGCCCAGCGTATTTAGCAGTATTAACCAGCGGGCGCCCCGTGTATTTAGAAAAATTTTTTAAGCTTGAAATTAAGCTTGATTCAAGCTTGGAATGTCAAGCTTAATGCAAGCTGGGCAAGTGTAAACTAGAACACTTGATTCAAGCTTGCATCAAGCTTACACGCTTGGAATTTTCAAGCTTATTGACTTGATAAATCAAGCTTGCTGCAAATTTGATGCAAGTTTGCTGTGCTGTCTGGGAGAGACCCTTTTTTGACGACAGCTGGCTGTGCTCGCGCACAGCCAGCTGCGTCAAAAAAGGGTCTCTAGATCTGTGGTACACGATGAACGTTTCGATCTTCCGTCATCTTGCTGGTAGTTAAGTCGACCGATGGCAACGGCTGCCCTTTTTTCAGCATTGGGCAATCTTTCCAGTTGTTCTCGCGTTCTTCCATTTTTCAGCAGATGTCAGTGCTGTTTAAAAGAATCGTGACCAATTTTTTTACGGGAAATGAACGTGCTATAAAGTAAAGGATTCTGGTGGAGCAATGTCACCCGCAACTATTTTTATAGAAATCCAATCTATTCTTCTTGACTGGCAACAGTCAGAACATCAGAGTTTGGTGTTCCCAGAGCGAGATCACTGCGCGTTAAAGGGTTAAGACTCACACCCTTTCGAAAAAGTATTCGAGTGTAAGTCCCATGTCAATTTCATATTTAAAATTTTGTTCCCTGTAAAAACGAATCATCGGAAAAAACACTCAAAATACTGGTGTTGTTAAACGATAAAGTAAACAAAAAAACTTTGTAAAAAACACACATAAAATGTTACAGGTAAGTAGATACGTACTTTTCGACCAAAAATTGTTTTGGTCGAAACATTGTATTGAACGAAAAATTGGTTCGAAAAATTGTTTTGGTCACACGACAATAACTTCTAAAATTTCCTTTAAATTTGTGTTTTTTACAAAAACTAATTAGTTATTCACAAAAGGAAAGTAGGAAATATGCTATTGTTCAAATTCATTTTTCAGTGGTTGCACGGTCGGTCTGATAGTAAATGCTTTGTAAAGTTCGCCGCCCAAGACACCCCTAGCGTGTAGACTTTCCATAACAGAAAACGCACATTGTAAATACTGTATAATGTACAGAGAAAAACAATATGGTAATTTGGATAAAAGCAGTCTTAGTCAAATGCGAAGCCGTGATTAATATTAATCAAGTAAGGAACTATAAAAAAAAAAACTTATGATTTAATATTGTTTTAGGAATAATTTCATTGAACTAACTACCATATTTAGGTTAAGCTTCAAAAGTGGGCTTCCTCAAACTTTTCCCCTTAAGACTATATAGCTGCTTTCCGGCATTATCCTGAATATGTATACATGGCGATCATGGGCGCCCGCAGAATATTTCCCGGGGTGGGGTGGGGTGGGGCAAAGACTACTTCAACGTATGGTTACCATGTTGGAAAGAGCAAAAAAGCAAGGGAGAACACTGCATACAAAAATCCAGGGGGGGGATTGCCCCCCTCCTTGCCCTATGCTGTCTGCGCCCTTGGTGGCTATTTTGGCAGAGTGGGGCGAAAATAACTTCTGTTTCCAATAGTATTTTACGGACAGTAGCATAACAGTAAAATGGCAGGACGGGCAAGATATTACAGGCTCCCGGCCAGAGCCCCCCTCACGCCTCCCCAACACGAGACTGTTGCAAGCTCATTGCATTTACTGAATGTATATATATATATATATATATATATATATATATATATATACTCTATAACAAAAAATCGACGCACCAAGAAACAATCATCCGATTGCTTTGAAATTTCGTATGCATGAATGTTTGTAACAGATATGCAAATGATTCAAATTTCGTGTCCAATGAATGAATAGTTTGATCTCTAGTGCATCGGAACTGCGCATCCAGCAGACGTATATAAGGAGAAGTTCTTCAACGGTTGTTAAAACTTTCGGTTTGATTGCGATTCAGATGTTCTTTCAACAACTTTAAAAATGCCTCGCTGCAGGATTCGTGCTCATTACGAGCAACTGTCAGAGTTTGACAGAGGTCGTACCATTTGGATTGAAAGAGGCCGGTTGGACTAATCGGAGAATCGCTCGTCATTTGAGTCGAAGCGATGCGACGATTCGAAGATGCTGGCAAGGATGGGTGGAAAATGGCAGAGTGCAGCGTCAGGATGGTAGCGGTCGACCTAGGGCTACAACAGATCAACTGTCACAGCGCCTTCTTCATCTCTATCAACCATTAGACGTTCAACCCAAACACCAGTGTCCATCATGACCATTCAAAGACGGTTGAGAGAGCGAAATCTACGCTCGCGCCGACCGTTACGCCACCTGCCACTCACGCCTGCACACTGTCGAGCCAGATTACAGTGGTGCAGGGCTCCATCAGGTTGGAATTATGCCGACTGGGGACGTATAGTCTTTAGCGACAAATCCCGCTTCCAACTGTGTCCTGACGATCATCGAAGACGTGTTTGGAGACGCACAGGGCAGAGGGGGGATCCTGCTTTCACTATTGCACGCCACACCGGCCCTCAACAACGCATTATGGTCTGGGGTGCCATTTCCTTTGACAGCCGGACCCCTTTGGTCGTCATTAGAGGTACACTTACTGCACAGCAGTACGTGGACGACATCCTAAGACCTGTTTTGCTACCGTTCCTTTTGCAGTGCCCTGGGCTGGTTTTTCAACAGGACAATGCCAGACCACATACGGCTCGTGTTGCTCTAAACTGTCTGCAAGCTTGTCAAACTCTTCCTTGGCCTGCCAGATCGCCAAATCTCTCTCCCATCGAGCATGTCTGGGATATGATGGGAAGGCGATTGCATCTGGCACGGACTGTTGATGACCTCGTTCGACAATTGGAGCGAATTTGGCAGGAAATACCGTAGGAGACCATCCGGGAGCTTTATCGGTCCATGCCACGCCGTGTGGCAGCTTGTATCCAGGCTAGCGGCGGGTCAACACCTTATTGAACTTGTTACTGTAACTCTGAAATAAATTATTAAATTGTTCTGAAATTTTAATCATTTACTATTCTGTACATTGTCTTCCTATCCACCAATTTTCGTCTCAATCGGACACCTCCTTCTTGGTGCGTCGATTTATTTGTTATAGAGTGTATATATATATGTGTGTGCATATCAAAAATTTTAATTGTATTCAATTAATTTAAGTTACCGACTGAAGTACATAAATTAAACAACATAAAAAAACTATGTATAAAATTTAAAGGCATCAGTGAGAAAAAGTAATAGCTCTGTTTTGTAACGTGTAGTAATGAAGGGGGCCCAAGCAATGAACTCTCTACGGGCCACAGTGTTGTAGTTACGCTACTGCTTACGGATATGCTTTTTTCGTGAAGATTTCGAGGCTGGCAATCGCAAACTGATCAACTAAGTCATATACTTTTATATTTTTAATATTTTCTTTTTAGTTAGTGTTCTTATTTCTACAAAGATCACTGCCTACCTTTAAAAGACAGTTTACGGTAAAAAATCAGATTTTTCTAATCTTTTCTTTTTTCTTTCTTTTTAAACAGGAACATGGTTTGAAAACAGTTAGAAGCATGGAGGTTTTTTTTTTTTTTTTTTTTTCAGCAGCTATATATATTCTTTTTAAACTCTATCCATTGCATGCGGCCCTCGTTTTTGTTTTATATTTTACAAGATTTTTTTTTTTATATAGATATTAAAACATTCATAATTGCAAATTTTTAGGACTGTTTGTATGGATTTCGGAATTTGTATGTAGTTATAATATCAATATGAGGCTAGAAAAAGTCAGTTTAAACTTTTTTGTCTGTTTTAAAAATTTGCTATATTAAGAAATATCGAAATTATTATTTTCTAGGTTTTAGATATCTGTGTGTAAACTAGAAATTTGAATTCTTTAATTTTTTTACAGAGAAATTCTCGGTGCGAGTTTTTATATTTATGGTAAACCTTTGCACTTAAAAAAAAACCTCTTTTATTTATTTATTCACTTTTTTGGGGGGTGGGGGCAATTATTTATTCCAAAACTAATTTTATCGTAAGATTTATCAAAAATTTGGAAGGATTTGAAATTTTCAGAAAATTTTATCTCAAACACATAAATCTTACGATAAAATTTAATAAAATGAGTTATTTTATGCTGCTTTAATTTTCTCTTTGATCTGTCCCGACTTAAAAAAAGTAATTTATTTGAGACTTTTTTTGGAATCGTTTCATTTCTTGGATTAAGCTTAATTTTAAAATTAGCATTAAATATTAGTACACATGAGATAGTGCAATCAGCATACAATTTGTGTACTTCATGATTTTTGCATGGGGAAAAAAATAAATAAAAACTTCTTTTACGACAGCGATCTTTTAAAGCCGAGTTCGCTCTGATTCATCACAATATGTGTGTTGTCAATCGTATTCATGAAACAATTTGGAGTTTTAACTTATAAATTTTGTCCGTAACGAGGTCCGATTTTGTCCATAACGAGGACTCAGTGGCGGCTCGTGGGATACAGCAAGTACAGCCGGGCTGCACTTGAAATTATCAGCACATACTTTAAAATATTTTATTCTACTAATTTTCCTAAATTCAGATTAGAATTATGGAATTCCTAAGGTAAATTAAAAAAATCTCCAAAAAAAAAAAAAAAAAACCGTATTGTGGTCGGATCGGTCATTCAGAAAAAAAGCACATCTTTGGTTCAGCCCACAACGCTGATAAGAAAATTGGCAGCACCGTTGCCATGACAACGATTACGTTAGCGGTCCCTCCGGCATAGGCTATAGTGGGATAACGCAGCTAAGACTCAGCTCATGAAAGATTTTGAAACGTCGGCAGCACTTGTGAATTCGACTCACTGATTGGCTCGAGAAGTGAGGGAGGGGGTAAGGAAAATATATGTTCAGCAAACTCTCGACTTTATATTGCTGAATTTATCAAAAAGGTAAGCCGGAATACGCTTATGAATGGACAATTACCCATCAAAGCAGTATCCAGTCAGCACAAGAATGTTCTATGAACGTCTAGTAACGTTCAGAATAGTAAGAAAAGCGTTCAGGTAAAGTTTGTACGTTCTGTATAACGTTCTAAAATTGTACTAAGCTATCTTTTGCCAAAATATGTGAAGAAATAACGTCTTATTGGACATGCAACAAGGGTTTTAATGATGCCGTTCTAAAGCAATGCCTAATAACTCGTTCTATTCGACGCGCAGCAGAAGTGCTGGTATTACTAAAGTGACCATTTATTTTTTCCTTCAAAACGGGACATCTACTACTTTTTTGGCAATAGTGTATTTATTTTCTTCCTCAAAACGGGACATCTACAGTTTTTAAGGTAATAGTGTAGGGAGACTGAATATACAGGTCAGAGTATCTTTTAGTTGTTAAGAAAACGCGCCAAAAAGCTTGTGTTAATGTTAATATCAAAATAAAATGAAAAAAAAACTGTTCTAAAACACACATATACTATAAAAAATAGTGCAAGACGTACGTTTCGGGTGGTACAAGGGGTAGGCCCTTCTTCGACTTTAAAAACACCATCCGACACAAGGCAGGATGGTAGGAAAGTGAGAAATGTAAACAAAAGGATACGCAGAAAAAAGGACGTTGTCATTCGGAAGGAAAAAAATTCTTACAAAACGTGAGTGAAAAGGGAAAATAAAGAGGAGATCGGGGGAGGGGGAGGAATAAGCAAAAGAGGAATATGACACTAAAAAAAGAAATAAAAATTCAATAAATTGAAATAGTTGGCAAAAAAAGAACATTAAAAGAAGAAACACAAAAACATTACATCCCCCGGCATTTTCTTTGCGTCTTGAGAGGGGAGGTAGGGAGGTCGGGTTTCTTTCTTTCTTTCTTTCTTTTTTTTTTTTTTTTTTACAGACACTGCCGTTGTATGATTTTAGATTTTTAGCCGCTTTTAATGAAATCGTTACTGTGGTTGCTCTCTTTCTAAAAACGGGACATTGCAGGGGCATTTTCTAAAAACGGGACATTACGGTGGTGCTTGGGGACAACGGGACAAACCACCTAAAAACGGGACAGTCCCGTTCAAAACGGGACGTATGGTCACCTTAGGTATTACCGTTCAAAAGCTATGCCTAATAACACGTTTTAGTCGATGTATAACAGAAGTGCTGTTGATACCGTTCAAAAGTTATACCTGAGAACCCGTCCTACTTGACGTGCATCAGAAGTGCTGGTGAAACCGTTCAAAAGCAGTGCTCATAAATCGTCATACTCAACGCATAACAAAAATACTGGTGGTACTAAGTTTAAAAGTAATGTTTAACAACACGTTCTACTAGACGCGTTGAATTTGTTATTCCTGAAACGTCGGAACTTGGCGTCTAATAAAGTTTTAGAGATACCTGTTTGTCAACATCCCGGTGTTGAGTTGCACAAGGGGCAATCAAGCGGCAAAATCCTTTTGCATTCCTGGTGATATTGCTGTTGGTCGTATTTTGTTTTTTTGCATAATTTACGATATGTGTTATTCCCAGACAGCACATAACCTTAAATCAAGCTTGACTTTTCTTTCAATTTAACGTATTAACGCAAGCTTGACAGTTCAATTTATTTTAAGCTCGCAACAAGCTTGGAGATTACAAAAAAAAAAAAAAAAAAAAAAAAAAAAAAAAAAAAAAAGGAGTCAGAAATATTTTCCCGCCGAATTTAAGTCATTTGAGCTTCAAGCTTGAATACAACTTGATTGCTGCTTGATTTGGAAAGCCACATAACAAATAATTTATCATCAGTCATAAATGTACTTGGCCATAGAATTAAAAAAAAAATATTCTATATTTCCAAATATTGAAATTCTTCAAAATAAAATACAAATATACTACAAAATTGATTTCAAAATCAGTCGTTTGTCTCGATTTTGGCCAATGTTGCTCAACATGAGTGTTGCGCTATTGAAAGTTTTAAAACGTGTGCTCCTATGGAAAAATAAGAGATGTAGTTCGGCATGGGAAATACTGATCAATCTCCTCCCAAAAAAACGGCGTGAAAACCATAACAGTCTCTTCAAACTTTAGTCATTTCTCCTCGAGTCAGATTTGAATCGTGGTTAGGACGCTTGCTTCGCACACCTTAGTTCCCGAGATTAAAATAATTTGAACAGATTAAAATAATTTGAGGTTTCAGCGTAGAGGGGGAAAATGTGTGGAAAAATAAAATATATTGGGCGAGTCTGGCGCCCCATGTATTTAGGATTTTTTTTTTTTTTTTAAGGAAAAATTTTTAGAGTGTAGTAAGTTTGAATCAAGCTTGCTATGTCAAGCTTAATGCAAGTTGGGCAAGTGTAAAATTGAACACTTCATTCAAGCTTGCATTAAGCTTACACACTTGAGATAATCAAGCTTAATGCAAATTTATTGACTTGATAAATCAAGCTTACTGTAAGATTGATGCAAATTTGCTGTGCTATCTGGGCGAGAAAACGTAATTTAAACACAGTGTGAACGTTCTACCGAAACATTTAATCGTTCTGGATGAGTTCGGGAAGTACATAATTTGAGCCGGTTTTCTACGTTTTAAACACGTCGGCTGCCCGGACATATAGACGTTAGTAGAGCGGTTTTTTGTTTACGTACCGTGAACGTTTAAACTGAACGTTCACAGCTCGTACTTGGGACGTAAGTGTGCTGCTGGGGTATTGTTTTTAAGTAAGCAAGAACTGGCATTTAGAGGACATGGCGAGCGAGAAAATTCTTTAAACATCTGAAATTTTAAAGAGCTTTTAAAATTATTGATATCTGAATTAAAACAACGCCTTTTTATGAGGGCATCACTGACCGATTCGCAAGTTTAAAAGAAAGGAGGATTGATTTGACCTATAAAAAATAAGTAAGTTTTCTTTTTTCTTCTCAAGCTATCGTTACAAAAGATAATTCTAAGAAAACTTCGAATCAGACACGGATTAATGCAATTTTGAGGATAAGAGCCGCTGGTTGAAATTTATGTCCATTTTATGGAAGTAAAATAGGATCTCTTACATTTTTTATGTAATTTCTTTTTTTTTTCCTCGGTGAGGGCTTAATCCGCCAGCTTTCGAATTCAGTAACAAAGATTTTCCAATCCTGTTCGGAGGAAAGGGGGGGGGGGCTCATATGCTTCCGGCTGCACTAACAGTTTTGACCACGGGCCGCCACTGGTAGGACTATAAATACTGTCTACTCACTTCAATGTATTCACTGCTTTTTCTTTTTAATGCTTTCTATTAGGTTCAAATTTTTATCAATGGGCTCCGCTCATCATGGTGTTATTCATTTTAACAAGAACTGCACTCTCGTTGCAAAAACTGTCCACAGATGTAGATTTAAGTGGCATTAAATCATGTAAAGTATCGGTATCGGCCAATACAATATCTGTAAAGTATCGGTATCGGCTATATCTAAAAATGAATTTATAGGTAAAGTATCAGTTTTTGGTGAAAATGTGGTATCGGTCGATCCCTATTCAAAATGCTTCACCAGAGAAAGTGTGAGAAACATTCCTTTTTAAAAATTAAAAGTTCCGTTTAAGTTTTGGTAGATGGCAGCACCAACTGCCATCAAAAACCGCTTAAACCAAACATACTCAGTTTTGTTTACAAACATTCTTTAGCTTTATAATTTTGTTTCCCTATCAAAGGGCGTATATTAAATTTTTGAACTTTGTTAGTGGATTCTGAAGTTCAGTTTTCCGGTATTGTATTTTCTGGTTAACATTCAATATAAACTGCCCTTCCCACTCGATTATAAAATTACTCGGATTCTAGTGAAAAAGTTGGCTTAAGCGGGTGTACGAGATGCAAAGAAATGTAATTTTCATGCTTAAGCTGGAGATTTTGTTTTTTTAACGATAACACTATAAAAGTGAATTATCTTTTGAATACTCCTCACACCCAAAGCAAAAATTATAAAATAAATATCCGTTTAAATTATTTTGACAGTATGTATCTCTCTGTGTCGCTTTAATTAATGTGTTATTGTTAAAGGTTCAAAGATGGCCAATATTTTGAGGCGAACGAGCGTTTTCAAGTCATTTTCAACGAAGAAGAGGACAGCCTTGCGTTGATGTTTCAGCATGTTACTCCTGATGATGCGGGTTTATATACGTGTGTTGCAAGTACTAGCTCTGGAAGCAAAATTGCTTGCAGTGCAGAACTCACCGTCCAGGGTAATGTACAGTTAAATTAGTTTTGCCATCTATGGTTAATTCCTATTATTTGTGTGACTACCATCCTAAAAGCTGTTTGTGTTCCCAAATACTTTTGTACCTAGATTTTTTTTTTTGGGGGGGGGGGGGAGGGTGGATTTATTCTTACAACAATAAGTAGATAAGTTAAATAAAAAATGATTATTTCTAATTGGAGTATAATTATTATCTAATCATTATTTTAATTTTAATAACAACTTTTGGTTAAATAAACTTATTAAAAAAGTATGATTTGGGGAGGTGTTTTGACCCCATTGGCCTGACTGGGTAGGGGCTAGGGTGGGCTAAGCCCACTGTAGATTGATTTTAGCCCACTCTGAAAAAATTAGATTTTCAATGCAAGAATAGCAGATGGAGCCCTTGGGGTGAGCTAAAGCCCAGGCTAGAAATATCAAAAAAGCCTACCAAATTATGTTAATGTTTGACCCCCAAAAACTCCTCTTCAGTGCACCCAAGTTTCCAAAAGCTTAGAATAAGTCTGACACCACTAGTTGAAAATTTTTGAGTGGTTATGCAGAGAGTTGCCATAGTAAGGGATTTTTGTTTATTTAAAAACACACATGTGCACACCACTGGCTAAGTTTTTTTGAGTGTCTGTGCAGCGAATTTTGGGGGGATGGAGTGTTACACAGTAAATAGGGAATTACCTCTTTTATGTATGTGATGCAATGTTTTAAATTTTTTTTTATTGCATATTAACATTTGTGTTTAAATCCCTTATATCATACCACCCTTGTTAAAATGCAATGAAATTTTATGCTCTGCTTTTTGATTTGCTTTGTATTTGGCCTTGGATATTCATGCTTTTAACATTGTATGTTAATGAACCTTGTGCATATATGTATGTGAACAATTAGTTGCATAATATATATAAAGAGTTACTTTTTGAATATATAGTAAAGTCAGTTTCTTCACTGCAAATTCTCTGTCAAATCTAATGCTCCAAACTCTATTCCCATTTTAAAACTTATTAAGGTAAAACAGGTTCAGCTTGGCTATTCACCACTTATGGTGAGATTAAATATATCAGGATGCTATACCAATCTGTCAAAAATTATGCAAAGAATATAATTATCGATTATGCATAAGTGTAAGTGAATGAAAAGTCTGTAAGTGTGGGAAATATCTGAGCTATAATGGTAGAGCACTGTTAATCTCTAAGCAACACAGTGAAAGAATCATATGTTAAGTAATTATATATATTTTTAAGAATGTCTGCCACATTTTTAATATATCTTATTTTGAAGCATAATCTATAAAAATGTCTGTAGATATAAAAGTACTGCACCATGCTGAAATGCAATGAGTATGTTTATACCAGTTGTGTTTTATTCTGTATTTATATTGCATTTGTAAGTATAATTGGGGTGGGGCTCAAGTTTTCTAGGGTAAAATCTAATGATTTCGGAATAGGTATTACAATATACTCAACTCAATACTTAGAGGAGGTCTTATAATTTTCTAGGGGGGGGGGGGGGTCAGAGATGGCTTGATGATTAAAACTTCCAACATAGTCATCAAGAACTATCAGAACTTTCATTGTAAGATTTTTGTGTATTGTTATTATATGAATTTAATTTTGTTCACAAATCTTATCATTTATGTGTGTTCTTGATTTTAAAGAGTTTTTTGTTTGAATTGAAGGGTATCATTTCAGTTGTGACTCCTAGTGTAATCTTTTTTTGACTGTTAAAAAAGTGTTTTATTGTATATTGATATTGCATTGTATTTTTCTTCTAGGTGTTATCAGACAAGTGGAAGCACCTGGCATCAAAGCCCAGCTTTCTGATGTAGAGGCGACGGAAGGGGGATCTGCTATGTTGGAACTAAAAATTACTGGCTTTCCAAAGCCCAAAGTTTCTTGGTACATTTTGTTTAATATTGATTGTTTATTAAATAGAATTTCAAGCAGCAATCCACACATTAGATCTGTATTTACTAATATTGCATTAACAGTTGAAGATTTGTTACCAATGTAAAATATTGTCAAAGAATAAATAAGCATGAGAAATAGGCAGAAAGTTTTCTGAACTTATCACATAAACATTGGTGCCCTGCTAATCGAAAAATACCCAATATTATTTCTTCATATGCAATTATAGCATTGTAATTATAAAAAATTTAGTTTTAAGATTTTGACCTTCTTTAAATTAAATTTTATGCCTTTGTGCCTGATGCTTGAACATGCATTTGTTTGTATGCATATATGATCCATTTTGGCCAACTATGAATCCATTCTGACTAGTTTTGCAGTGATGTCTGTACATTAGAGCAGAGCGTAAAAAAAAAAAAAAAAAATCGATTTTGTTTTTGCCCTAGTGCTGAGAAGTTGTGTACTGGTGGGTAGGTCACATGTGCAAAATTTAAAGGAAAACAAAAAATATCTTCTGGTTCCAAAATGGCCATGTTTTTTAACAGATTTTTACTATAAATGCTTTTTTTTTTGTTTTGTATGCAGCTCGTCATTTTGTTTATTAATAAAACTCAGAATTTGCCACATTGTAGTTAGTGTAGTGCTTACGCACGCGTAGATGTTCTGCTGTTTTCACTGTCCAATCACAATCAAGGTCTCCTTCATTTAGAAGGGGAATTCTCTTTCGTATTTTTATTAAAGAGTGTTTCTCTTTGCTTTTGTCCACGAGCTAGTGATTATTTTATAATCATGCATTCTAAATTAGTTAAAACTAAATATTAATAACACTGTATGTCTTAACAATTATTTGAAAGAAAACAATAATGCAGAATAGAAGCAGTTTATTTTGTCCAGTGTTTGGCTCTCCAACAGAGTTAAGTTCTCATATTTTGCCAACATATAGGGATGTAATGAAATATTATTTGTTGGTGCGAATTGATTTTAAAGAAAAACTGAATAAAGCTGATCCAAGTACTTCAGAAATCGCAGATACAGTTTCAGAGAGAATTGAAGAAATTTGGAGCACAGCATCTCTGCCATTTATTTCACACCAATGTATAGTACAGATGATTCGATCATACAATGAAAAATACAAGAACATAAAGAAATATTTTGGTGTGAAAAAACTGACAACCTCAACTTTAGAAACGAAGCTTATAACCTTCCAGAAAGACTCAGAAACTGATCGACATTTCTTCCTGTAAATGTGTTTCATTTGATAAATATTCTTGCCCAAATTATAAAAAAGTTCCTGAAATTGAAAGATCTTTTCTTATAGACCAAAGAACACTTAGGCAAATGTTCATAGGCGCAGTTGATTTAAAAGAAACTGTAAAAATGAGTAAGCGAGCCAATAGAAAGCAGAAAGAGACAGAACGAATGACTCTTAAAAAAATGTTTCTTCATCTTCTACTCAGTCTAGGATCGCTACTCCTGATCAGGATTCTGATAAAGATTATTGTAATTCTGATAATGATATGGATTATTTCAAGCCTTCCTCATATACAGCCAGTTTGATACAATCTGAATTGAAAAGGACGCCACCATCAAACCGATATGCAGCAGTAGCTATAGCTTGTGATGAACTGGAGTTTCAGATCGTGCTGGAGCTATTATTACAAGGGCTGTTTTAGAAGATTTGGGAATGATTACTGAAAATGACATGTCAAATGTAGTTGATCGACATAAAATAAGGAGAGAGAGAAAAAGAATTCAGAGAGAAAATCAACAGGAAAATGAAAGAGATATGGAATAAAGGGACTTTATTTTGACGAACGGAAGGACCAAACTCTAATTCAAGAAAACATAAGAGGAAAATTGTATCAGAAAACAGTGATGGAAGATCACCTTACACTGATTAAGGAACCAGGAAGCAAATACCTTGGACACACAGCATCAATGTCCTCGTCGGCTTTAAACATTTTACAAATCATCTTGCAGTTCTTGGAGAGTAAGAGTATTGATATTCATCAGTTAGTAGCAATATGGTGCGACGGAACAGCTGTTAACACTGGTTACAAAAAAGGCATAATTCGCCATTTTGAGGAAGCTACTGGGGAACCCGTACACTGATTTATCTGCCAGTTTAATGGCAATGAGTTGCCACTCCGTCATTTAATGCAGCATTTGGATGGTGGAATGAGTCGGCCTAATGCATTTTCTGGTACAATTGGAAAAACTCTGGCAAGTTGTGAAAACCGCCCAGTTGTAAGATTTGTAGCCATTTCGAGTGGATTTCCGAAAATAGATATAAAGGATCTTAGCACAGACCAGTAATATCTATGAGATGTCTGTCAGGCTGTCTCAAATGGAAGCTGCTTATCAAGTTTGTCACAAAAGCATCCTGGGAAATTATCTCATGCACGTTGGCTAACAATTACAAATCGCGCTATGCGTTTGTACATTAGCTGTTCAAAGCCTTCAAACTCTGGCAGAATTTGTTAAGAAAGTTTACGCCCCTACATGGTTTACGGTCAAACTAAACACATTTTGCACGGATGGTCCCAGAAATTTGTGGAAAGCAATACGTACCTCACGCTACCTTAAAAATGAATTAAAGCGTGTGGTCGATCCTATTATCCAAAGAAATGGCTATTTCAGTCATCCAGAAGCGATAATACTTTCGGTGATAACAGACAATAGAAGGCCCATTCGAGAACCTGGACTATGTAGGATTTTATGGGCGAGAAGAGGAAAAAAGGAAGGAATCCGACCCTACATCATTCCGTCACTTAACTTCAACGCAGTTTCATACATACTTATTGATTAGCAGAAATGTTTGTTGACGGAACTACCAATAACAACACATTTAACAGAAGATGATTTGAAAGTTGCAATTTTGAGTGGAGTGTCTGTAGATAAAGATCTGGAAAGTAAATAAAAAACACACATAAGAAGTAACAGGTAAGTAGATACATATGTTTCGACTAAAAATTGTTTTAGTCTTCCTCAAAGCCCTTTGTCACTAAGAACAGAGTTAACTCTGTTCTCTGGAGATCTAGAAAGTCCAAAATTTCCATGCCACACCAAAAATGTTGAACGTTTTGTGAAATTCGTAACTGAAGTTTCTGCGGCTATGTGTGGAGAAGATATGCGAGACGGCTTAATTAGAACGCGATTAGAGTCCAGAAGAGTTATGCCGTCATTTGAAACCAAATGTGAGTAACGCGTAAAACCAAAATAACTGCAAGACAAGATACTTAAATACCCATAAGTTTGGGTGGGCACGGGTGGAACTCATAATGGAGCCACCTCCTCCTGGTGAGTTCTAGGTTTTTAATGAATTTTAATTCAGAAAAAAGCAAAGAGCTGCATAGAAAAAAAAGAAAATTAATATTTTTTTACAATTTGATTAAAATCTGCCAAACTTCACAGGCATTTTGGAACCGGAAGATATTTTTTATTTTCCTTAAAATTTTGCACACGTCTTACCCACCGGAAGATATTTTTTGTTTTCCTTAAAATTTTGCACACGTCTTACCCACCAGTACACAACTTTTCAGCACTAAGGCAGAAACAAAATCGAATTTTTTTTTTTTTTTTTTTTTTTTACGCTCCGCCCTACTTACATACATATGCATCTTACATAACTCAAGTTTGATTAGTAGTAGAATGTTTAAATGTTGTACCTAGGACTTTTATAACATAGTTCTGCACATCCCTTTTTGATATGGACATTAAAAGTTTACGGTTTTTTGCAAAAAAATCTTGCCAGCTGTTGCTAAGCTTTGCAGCGTTTGGCAAAAATTGCTGAATTCTGCACAAAATAAAAGGTCAAAACCAAACACATTTTGGTGATCTCGTAAAATTCAAAGAGTGAGCTGAAATCATATAAATCATAAAATTATTTTGCTTGTGCCATAATTTTTACATCAAGAATTATTAATTTAAATTTACATTTAAGGTGATAAATTAAGCCCATGAAAAGTAATACTTTGCCAGGTATTAGGTAAGCTCTATGGTGAAAAATCAAGAAAAGTGTGGATTTTCAGAATTTTGAAATAGCTTACACCAGTCTCCATATCGTTTTACGTATCTGCATAAAATTTTCAATATAATTTGTTGAACAGGATGAACCTGCAAGTTTAGTTATAAAAAGTTGTGTTATAATCTGGAACTGTTACTGACTATTTTTGGCTTGTATTACACAGGGTGTCAGTAATTAAGATGGTAACACACTTTTAATTCTTTATTCATTAAATGTAAGTGGCCAATGTCAATTGAAAAAATGTTCAAAATGAGGTAGGAAAAAAGTCTCTATTAAGAAAAAAATTCTTGTTAATTTTTTAAATGTGACACTTTTTTAATTTGTATACGACCTCTGTACAAGAAAGTTCCCAATTAGTAAAATGTGTCCCCCACACTAATGAGGTTAAAATTTCATTCAAAAGCCATGGGGAAAATGGTTTAAGTCAATACATATTTATCTACATATTTCTGACACTTTTTAGGATATAATTCTCAAAGGTTGTATATCACCATATTAGTGTATGGGGCACATTTCACTGATTGGGAATTTTTTTTACAGGGATCATTTAAAAGTTTTAAAATTGTAACTTTTTGAAAATTAACTGGAGGAATTTTTTTTTTACGTTGTTATTTCGAACATTTTTTTTCAATTTTTATTGCCCACTAATCTCTGCTAGAGAAAGAATTTAAGTTTGTTACCATCTTTTCAGGTCACCTGTATAGATAATTATGGTCTAATAAATATGAAACCAAAATACACATGCAGAACTATGAATAATAAAGATGTGTTATAATTTTAGTGAATAGATTAATTTGAATGAAAGAGGGATCTAAGTAAAAATAAAACTGCTATAAGTACAAATCAAGAAATAGTAATTTAATTGGATATTTATAAAGGTGTTAAAATAGTAAGTTTGGGTTTGAAACTCGTTTGATCTGTGGTTGCCCAACTGTTGTCTCTGTAACATAGAAAAATGTTACACATACCTAATATTATCAAATTACTCTAAAGTGTATTTTTATTATTATTATTATTATTAAATATCTATATATTTTTTAAATGTTATTTTATTGTATAAATACGAAATCAGAAAATACTATTTTAATTAAACATTGTATGCATAAATGTACATTTAATATAATTATTTCAGGGTTGGCAAAACCCCTGGGTTTTTAGTATTAATCCAACGTACATGGGTTTTACATAGAAACCTTTGGTAAAAATATTTTATTTTTAGAAACAAATATTATTAGCTGAAAGAAATAAGCAAATTAAACATTTATAGTACATCTGATATAGATTCATCTGATCTGATATTTATGGTACATCATTCGGGCTGCAAAAGGAAATATATTCATAGCATAAAATAAACAAAATTTTTTCGTGATATAACACATCTGAAAGCTCATGCTAACTAATGTAAAAATTGTGGGAGGATACATATCCTGATATTCTTCCCCTTGGCTATGTACCTGTCTGATTATGTATATATTATTTGACAAATTTAAGTTTCAGATTAAAATTCTATTTCAAACATGAAGATTTTAAAAGTAATTTTCTTAGACAAAACGCAACATTCTTCTAAATATAAGTGATTGGAAAAGAGGGATGATATAAAAATTAACTTTCCTATTTTAATATATATACAGCCCCTAGTAAAAGAATGGCCATATCTGAAACTTACTCTTTATTTTGCGAACTTTTCTACTTAAAAGTACGTTTTGATCACTAATGGTTTAAAAGATAATCGCTTTAACATGTATTTTTAATTGACTTGATATATCTTTTATATGATATATACGATATTTCAGGAATTTTTTAAATATCATGAAAAGTACCAAAAAACCCTGTTCACAAGGAGATATTCAATCAAAGTAGCTTATACCTACCATAAAGCGTTAAAGAACAGTTGTAAAATAACTTGCCAAAAGTGGTCCTTTATTGAAAAAAATGAGCAATATATGTAGTACAGTTTTTCAATATGACCTGTTATCCAATACCTGATATCTTGCTTTGTACTATCAAGAAAATAAGATACAAGGTAGGCAAGGATATTGCTTTGTTAATCCAAAAGTTTGGGAGGCAACAAATGTAGGTTTGATAGGTTATTTGAGAAGTAGTCCACATGCTATGTCTTACCTCTATAAGTTGTTTTTATCGAATGAAATATATTTTCTATTTGAAGGTTCCACAAGAATAAGGAGGTTTCAACTGGCGGTCGATTTCGCTTCCTGTTTGCTGATGAAGAGAGTTTTACTCTTGTGATTAAGAATGTGAAAAAAGATGATGGAGGAAAATACACTGTAAAAGCAGTTAATGAAATGGGGGAAGCAGAATCATCATGCACTCTAACTATAAAATGTATGAATATTTTCCTCTTAATTTTCTAATTTTTTTATCATATTAGAAGTATCCCACCATCTTTGAAATTTTTTTCAGGCATGCAGACAGAGTTGAAAAAAATGTTAATATTTAATTTCATTTTTAATAAGATGGACATCACTTAGCCAATCATGAGAAATCATAACGTTAAACATTACAATTTAAATGTTTACAAAAACCAAGTTCTAGGTCTTTGTCTCAGTTAAAGCATGAAAGCGAAAGTTAAAAATTAAAACTGTCTAATCTCTGTGGAGGCACATCTGCATAGACTCTGTCCATCGCTGATGCATCATTGTTGTGTCATCCTATCTCTAAAGCAGCCGTTTTCAAAAATTGGTGTGTTAAAACAATTGCCATTCCCATATGAAGAATGGATACTTCTATTACTACTATTATATCAGGTTGGGTACAGGCCTGGGAGATCAGTGAACTTTATCAGTCTTGAAAAGTAAAATAATTTTGTAGGAAAACCCCAAACAAGAAGCTTTTCATTTTTGTCTTGACAGTGTGATCGTTTTATCACCAAACAGGCAAATTGTAGACAGGAGTGGATGCCATTATTTGCTAGAAAGCAAAATTTTGCTAAGTAGACATTCATATTAACTGTTTTGCAGAAAATTGGTGTGCACATAGCACTTTGAGAGTCTTGCTTTTTTCTTCACTTGACTTACCACTGTTTTAACTGAATTTTGTTTTTAAATTTATGAAATTGTGTACCAATATTTTATGAATATTGCGTGATTTTCTACAAGGGTCATATGGAAAGTAAGTTTCCCATAGCCAATAAAAGGAACAAAACATTATTATTTGAAAAGATTGCTTGCAAAAGATGTGCCAATATTTCAGCTACTTCTCAACATAAGAATCACTGGAATTGTAGCACGTGTCATTCCATGGGATAAGTTTTTATAGTTCAGTGTCATAGAAGTCTGCTGCCTGAAAATGGAGCCAGCGTGTTACAGTTTTTTGCAGTCTTTGTTTTTAAGAAAATGTTATCCGGACAGGAATCTCTTCAGGTACATGTCACTGGAAGCGAGATCGGTACTATAAAGTCGATGGTCAAACACTTCCCAGCAGAATTTCTAGTGACTTGCACCTGAAGAAATCCAGTCTGGGCATCATTTTTCAACTCATGAGACGAAGACTGTAAACACTCTGGCTTTTTTCTCAAGAGGCAGACTTCTATGCCACTGGACTAAAAACTTATCCCACTGTATAACAAGTGTTACAATGTTGGTGATTTGCAATAAATCTTTTCAGATAATAATGATTCATTCTTTTTATTGGTCGTAGGAAACTTGCTTGCTGGATTACCTTAATATTTCTTTTTTCACCTGTTTGATAAGCAAAGGTGATTCATACATGGAAAAATATTGTACGTGTATAATTAGTTATGAAAATTTGACAAAAAGTCTGGGAATTTTTTTTTCTCTATTTCTAGCCACATTGTATATATCTTTCTTACATGTACATGTGTACCTGCTAACTTTTTTTAGCTCTTGAGTGCTTTTAAAATCAGTCGGGTTTTTGTGAGTTTGTGATTCCATTGCATTCCTCAATTTTTTGTTCTCTTTTTTCTTTTTTTATAAAATGTAGCAAATTTTTTTTTATGTGTGTATCATTAATCTTCATTGCAAACCTTTTCTTGTGTGCTGATAAGCTTTTTTCTCTACCAGATAAAATTAATATCACCACATTGTTGACAGTACGGAAACTTACATCAAAGTTTTAGATGATTCAACAACATGACTAGGATGTTTCATATTGATAGATAAAGCTGCAGTATAAAAATAGTACCAGCACTCTAGTGCGTAAATAAAATCTGGTAGAATTTCAGATTTTTCTTATTATTATTTATCATTCTCTTTCAGCGGCTCCTTCCTTCATCAAGGGCTTAAAAGATATGTCAGTCATGGCAGAGGAAACTATTAAGTTTGAAGCTCAGATTGATGGAAATCCTATTCCTGAAATCAAATGGTAATTTTCATCTTTTTTACACCTTCACTGCATTGTAAAGAATCACAAACTCTTACTGTCAAACTTAGTGAGAAGCAAAAACAACACATGCTTACTGGCTGAAATCTTTTTTGGAAGATACGAAATAACTACCTTTATAGATATATATAATATATATATATATACAAATTTTTATTTTTATACAATGTAACTTCAATATCAAACCCTGTAATATTGCAAAAACCGTGATATCTCAAATAAATGTGCTTTCCCTTACAAACTGACCTCTCCTTCTTTTATTTCAACTTATTAACTCAAATTCTTTAATATCTTTTTTTTTTTTTTTTTTTTTTTTACTTTAAGATATTGAGGTTATATTGTATTATGATTGAGTGAATTTTTAAAAAATCTAATCTAAATTTTCATGTAAACTGTTATTATTATTACAGTGAAACTTGTGTTTAATGATACTGTCTATAACAATAAACCTGGTTATAGTAATAATTTCTTTTGCGAATCAAAATATTTTATTTCTTCTTGTGTTTTCATCCAAGAAAATATTAAAATCACTTACCTTGCTCTCTGGGCTTGTAACTGCACACAGCGACATGGGAGGTCCGTATTCTATTATATTTTATTCAACAACACATACTAGATAATACATAATTCTTGGTTAACATAGTTCACAAATAATTCTATTTACAACATAACGTATACTTATTTTCGCCTCTTCAGATAACATTGAGGCAATTTCCTGCTCATTCTTTCTGTTTCATCAGTAGCTAAACTGTGTCGCATTTTTTAACTGCGACTGAACTAAAAAACAGGAAGGAGGATGGGAAGGTCACCTGACTGGCCCGCGCAGACCTAGTATTCCGGAGAATTACTATTTACTTGATGTATTTTGTACTTGTCTACAATAATATTCACTTTTTACAAGCACCTGTCTATAACGATAATTTTAATTTGTACATTTTTTTTTGGGGGGGGGGAAGAGGGGAAGACAGAGGGAAACACTACCAGTGGTCCAGAATATCAGAATATGTGTAATAAAATATTGAAATATAGGAGTGGAAAAAGTAAGTGTCGTAAAGTGCCTTTTCTTAAATTTTGATGTGCTAAAGCTAAAGCCTTTAATCTGTGGTGTAGCATAAAACATTGGCATTTATAGAAAAAATATATTTGTTTTTTAATGTTATAAAGAAATAAATTGTTACACCTTTTATACACATTCTCATGTATATTGTTTGCAAAATTGTATCTAAAATTTCCACACCTAATTTGATTATAAAAGAAAGTGCAATATAGTAAATTCAAATTCAGAAGAAGGTAATTAATACATTATGTATATGCTTTAAGCTTCACTTTTATACAATAGATTCATCACCCAGACTTTTTCAATGTCATTTTACAAGTGATTGAAGTGTTATTTCTGTTCAGAAAATACATTTTAGCATTATTTTAATACTTGAAAAACAACTTTAATGCTCAAATAATGTGCAAAAGCCCAACTTGTCTACAACAATATTTTATTTGGCTCCCTACAATATCGTTATACCCTGGTTTCATTGTATTATTATATCTAAATAGAAAATCATGCAAAAAAGTACAATTTTTAATAAAAGGTTACTTGTACAATTCATCATCAAGTATCAAAATATTATTATGAGTCTCAGTTGCTATTATCAACTTAAAACAAAAAATCAATCATAAATTCTTAAAATGTTAGATAAATACTTTCTTCATTCAATTTTTGGAAATGCACTTCAAATTTACTTATGTAATTTCTTATCATAGTTGTAGATCTGTTTGCTAACACTATCATAATGTTTTTGACTAACACTAATTCTTTATAATACAGTCAACTCGTGATTTTGCGACCCTTCCCAATTTAATGATTCTCTGATGAAGTCCTGACCATTTTCCAATACTTTACATAAACTTTCAATTTAACAACCATTTGATTTAAAGTTCTACTTTCCGAGGTCCCATGAAGGTCTTTAAATCACGAGTCGACTGTACAAAGAAAAAATAGTGCCTTATTTACCATGACTTTGCGCACTTAGGTACAAAGATGGTCAACAATTAAGTACTAGTGATCGCATCAAGATTTCCAATGAAGGTGGAAAACCATGCTTGCAGGTGTTAAAAGCCAAGCAGACTGATTCAGGAAGTTACTCATGTGTACTAACCAACAATATTGGTAGCCAAGCTGAATTCAGTAATGTTGTCGTGAAAGGTGAATTTTTATGCTTTCTATGCCCCATTTGTATTTCAATAATGTACATAAAATAGCATCGAGTCTGTCTACTTGCTATCATGCCTAAGATCTTCATCAGATTCCATGGATGCTAATTTATTTGTAAACATATTGTTTTATTAAATTGATAAACGTACAGAGTGAACCTTGGACTCACTGCTAAAAAATAGTTAAATAGTAATGATATATAATATCTTCAATTTTTAAAGTAAAAATACAGTTGATTAATAAAAATAAAATTGTTGAATTCATTTCAGATTGCACATTACATTTCCCATTGCCAGTTAAAGACTCTCTCTTTGTTTTTGTTTTTTAGCATCTCCCACCTTTTCTAAAGGCATGGAAAACATTGAAGGACTAGAAGGGGACACATTACAGTTCAGTGTTGAAATTAATGGAAACCCCAAACCTACTATTAAGTGGTAAGTTCCCTCTCTCTGGCATTAAGACTGTTTGAGGATTCTAAACCTGCCTCATGGTCACAAATTAAAATAAACTTATTCCATCAGGGACTCAAAAAATGTAAATAAATAAATTCATTAAATTTCTTTGCAAGTTGCACCCACACATTGTAATAAACAAACAAAAAATTGCCTTTTATGAAACTTATAAAATCACACACCAAAACTTTTCAAAAGACGGCCTATTTCAAAAATTTTTGATTGTTCAGAATTTTTTTAAGAGTCTTGTTACATTTATGTAGTGAAGTTGATGTTTCCTGGGGTCATCTAACGATTGCAGAACTTTCACTGCCAACCTTTCCAGGACTCAAAATCCTATAATAACTTTTAAAATGTGACAGAAGATGCTGAATCGAATACTGTTGGTTTACCATTTATTACAGGTGAAGAAACAACATAAAAATTTTCAAGTCCCTGGTGTAATTAGGAAGCCAAAAATCTGAAAGGAAAATATTTCACAATATCCCCAATGTTTTGGGGATATTGTGAAATTTTCCCTTTAAGACACTGTTTTACTTTGTAAAAGGGCTGCTTAAAACAGTTTTTAATGCATTTCTTGTTCTATATTCTAAATCAAAGCAAGTCCTATACTTTAATATTTTGCATCTAGGAGTGCTGTATAGATGATTCATGTCTAATTTAGTCAATTCCAAAATTTTAACTATACATGCCTTATGGAATACTCTGTTATTAATTGGATCATTTATGTATGTTATTGTTTACAAGTTTAATTATTCCTGTTTTGTGTACAGTTGAATCATAATTTATAAAAAGATTGATTTATGAAATATTGTTGATTAATTTATCAAATTATTATTTTTCAGTTTTTAATAAAAATTATTATTAACAATTTTATTTTAGGTCAAAAGATGGCAAAGAATTAGCAGTTGATGGAAAACATATTAAAATGGTAGAAGAATCTCTCAATTCATACACTCTTGTAGTTGACAAAGCAACACTTGCTGATATAGGTGTCTATACTTGTGAGATAAGAAATGAACATGGCCTCAAAGCAAGTTCTGGAAACCTAAATCTCAAAAGTATGTACTTTAATCATATTAATTCAGTAGAGATGTATTTATATTTCTCATTAGAACTCCTGATTACATCTGAATACTAAACAAACACCAGTTTGTTGTCAATTATCGAAATCAACATAACTTATTAACTGTCTTCTACAGACTATTTCAAAGTGTGTTTAGCATTTTGTATGTAGTGTAAACCAATGAGTAAGTGAGCACAGACAGTGAATAAGCATTTTGTATATATTTAAAAAATATAAGGTTTGATTGGTTTATTTGTCTATGGATTGGCAACAGCAAACTCTGTTAAAATTAAAAAGTTCTGGAAATTGTTACACTCCAATTAAAATATTTTTAAAATTCTAAAATTAGTATAGCTTTTAGCAGATTTTGGTGGAAGCCAAAATTTCATGCTGGGCTCTTGGGTGACATAAGTTATTATTAACTTCAAAACCTGAGTTTATTTTAAGTAATAATAATGTGATATATATAGATTATGTGGTGCAAAAGATAATTTAATTCTTCATTTAATATATTCAGTCAGCATAGTATCAGGACATAACATATCAACTATAACAATGACAAACAACTGTAATCGATTTAGCATTTCACCATACTTCTGTCACATTTTAAAAGTTATTAAAGATTTTGAGTCCTGGAAAGGTTGTCACTAAAAGTTCTGTGATCGTTAGATGACCCCAGGAAATATCAACTTCAGTACATAAATGTCTCTCGTGCGGTCCGATGAGATGAACGTACAAAAAAAAAAAAAAAAGAAAAACATACCTGTACTGATAAAGATGTACAGTGTTGGATGGAAACAGGAAGATAAACGTAAAAAATTAACAGAAACTACACATTATTACTAAATAAAAAATTCTTGTTTATTCTTAAAAGGTATGGGAGTATGGCACTAGTCATTTCAAATAAAAAAAAAATTAATCTAAAAAAGTGTAAAAAGAAAATTGCATAACATAAGAAACATAATTAAAGACTTAGAATTTCTTAGTAATTTCTTAGAATTATGGCAGATAGTCTAAAATAAAGTTACCATTCATGAGCTCAAAAATATTTTATGTGTGAAATAGAAAGATAATTTAAACTGTACATTTTTTCAAAAAGTAGGTAAAAATTATTATTTGTGAAAATACTGTAGTGGGAGGAAACCACATTCCTAACAAGGAAAAACAATGTTGATCTAATGAAATGTGGGAGAGATGAGAAAATGGCAAACATTCTGAAATAAACAATAATTTGTCTCCACACTAATCTATCTGGAGTGTGTTGAATCTGAAAAGTGGTGTAAAGCTTAAGAATGTGCAAAAAGGTGACCTTAGTATGTGACAACGTCATCTAAGAGCAGAGGTCACACGTGTGTGTCATCATATAATATCCTTATATTTGTTCCTTCTCACTAGCTAGAACACACAACCTTTGAACTACATTGTTTATACTTGTCTAATGCAATAATAGCCCTGATTTTGCTGTGAGGCAGTAACGAAAAAAAAAAAATGCACCAAGAAAAATGCTGTTAGTGCTGCTCCGCGAACTGCAAGTTAAGTAAACATTTATTATGACATTAAACAATTATGATAATCAGGTGTATTTTGAGTGCATTACATTAAGTGAATTTAGAATTTAGTTATATGCTTAATTTCAATTAAATTTGAGCCAATAAGAGCATAAAATGAATTAACTTAAAGGATATTTAAGTACTGAGACTTAATATGTTAAGTTAGATAATACACATCAAGTAAAATATATCATGAAACCTTTTAAAAGATTTTCTGACAATTTCCTTCTGTGCAATCGGAAGCTATTCCATGCTTCATTGGTTTCCCTGGTCACATGCCATTCTTTTGAAAAAACAGTCATTTATGATGTGTATTTTTTTGTCTTTATTCACTGGGAATAACATGTAGTTCATAGTAAGATTTAAAAAATCTGATGAGTCCAACACATGACTTCCTTGCACGTCCATTAGATCAAAAATATTTTCGATGCACTTCCTCTAAATTTATTTCTTTGAAAGAGATAAAATATCAATAATAGTAAGGTTTAGCGATTTTTAGCCAAATATTTCGATATCGCCAAGCTGAGTTCAATTTGAAAGATTTCCTTCTGACACTTTATTTGGCGATATTTCACCAAAAGCCGACAAACTTGAGATAGTCAGCGAGATTTTGGGGATAGCCAAAGTAGTCATTGACCACAGACTTTCAATGAATTGAATGCATCTATACACCACAATGTATTCAAAGTCATTTGGCTCACCATGTAAATAAATTCTCAGTCGATTGCTGTCAAAAAAGATATTGAAAACAGTTAGATATTACAATAGTTCTTAATACAAAGTTAAAAAATCTACGGGTTAAAGTTTTAGAGTTATACAAAATAGGAAATAATTTTTGGCGCCAAATTTGGCGATATTTCGGCGAAACTCGTCAATGTCGACGACATTTGGCGAGATTTTAAGCATGAACCAAACAATGACAGATTATCGCCAAATTTGGCGATATTCCGCCAAAACTCGCCAAGAACGATAACAAATGGCGATACTTTGGGCATGGACCAAATGACTGACTATCGCCAAATTTGGCGATATTTCGCCAAAACTCGCCAAGGTCGAGGACAGACGGCGAGATTTTGGGCATGTACCAAACAATGACTGTCTACAGTTGTATTATATTGAAGATGTTCATAGACATTAAGGTACTGAAATTCTTTTCGGTGGTCCTGTAAATAAACTCTCCAGTAGATTGGAACGAAAAATCGAGATGCACAACTAGATGTTACAACATTCTTATATATGAAATTTCATAATAGTTTTTGAGATTTGAGAGTTAAATATGCACACACATACACCAAAAGTCGCCAAGCTTGGCGACTTTTGGCATAGTTCTTGAGGGAGGCACGTGACCGTGGTCGGACCATTACCTAACTTATGTGGTAGGACGGTATTGTGCTTGAAATGGATGAATGCCCCTAAAATTGCTATTGACCGTAATGTATTGGAAATCTTTTGAGTGTTCCTGTAGCAGAACTATAAATGAAAAAGACACTTTTTTTAATGGAGAAATTCATTTTCTAACTCTTTACAGCATATATCACTTCTGAGTCATTTGAAATAGCCCAATACCTCTAAAAAACGCTTTGATGAATTTCGGCCCATAGAGCATAATGTATTTCGAATCTTTTGGGCTGTCCTGTAGATAAACTATTCAGTCGAATGGAACCGAAAGGGGAGGTGCACAACTAGATGTTACAACAATCCTAAATATAAAGTTTCAACATTCAACGCCTAACAGTTTTTGAGATATGCGAGTTTAATGAATTTCGGCCATTGAGTGTAATGTATTTCGAATGTTTTGGGCAGTCCTGTAGATAAACTATCCAGTCGAATGGAACCAAAAGGGGAGGTGCACAACTAGATGTTACAACTATCCAAAATATGAAGTTTCGACATTCTACGCCTAATAGCTTTTGAGTTAGGCGAGTTTAATGAATTTCGGCCCATAGAGCGTAACGTATTTCGAATCTTTTGGGCGGTCCTGTACATAAACTATCCATTCGATTGCCACCAAAAGGGGAGGTGCACAACTAGATCATAGAACAATCCTAAATATCAAATCTCAACATTCTACGACCATTAGTTTTTGAGATATGCGAGTTACATACATACGTACGTACAGACGGCATGGAAAAACTGGCCACAGTAGACTCGCCACTGGTCAAAATGAGTTGCAGACGCGTTAATATGATCGTGCATGCTAGCCTACGATGAGATGCATCGAAAAAATTTTTTTAATTAAATTTAGAGGTAGTCAAAATCGGTTTTTATGTCGAAATTTGGCCCCCAAAATTTTTCGGGATCACATTACTTCCTTATACTACGTACAAGGAAGTAAAAAATATATATTTGTACACATAATCCAGAACTATCTGCAAACTCATAATAACTTGTGATAGCAGAATACATACTGTGTATATGAACATGTGTGTACATGTATGTGTAACATACTTGCACAATAGTGACTTAAAAAATGTTTCTCCTTGGTAACTATCTATCTTTTTAAAAAAAATTCTCCATATGCAAGATCTTTGAATTCTCTGCAAATGTATCTGCTTGTGCTTGTGCATCTATATTGTCTAGTTATGTGATTCCAGTAAATGAACTTACACTGTCAGTGGCTTTTCATTTACTTGCTGTTGTACTACTTTTTATTCAAACCTCAAAAAACAAATGCAATAACTTATAAACTCCCCCAGTTTTTTTTACAGAAATTACACATAACAAAACATGTGTTTACTCAGATAAAAACAAGAAAAGTTAATTGTTTTTAAGTGTTCATTTTTTGGTTCAGTTTACCCTACCTATATATATATATCACATCGTCATAATTTTAATATTGCCTCTCTTTTAATTTTGTAGTTTTGTTTTGAGAGATCTTTTCAAATTAATAGCCCCATTCTCTTAAGACATCCATCCCTCATCTTTCCAAATTGCTGTAAATCAAACCATGTAAAGCATTCGCTTTGTTTCACAGAGGCAATAAAATCCTGTTACACTTATTTCAACAATTGGATGTGTGGTAAAATTGAATATTTTAATTGTTTAAACAATGTCAGTTGAAAATGTTTTGTATGTTTTGCAGCTAAACCTGAATTCATTAAAAAGTTATCCGATTCTGAATGCCAGGAAGGTGAGGTTGTGATTCTTAGCACCATGGTGAAAGGTTATCCATGCCCTTCCATCCAGTGGTAACTAACACTTATTAATATTTTTCATTATTGAATGCTAAAGCTTTATAAACTCATTTTTACTGTCTGTGTTAAAAGTAAAATATGTAATTTTTGGGTGTACTGAAGCAAAATAGTTTTTTAGTAACATGACTTTTTTAACACTTTCACATCTGATTACAAAATATTCTCTTTTAATCAAATTTAAAAAAATGAAAACAAAGAAGACACTAAAAAGTTAAAACTACACATTAAAATCCTTCTCTAGCAGCTTTCGATGGCATGCAACCACCTTCTTCAGCCTTCGCCGTTTTTGCTTGCACTGATCTCTTCCTCATAATTTCGTCCCATCCCAGATAGATCTGCACATGCACCATATCATTGACCCATTTGTTGTCAGGATCTGAAGTGCTTCTATTTTTAAAGTGTAATTAATATTTTTATAGTCAGCAAGTTTTTCAATTGCATTAAAATTAATTTCAATCGGTTGTTCTTGGGCTATTTTTGAGAGAGCTGTGCTGGGTTTATTAAATTTAATATCGTTAAAATGTTTCATTTTTCTTTCTTTAATTTTCCTTTTTGTCATCCCTATGTAGCAACCAGGTTTATTTGAATTATTATAGGTAAAATTTATTTTATATATTCTGGCGGTTTCTTCTTTTTCCATTGGATCTTTATCACTGTGTATTCGTTTGAAAATATTTTTATTAGGTTTTATCGGGATTTTGATGTTTTTCTTTGCGGCCTCATTGGTTATTTTTGTAGCTGCTCCCCATCAGTAAGGTATAGCTTTTGTAAACAACTGCTTCTCCCTTTGATGACTTTTTTAATTCTATTTTTAAAGAGGTTCTTGACAAGGTTCTTTGGGTAGTCTGCATTTGTACATTGAGTTTTGATGGACTGAATTTCATTTTTAAGGAGGGTTTCATCGAAGCAGATTGTAATGGCATGATTAACATAGGAATGGATGATGGCGATTTTAAATTTATAGGGGGTTTTTGAGTGGAAGTTTACTATATCATTATGGTTAGTGGCTTTTCGGAAGATGGTGGTATAGATATAGTTTTCTTTATCACGAACTATTTTAACGTCCAGAAAATTAATGGTAGCTTTCTCTTTTTTTCCATGGTAAATTTTATCTTTGGGTCTACTGTGTTGATTTCTTTGAGGATTTCTTCTGCTCTACTTTTATTTACAACGGCGAATACATCATCGACATGAAGTAACCAGGTATTTATAGTATTGGGAAATTTGTTACTAATGATCCTCTCCACAAGTCGCATTTTCCAATCGGCGATGATACTGGAAATAGGGGATCCCATTTCTGGGAGACTTGTGGAGAGGATCATTAGTTTGGTTAATCCATCCCCCCCCCCCTCATTTTCTTATTATTTTCTTTATTTTCATGATTTTTCAGTACAATATTTTTCTATAAACTAGTGTGAATAATTAGGATGGCACTTAGTAAGATAAGCTTTTTGGAGCTAAAGCAATTACATTTTTCAACTTTTCAACAAAATTAATCAAGCCAACACATTTACTAAAACTTAGCCAGATGACAAAAGGTAAGACTAGAGATTACTTTTTTTTTTTTCTTTCTTACATTGCAATCATTGTTTTCCTTTAACTTCTGAAAATGTAAATATATTTCAACTGGTAAGTTATGTCATACCTGCATATTTTATTTTTAAAATTTGTTTTCTGAGCCTCCTTTAAATAACCGATGAGCCTCCACTGGCTAACACCAAAATGCTATATCACTACACTCTCACTTATTAGAAGAAGATTCCAGAGGCAGATGTGAACTTCAGCATAGACTATAGTATTAACTTAACATGAAAGATGTAAAAAAAAATCTTTATATAAAAGAGACTTGTTTTTCTTAACATATACAAGGTACATACACTTCATCTTCTTTATTTAAAAAGAAAAAAAAGTAAGAAAGAAAAGAAAAGAAAAGAAAAAGAAACATTCTTCTTTCAATGTCCAGTGTAACTCAAAGGCCACTTTTTCTATGTGCAGTCAAACCTTGTTAATGCAGAACTGCTTTAGAAGAAATACCGGTTTCCATAAAAAATGTGCTTGGGCCCCTTTAAAACACTTTACAAGTTAAATTTATTAGATAACATGAAGTTTGGTTAGCTCCACACATTTTGAAGTCTGTATTGATCATTCAAAAAATCATCAATGATTCATTCGTCATTGATAATTTAAAACATCATTTTCAAAGCTTTAGTTTTTGGTAAAGAATTTGTCTAAGAATGTGCTCTAGAATTTTATTGATACTTATTAAAACTTTGAAGTTTGAGGAGGAATAAAAATAGCATAAAGGAAGTTATGTTTGTAAATATCACATTCCCTAAATACATCAGTCAACACAGTTGTATATACAGTAGAATCTCTCTATAACAAAGTCTCCCTACGATGAATATCTCCCTTAACGAAATTTTTAACTCTAAGGCTTAAATAACATTAAAAATACTCTCCATATAATGAAAAGCTTGTCTCCCTATAACAAATTTTTTTAGTTTATTTTTGAGATTTTTTGTCCATTTTGAAGAAAATTCCTAATTTTTCGACAGACCACTAAATGGAAGAATAACGGATGACTTTTTCGATGTTTTAAAAGCAGATGCTGAACTCTTAACTGCTTTATATCCTACAGATGAAGAGATTTGAACAGTGTATTAGACAAAAATGAATCCCGGGAAAGTGAAGCTGATTCCAAAAATAGAAGCATTTCACAGCCATTCATAACCATTAAAAGAGGTTTACAAAAGAGAAGAAAATGTGCCTATTTTCAGTGCACATTGAAAATGTGACAATTTTAATGAAAATTTAAAATCATGGAATGCAAAGCAATGTAAAAAAATCTGATGTGTCCAACACATGACTTCCTTGCACGTCCATTAGATCAAAAATATTTTCGACGCACTTCCTCTAAATTTATTTGTTAGAAAGAGATAAAATATCAATAATAGTAAGGTTTAGCAATTTCTAGCCAAATATTTCGATATCGCCAAGCTGAGTTCAATTTGAAAGATTTCCTTCTGACACTTTATTTGGCGATATTTCACCAAAAGCCGACAAACTTGAGATTGTCAGCGAGATTTTGGGGATAGCCAAAGTAGTCAGTGAGCACAGACCTTCAATAAATTGAATGCATCTATACACCTCAATGTATTCAAAGTCATTTGGCTCACCATGTAAATAAATTCTCAGTCGAATGCTGTCAAAAAAGATATTGAAAACAGTTAGATATTACAATAGTTCTAAATACAAAGTTAAAAAATCTACGGGTTAAAGTTTTAGAGTTATACAAAATAGGAAATAATTTTTGGCGCCAAATTTGGCGATATTTCGGCGAAACTCGTCAATGTCGACGACATTTGGCGAGATTTTAAGCATAAACCAAACAATGACAGATTATCGCCAAATTTGGCGATATTTCGCCAAAACTCGCCAAGAACGATGACAAATGGCGATACTTTGGGCATGGACGAAATGACTGACTATCGCCAAATTTGGCGATATTTCGCCAAAACTCGCCAAGGTCGAGGACAGACGGCGAGATTTTGGGCATGTACCAAACAATGACTGTCTACAGTTGTATTATAATGAAGATGTCCATAGACATTAAGGTACTGAAATTCTTTTCGGTGGTCCTGTAAATAAACTCTCCAGTAGATTGGAACCAAAAATCGAGATGCACAACTAGATGTTACAACATTCTTATATATGAAATTTCATAATAGTTTTTGAGATTTGAGAGTTAAATATGCACACACGTACACCAAAAGTCGCCAAGCTTGGCTACTTTTGGCATAGTTCTTGAGGGAGGCACGTGACCGTGGTCGGACCATTACCTAACTTATGTGGTAAGACGGTATTGTGCTTGAAATGGATGAATGCCCCTAAAATTGCTATTGACCGTAATGTATTGGAAATCTTTTGAGTGTTCCTGTAGCAGAACTGTAAATGATAAAGACACTTTTTTTAATAGAGAAATTCATTTTCTAACTCTTTACAGCATATATCACTTCTAAGTCGTTTGAAATAGCCCAATACCTCTAAAAAACGCTTTGATGAATTTCGGCCCATAGAGCGTAATGTATTTCAAATCTTTTGGACGGTCCTGTAGATAAACTATTCAGTCGAATGGAACCGAAAGGGGAGGTGCACAACTAGATGTTACAACAATCCTAAATATAAAGTTTCAACATTCAACGCCTAACAGTTTTTGAGATATGCGAGTTTAATGAATTTCGGCCCATTGAGTGTAATGTATTTCGAATGTTTTGGGCAGTCCTGTAGATAAACTATCCAGTCGAATGGAACCAAAAGGGGAGGTGCACAACTAGATGTTACAACTATCCAAAATATGAAGTTTCGACATTCTACGCCTAATAGCTTTTGAGTTAGGCGAGTTTAATGAATTTGGGCCCATAGAGCGTAATGTATTTCGAATCTTTTGGGCGGTCCTGTACATAAACTATTCATTCGATTGCCACCAAAAGGGGAGGTGCACAACTAGATCATAGAACAATCCTAAATATCAAATCTCAACATTCTACGACCATTAGTTTTTGAGATATGCGAGTTACATACATACGTACGTACGTACGTACAGACGGCATGGAAAAACTGGCCACAGTAGACTCGCCACTGGTCAAAATGAGTTGCAGACGCGTTAATATGATCGTGCATGCTAGCCTACGATGAGATGCATCGAAAAAATTTTTAAAATTCAATTTAGAGGTAGTCAAAATCGGTTTTTATGTCGAAATTTGGCCCCCAAAATTTTTCGGGATCACATTACTTCCTTATACTACGTACAAGGAAGTAATAATGGGATTTATTAAGTAAAATAAATGTAACTGCACTACATATTTTATTCTCTAAATTAATGAATTGTCTTTACTTTTGAACATTTTATTTATTCAATGAAAAGTAAGAATACATAAGTTTAGCAAATTCATAATATATACTAATTTATTTTCAATTGAAAGTCATAATTAAATGCTTTTAAACATTGAATTAACTAAAGTTTCTACTATTTGCTGAAATAACTGGAAAAATCTGTAATCTCTCTACAACCAAAATTTTCTCTATAGCGAATTTTTTAACTAGAACCAAGCAAGTTCATTATAGGGAGATTCTGTTTTATGTGTATATTTACTTGAGAAAAACAAAAATGATTGCAATGTAAAAATATTGCTTCTTACAACTTCAAGAAGGTTGTTGTTAAGTCACTCAAACTATCACTCAAAATTTATTTACATTACTTTTTTATATTCTTTTGTTTATTATCATTTAGGTTCCTAGGTGAAGCTGAAGTGAAAGAAGGTAAAGGTTATGCTACTGTTTCAGAGAAAGAAGGCAGCTATTCCTTAAAAATAAAAAATGTGACTAGAACCATGAGTGGTCAGTATACATGTAAAGCAACAAATGAGATAGGGGAGACCTCAACTAGTGGAATACTCTCTGTTATTGGTGAGTCATTGTTTTATTTGTGCTCAGTTCATAATCTGTAAACAAGATTGAAGGTCTTTTAGTTCCTCAGATCAAGAATAGAAATTAGAATATTTAGTAAGTAGTCCAAGGGACTAGTAACTCCAGAACTTTCCTGGTTCATAACATTTATTACTGGTCCATATGCATGATTTTAAAAAATGAAAAAAAAAAGAAATTATATAAATAATATATATTGAATTCTGTTAAGAGCTGAATTAAAAAGTGTAAATACCTATTACAAAAAATTTTAAATAGATCATATTATATGAGATGAATTGATAAAATTAGATGACCTGTATTGTGAAACTAAGTGAGGAAAGTTTGCTAGAGAAAATAGTAAATAAAATGTTACTGATCTGGCAGACCAACAAATTTTGTACTCTATTTGTCAGAGGCATAGCTAATGTTTTCAGTGCCTGGGGACAACTGAAAATTTTGCACCCCCTCCTCTTTGCTAAATTGTAATAAGGAAGGTTTTATATGCAATTTGGCACCCGTTAGGTGCTGCACCTGGGGACATATGCCCCTCCTTGCCCTACTCTAGCTAGTGATGTGCCATTCAAATGATTTCCATAATCGATTAATCAGCTTTGAATCATGTCAATAATCAATGGATTGAATAGTAAATATTTATGATTTCACTATTCGAATAGTACTCGTGATTAATCACGATTTCACAATTCGAATTGTTTTCACGATTAATTGTGATATCTTTAAATTCAGATTGTATTCACGATTAATCGCAATTAATCGTTTCACTATTCAAATTCTATTCACGATTAATTGTGATTAATTATTAATCATTTCACCAGTGCTATTCAAATACTATGTGCTGAGCAATGGATTTTTAAAATTGGGTTGGCTCCAAATGAATTGACAATTGAACTTGTTAGAATTTAATTGGTTTAAATGATCATGAAAGAGAGATCAGTTCCTCCATTGACAGAAGGGGCTCTGATTATAAACCCGGGACTCCTGTAGTAGCAAATGCAGGATTTTATATCGGGGAGTGTGCACAACTCCCGGGGGGGGTGTGTGTGTATCAGAGTATTAACTAAGTTTTAATTGTAAGCTAAATATTAAATTGGGAGTCGGGATGCAGCCCCCTCCTCTGAATGCAAGCCTGGTCTCCTGTCTAGGGAAAGAAATCATGAATACTGTTCGAAATGCATTCACAGTTTCACTATTCGAATAGTATTCTCTCGATTTTGAATGGTATTGGTGATTTTGAGGGTCATGTACTGTTCAAATGCTGTGTGCGGGCAGATTTTTAAAAATAGATTTTTTCAGTAAATAATTAAAAACATTAAAAAGCCTTAATTTTAAGCCTTAAAAGATTTTTTCAAACAAATGAATTCACGACTGAACATTTTTGAAAGATGGTGTTCAAGGAGGTCTGATTAAAAATCCGGGCTTCCAATACAGGGACCAAAAAAAAAAAAAAACTGCTCTTCGGATGTATTACAATAATGAATTTTTCCTTTTGTTTAAGTGTTTGCAGATTTGAATATTGATTCTTGTGTTAAAATAGAATATATACAAATATCAAATACAAATATCAAATTGCAGTTATCTTTGAATCTTAATGGTGTCTGGGTACTTACTTTTCACGTGAGTATCACTTATAGATTCCTTTTACCATTTAGTTTTAAATAGTGTGCGTCTCATATCCGCGTGTTTTTGTTATTGTTACTGGATCACAGCGGGGTGTTCTTTCTCTCACTCCCTTATACTATCTGTGAATAGTTGGGTTATTAATTGCTTTTTTTTCTTTCTTTCTTTTTTTCCCGTCATTAATCGTTGATCATTAGTTGGAGAGAGGAGAGATTGAATGTTGGGGTGGGGGGAGAATTCTTCTCGTGTTATGTGTATGTGCTTGTATTATAGTGGCTTTATGTTCTACAAATTTAAAGTATTTCTATTATCTGAAGGTTATTTTGGTAAACGGTGTTTCGAGAAATATAATTTAAATTTAAATACAGCTTCCTTAATTAAATGTTCAGAGTTTTTCTATTAATTTCTTTTTTCCAGTATTATGTTTGCTAGAATTAAAAAATATCTATATTGCATAAATTCAAATATGTTAATGTTAAATAAGCATAACAGTTATAATGGAGCTGGCTTTAACACTTTATCTTATAACGCACTCACCCAAAAATGTCAACGAGATTAACAATCCTGAAAGTGCTGTTGTGTTACCTATAATAACGAATACTTTTCTCAACTGGTCGTTTTCTGTGATGCTACTAGGATATAAAATTGTTCGATTTGGTGACACAGGGAAAACCTATAATAGCAGATACATCTTTCAATAGGTCATTTTCTTTTATACAAGTAGTTGGCTTTAAAATACTTCTGAATTTTGGAAGCATTGAAAGACTCTAATAACCTCTTGAGACCCGACAAAAATCTCACATGTCAAATTAAAGACCAATCTCATAATTATTTAGAAAAAAACCTATTACATTTAAAAATGACGAGTAGAAAGTGCGTTTTGAAATAATTTTTTGAATAAAAGCTTCATTCCCAGTCACAGTTTCAGTAGTAAAAAGTTTTTATCATTCATAAAAGAAGATTGACAAGAAACTTTTAACGGTAAAGGATGTCCTACAAGTTCTTTTCAGCCATTTGAATTTTGCAAATAAGCAAAAAATATCAACAAATTTGACTTCAGAAATTTCACTAACATTTAAGTATTATTTCGTGTAATGGCAAATAAAAATAAAATGTGTGTGTCAGTGTGTAGGATTTGCACATTCACATGCGTTGAACCAAACCACGGTACTTACGTATTATCATTTCCGCCAAACTATTTTTGCCTTAAATATGCAGGCAAACTGTTGCCAATCGTATTCTGAATCATCAATGATTTCATGTGTCCCGGCATTTACCTTGGTGTAAAATTAGTTGTCTTGGCAGACCGCCAGGATAATATGTAAGTACCCAAACTGGCTTTACTATAATCTGCATTTTAATTATTTTTCATTTTCAAGATACTGGGTGCTAACATTATGAACATGCGGTTTAGATTCACCCTGCTTAGAGAGATAGCTTTTGCCAGATCGTACCTGATGCCAAAATGGCACTTTTTAAATCAGTTGCAATTAGTTATTCTGTTTTTGAAAAACGAATTATCGGTAATTCTGAACTCCTGTTATCTAAGAGAACTTATTTGAAAATCGTCAACTTTGTGTAACACACTTTGACATTTATTTTTTCACATACTTTTTAATTTTGCATAAAACTGGTGTATTTCTACTTCATATTTGTCACTTTCACACGATTCGACATACTTGAAATTGCTTTCTTTCAAAGCATGAATGATTTTGTGCTGGTGAAAATTGCCAAATCTGGCAACCATTAAGCTTATTTTTTCAGCTTTTGATTAATATCTTCAAAAATTATTTGAATTTCGAAATTTAAATCAGTTTATCAGATTCCTCAAAATTTTCCAAATCTGTAGACACCTTGATTGAAACTCAAATCCTCACAGTTTAGGAGAAGATAGCCAAACAAGCTCTTGACAGCAGCTGTGGCGGCAGCGTACGTTACTTTTCTTTAGAATAGAGATATTCAATTTGAAGACGCAGAAAAAACTTTTAATAGCAGACATATATCTCAACCAGTCATTTTCTTTTATACAAGTACGGGATTTAAGAACCTCCAAATTAGAGGATACTGAAAACCTCTAATAAAGGACACCTGTCTCAATCCGCCTTGACTTTAAAAACCCTTAAATTAAGGACACATTGAAAACCTCTAATATTTCTCACAACTGGTTTTTGGAGGCCATGGTTTTTTGACTGGCAAACTGGAAGGTTGCGAGTTCGATGCTCACGTACCACTGAAGACCACCATGTACATGCGATGCACATGTACATTAAATCTGTGTTTCAGAAAATCCCCTCAGTGATCACTAGCAGTTTCTGAGGGGTGCCAATATTCAGGGTTTCCTGTGGGAAATCCCCATCCCACTTTTGATGAAGATCCAAATGGTAGCGGAAAACTGCAGGAGGGATGCATGTAGTTCTAAAGGACACATTCGTTGACCTCAGCTGCTCTCTCCTAGTAGATGAATTGACTTTTTTTTGTTATACTAGTGGGCCTTTGAGTGATTTTAATTTCAGTCCCCACAACAGTCGACAGTTGTATTTTCCGTACTTTTTTGGACCAGCACATGGATTTGTATGCATTTTCCATCCTTATGAAACAAGAAAGACAAAGAGACACATCGATTACAATAAACTTTCCATTATAATGAAGAAAGAAAGAAAAATAAAACCTACTCATGGATTATGATGCACTTTCCAACATAACGAAACAAGAAAGACAATTAGGGCTGATACATAGATTATGATATATTTTTCTACATAATGAAGTAAAGAATCAAAATAAGGCCGACGCATGAATTATGATACATTTCTAATATCTTACTGTAGTGCATACTTAAAATATGAGACTATTTTTTAATGCATTTGAAACACTTATTTTTAGAAGAAATGATCAAAACTTTGTAAACGAAGGCACATAAAAAAGTATTTATCAACAGAACAATTGTTTTGGGTGAAACAAAAAGGTTCACCTCCGTCAGCTGGAAAAAATACTGCCATCCACAAGAGCAGAAGAGCGAGAACTAATGAATTGACAGCAGATGAGTTCTCTCTCTCTCTTCTGCTCTTGTGAATAGTGCAACTTTTTTGCAGCTGAAGAAGGGAAACCTGTTTGTTTCACCTGAAACAATGATTCTGTCAATAAGTGCCTTTTTCTTTGTTAGTTTACAAAGTTTTAATTAACTGCGTGACATTGAAAATGCAACACCAAGAAGAAGTGGTCAGAAAATTATGCAAATTTCAGGGTAAATGCACCTTGCCAAATAATACTAATGATGTAAAATTGGCAGCTCGCCAGTGCACGTGGAAAAATATATACTGGAAGGAACCGGTAGAACGGACAATTTTTTGAAAGTATTGCTGCTAGAGAAATTGTCGTAGAAATTTTATTTTTATCTCAGAGGATATGTGCAAACACAGAATGCCAGGCCGCCGTCAACTGAGGCAGTTCCAGCAGACCGACGATTTTACAAGGGGCATGGTGATCGGACTGAGAAGGGCAGGTTGGTCCATTCGGCAAATATCGGCAGACACACACAGTGGATGTGTCCACTGTACACTGGCTCTGGCGAAGATGGTTGGAACAAGGAAATGTGCCACTTTTAAGGGTGCAGCTAGAATGGCGTCAGCATGCGTAGATCGACACATCCACCGACAAGCGGTGGTGTCGCCGCAAGCTACTTCAACCTCCATTCTGCGACATGTTCAAGACACGTTGGATGTTTCTATATCGACCAGAGCTCTTTTCACTGAAATCTACACTATTCCTGGGTAACATAGGCTAAAATTCATGTATACAGTAAAATTTACAGGAACAATCAAAGTAATTCATAAACATTGTCGTAGCTGTCTCCATTTGCCAAATGTGAAAAAACTATCTAAATTAATTAACTTTACATATACCATGTCGTATACTTCATTTAAAATAAACAAAAAGTAAATAATAATATTATGAATAAAAGAAATTGTCGAAATTCTACATAATTTATTTCTGACTTGTATATTATTTTACAACAAAATTCTCAAGGACAAATTCTCAGGTTATTTACTGGGCGTTTATATTATTATACTTTTTTATTATTTGAATTATTTTGAGTGTTCCTGTAAATTATGCTACATGCAAGAATTTTAGCCTATGTTACTCGGGAATAGTGTGGCTTTCAGTGAAAAGATCTTTAAAATCGGTTCAGCAGTTAGAGATGTCCATATAGCATAATGTATTAGAATTCTTTTGAGTATCCCTGTAAAAGAATTAGTTATGCTGCATGCTGAAAGGTAGCCTATAATATTCAGGAATAGTGTAGCCTTCTATCAGTGAAAAAAATTTTCAAATCGGTTCAGTAGTTGCAGAGATCCCCATTTAGCATAATGCAATTCTTATGAGTGCCCCTGTAAAAGAACTATGTGTGACATTTGGAGGATATATTTGTGATATTTGCAGAATAAGTTAATTTTCAATATTGCTACAGTCGATTAAACTTCTAAAAGTAATGCCAAAATGCCCCCATGCATGCCAGTGGAATGTCCCAAATAGGGAGGTACTTTGTGGGATTTTTCTTGAAAACAGTTGTGCCTTCAAAAAATGTTTTTTCGTGATATGAAACTGCTATGGTGATTAGAAGTAGTGAGAAGGACTTGCTTTAAAACTTTAAAATGTTAAAAACACTAACTATGTTGATACTACATCTCCATGACAATGGTTCACCTGTGGGAAGTCGGCTTCAGCTGTACCAATGCTTCGAAATTGCATAAATTAGTGCTAAGGACCATTTTTGGGGCCCAGTACCATGGGTCTCTGGGGTCCTTGAAAAATTTTGAACATTGGATCCACTGCTTCACTGGTTGGAAGATGTATAACTGCTCTGCACAAAAATTTTTTCTATATCATGTCAAAGCATTCTCAAAACTGTATTTTTTTTATGAAATTGGGGGTATTTAGGGGTCCCTTATTTGGAGGCTCTGACTATTTTTGAATGAATTTTCAATTTGAGATGTTAATATCCAAAATATATTATAGGATAAAATGTAAAAATTCTCTGAAGCACCTGCGAGCCAATCACACTCGAGACAATTAAGTGGAAAAAATGGCCCGAAATTAATTCTACGTCATTCGTCTGGGTACTTTGACCCCCCATAACTCCAAAACTGAAATAGGTAAATAAAAAAAAAATTCAGATTTGCTCTTTCCTTGGGTAAGGCAACACAAGAAAAAAAATTCATGCAATTCTGATATGGTGATGGAAACTTTTCTTTTGACTTGCCAAATTTGCTCTTGCAATGGCTCTTAAATGGAATGTTATTTGAAATACCTATCTTCCAGATAACTTAAATATTTCTTATTTTGTAGTGTCCATTTGCAAAGACATTAACTGTGATTATATTGTCCCACTTCAAAAATTTTCCAAGACCAAATTGATTTTTGATTATAACAAAATATTTCTGCTAACAGGCAGATAAAATTAGGGAAAACACAGTTAATTTTCCCCTTGACATATTGGATGAAGGGGCGGAAAGCATTGGCCTCCTTTGTTTCACAGCTGTGGTATTTATTCAGTTGACAGTCTGAAAATTTAATGCCCCACTCGAAGAAAGATAAACAGACTTGGTGAACCTTGCTTAGTGGTGATATTTAGATGGATTAGATTTGGTGGTTGTTGGTAAAATGCATTGGCACATGAATCTAAAACCATTTATTCAGGAATTCTTTTCGTATTTACTGAGAATGGCCAGTGTTCAAGATGATTCACTCTCAACAGGAAAAAACTCATGTTTGTATGTGGATGTGCATAAAATTCAATTTTTGAGTAACTCTCCTAAAAATTTGAATGGCTCAGTCAGTACCATCACTCTGCTTTGTGGGCACCCATATATAACATAATCCAACCATCAACACTGTTACGTGTCTCTGGTTTCATTATGTTGGAAAATATTTCATAATCCACGTTTATTTACTTAAGGAAAATTATTCTTACTCTCTTTCTACATACAGTCAATGTTTTGATTAAATCTAAGGAAGAAATTTCATGATTACTCTTTTTTACACAAGTGGCATTTTTGTCCATGATTCTTAGTTCCAAATTCATTTTATGCTACCAAAAATCACCAAATATGGCAACCATAATACTTACAACTGAAATTCATAGCACAGAGTTAAAAAAAAATTTAAAAATTTAAATGCATTTTAAAAGTTTATTTTTCAGTTAAGTGATAAATGTAACTCACGTCACGTCTGTGCATATTGTAACTGTATCACGCCGCTTTCTTTATACTGTTTGAAAAGTGACATAACACAATTCATAGCTACAAAAAATCCGTGACGGATTTTAATAGCACCCTAGTGCTAAAAATATACACACAAAAAAAATCGGACATACTTTCAGATTATAAATATGCACTATAGTGCTGGATATTAAAATACGATCATAATCCCTGCATCGTCCCTGTTTTTCTTCCTTATTCCATTAAGTTGGAAAGTGTATCATTATTCATGAGTGTGCCATAGTTTTCTTCCTTGTTTCATAAAACCCTTCTTTGGAATCAAAATCTATACTAAAATCGTCTACTAAAATTCTTCTTCAAGCATATTCTAAGTATACTTCACTTTTATAAGTACTATTTGGAATGTGCATCATAATCCATGAATGTGCAGTGTTTGTCTTTCTTGTTCCATAAGCACTTTGCAGAGTTGAAATGTATGTTAAAATTGCCTACTAAAACTGTTTAACAATCTTCATCAGGCATATTCTAACTATACTTCAAATTTATAAATACCGTAAAATACAGATAAAGTGCCCCCTCCTGCTTTTCTCGTGCATTTCATTTGCTCTTAAAATACCGAATTAACGTCCCTTAATTCATATTGGCTGTTCCATGCTGCTCTGTTCCACCATTCCTTTCCCTTTTGAAACTTTGGTTGCCCGTGCATGAGCTTGAGAAGCCGCAGTAAATGCACCAATGATATCACGCCATATGACAGCAATGTGTGACGTCAGAACAATGCTCTTTGCTTTGCTTTGCAGAGTGATGTCATTGCAGCATCTTAGCGGTACGGAGCAGACAGTATTAATCCAGCTTCATTTTAATAAAAAGGGGGTGCTTGAACAAAATATTTTCCCGATTTATCCACCCCCAAAGATAGTGATTTTTCTTGAAGATTGGGGGTGGAGGGGCACTGCTTTTGCAGTTTTTTCTGTTGTTGTTGCTTATGCTCTCTGACAATCTCGTGTAGTGCCAGATCCCCCCCCCCTTCCAGAAAGGGAAGCGATGCGCAGTGAGGGGCACCTTCCATTTTAGTGTGTCTCAGTGAGAGGAAGTCCAACTTTAACTTGTGGTCCCCTAATTTTGAATCAATTCCAGAGGAGGGACCAACCCCCTAAAATTGGCACGCCCAGAGGTATCGTTTAACAACTTGCAGGACATTGGCACCACGACGGATTTTACGTGCACCTGCTTCCATTAGCAATTAACCGTTTTCATAATTCGAATTGTATTCACGATTAATCGTTTCACTATTCAAATTGTATTCACAATTAATCGTTTCACCAATGCTTTTTGAATGCTATGTGCTAAGCATTCGAATGAATTTTTCGAAATCAATTGATTTGAATGGATTTAATAATCGATTAATTCAAACAGTTTGATTCATTGATGCCCATCACTACCTCTAGCTATGCCACTGCTATTTGTCTGTTATATATTTTAGTGGTCTCAGACCATCAGACCACCCTTAATTTCGAGCCCTGCTTCAAAGCATACATTTTTTACAGCTGTTAGAATTTCTGTCAGTATAACTCTAAAATTAGACTCACATGTCAGTTTGTAGACATTCAAACTTTTTTACGAGCATAAAAAGTTAACTATTTTAGTATACATGTGTACATATCATTAATTATTATTTTATTTATGTTTTAGTAACAAGGAAGAAACCAGAAATTGATGAACAGTTAAAACCAACCCAGTTGGTGGAAGGCAAACCCGGAAAAATAGTTGCTAAAGTATCCGGAGAACCTAAACCAAAAATTCAGTGGTAAAAATTTACTATTTATTTTTGTTTTTTAATTTATAATTCAGTTTTTATCCCAGAATTTAAAGCTTATCAATAATATTTGAGTAATTCTTTTCCCACTCAGTTTTCATTTGTTAATGTGTAAATTATTAACTAGGTAAAGTTTCTAAGCATTTTTTCCTAATTTTTGGGATACTGGTATTATTTGAGAGATTTCATCCCCCCCCCCTTCTTTCCTGTAAAATCTTTTTACTTTTTAACCTGGACAGTTTTGTCTGATTGAATCATTATAAATCATAGACAAATGAGCTAGTCATATAGAATTCAGTATCTGTTAAGTGTACTTGTTTGTAATTTTTGGCCTAAAAAAAAGATGGTGACAATTTTTAATATTTATAATAGTAAAATCATTTATCTTTTGTTTTAAATATTAGGAAAATTCATATCCACTTGTATTAGAACAGCTTTTGTTCATTTTAACCTCTGAGGGTTGGAAAGCTTTGAAAGAGCCATTTATCCAACCTTGGCTGTCAGAAAGCTAAAACATATACATCTCCCCCCTCTTTTCTTTCATTTCTTTTTTTTTGGGGGGGGGGGGGATGAAAAATATTTTTTGCCCCTTCCTTTTTGCATTCTAGTTCTATTTTATTTCCTTTTTTAGAAGATTTAGTTTTATCTTATAAAGTTTGCATGATGTACATACATCTTTTAAATTAAAAAAAAAAAAAAAACATTTTTTTAATTATTTATTTTTCTTAAGGTTGAAAGATGGCAAACTATTACCTCATAATGGGCACTTTTCAGTTGAAGAATCTGAGGATGGTACTATAGCACTTTTAATTGACCAAGTGAGTCCTGATGATGCTGGTCGTTATTCCATTGTTGCTATTAATGAAGATGGTGAAGCCAGGTCTGAAGCACCTGTTACTAGTAAGTGAATGTCAGAAGTATTAGTTTCAGTGTTAAAGTTTGAAGCAGAGTTAAATTTGATATTTATTTGTTGTTGAAGAAGCTTTTTAATGTGATATATTTTTGTAAGGAATAATCTTTCTTATTTAACTAAACTAAACTGGTGCAACAGTCCACGTGCGGCCAAGGCTTGCACTGCCCATTGTTGCCTTTGCAACCATGATCTGTGGGTTGCAAAAACATTGAAAGATGGCTAAGTACCCTGACTAAGTGGTCAGTGTGAGGCAGAGCCCCCTGTGTTTAGTCCCCAAGCAACCTTGGCAGTTTATGGACCACTCAATGGATGAAAGGCAGAATCAACCTTGCTCAGCCTGGAATCAAACCACCAAACTTATGGCACAGACCCTCAATGTGCCAACCATTACACCACTGGATTTACTTTATTTATTCATTTATGTTTTAACTTTACTTCTAAAGCAGTTGCTTATTTTTATAAAAAACTAATACATGTGGTTGTAAAATCAATGATATTTGTACACTGTGAATGCCAATGGCAGCAACAACTAGATGTAAATGTAGTTGCCATTTTTAACCATAACTGTACTGCTTCATTATAAAGAAAGTGAGGTGCATGATATATATTTTTTTTTATTAAACTGTTTCATCTGCTTATCTTCCCTGTTACAGCCATTCCAGCTGGTCGAAAACCAGAGTTTGTAAAAGAGCTTGATAAATCAGAACTTATTGAAGGCCAATCATTAAAATTAGAGGCAAAAGTTGTTGGCAATCCAACTTCCATTAAATGGCAGAAAGATGGAGAAGATATCTCAGCAAGTGATAGCATCAAAATAATTGAAGAATCCGATGGTAAAGTAGCTCTTATGATTGATAATGTCAATCAGAAAGATGCTGGAAAGTACACTGTAATAGCATCTAATGCTGAAGGGAAAGCTCGCAGTACATCTTTAGTACAAATTCAAGGTGAGTGAAAATGCCTTTAGGCTGTATTTTGATAAATGATTTCGAAATGCCAAAATTATTTGCTGTAGCAAAATTACTTTCTATGATACTATAATGCAGAAAACTGCACCAAAACTGAAACTACCAAAAATACCTAAATGCACATAATTTTTGTATGTGATGGAACTTATGTTAGTATATGAAGGTATGTTTAGTTAATTTTTTTAGTTGCAAAAATTTGTAAAACCCTAAGCTTTAAAAAAAATTTTAAATTTTAAATAAACTTTTCCCCATTTTATACCTTTAAGTTATTCATTTCATTTTAGTAATCTTAGCATTCTCTCAAAGATCTTGCAACTTTTTTTTTTATTAGTCATAAAAAAAAAAAATTGTTGGATTGCTAAACATAAGGAATGAAGTGCAACATCGTATGAATAGCATTAATGTATAGAAAAAACACTCAAAATACTGGTGCTAAAAGGTAAAATAAATAAAAACTTTGTGCGAAAAACACACATAAAATGATACTTATGGGAAGGGACGATCGTTTCAACCAAAAATATTTTCAGTCTTCATCAGCTGTCACACTTTGTCTCGTGAAACAGTTGGGAACTGAAAGATAAACAGAAACAAGCATGTTGCAACTTGGGAAAAAAAAAAGAAAAAGTTAGAAACCACAGAGAATAAAGGAAGGGGGGGAAGGGGGAGATTAAAAGAGGAAGTAGAAAAGAATAAAATATGGACAAGCAAAAATACATAAATAAATAAAAATAAGGGGGGGAGGGGAAGAACACACAAACACACACACGTAAAACAAAAGAACAAAAACAAAACATAAAAACACAAATATTAGTATCATTTTTTTAAAATTTTTATTTATGCATACAGGACAACACTTTCTTTAAATAATTATATAAGAATAATAATAAACATTTAAAAAAAAACAGAAAAACACTCACAATAACAAAATCTAAATAAAAAGGAAGAAAGAAAAGAAAAATAACTAAATTGGGGGGGGGGCACCCTGCAGCAGAAGAAAAAGGGGAAGCAGAGGAAAAAAGTAAATAGAACTTTACAACAACAGCTTCCAAGCAGATTCAACAAGAGGAACGGATGAACTATTGTTCACAAGACATTCCAAGTGCTGGGTAATGGAAAAACCTTCCAAAAAATCAAGATGGGACAAAGACTGAGGAGTGCACAAGATCTTAGTATTAGAAAACTGAAAACGCTGATTAGAATTACAACAATGTGAGGCAATAGAAGTGGAAAGCTCGTGCTTAGAAACATATCTCTCATGCACGTTGAGCCTAAATTTGAGAGCTCTTCTGGTCTGACCAATATAACCCAATTCACAAGATCCACAAGAAATATAATAAACACCTCAACAGTTCTCCGTAGGAATAGGATCTTTAAGAGAAGAGAATTTAAGTTTATTCACAGGTTTAAAAATGACTTGGTAACCGAAATTTTTGAGAAGTTTAGAAATTTTGCAGCATAAAGGTAAAAAGAAATGTAGTACAATTAATTGATTATAAAAATTAATAGTGATAGAAGAAAGTATTATCAGGTTATTAAATTTAGAAAGAGCCTTATCAGTAATAGAGGTGCTAAAACCACTAGAGCCTCTGCTTGCACTAGAGACAGGTAAGGATTTTAAGTAATTAATTTCATTATTCAGAGATGAAGAGGCCAAGCAAATTTTGATAGCAGGACATACATAAGTGTAAAAAGCAGAAAGTTTTTTATGGTCGGGATGATTAGATAGGGCATGAGGATGTAAAGAGAGAGAAAGGGGTTTGCGAAAACAGAAGTTGAGAAACTATCAGAATTCCTAGAAACAAGAACATCCTGAACAGGTAAAGAATTACTGCAACTTTATACATGGATCAACAGAATTAACACTCAAAAGTAAATAAGAAATATCACAATTGGAATCCACTAGAACGAAAGTATCGTCAACATATCTGACCCAGCATGAAAAATTAAAGACCTTGAAGAGCTTTTCTTCAAAATAATGCACATAAATATCACATAAAAGGGATGAGTGAGGATTACCCATAGTAAGACCCTCGGTTTGTTTATAGAATCAACCATAAAAAATGAAAGCAGTTTGTTTGACACAAATGCTTACTAAAGATATAAACTCCTTAATCTCAATAAGAATAATAATGAAACTCGCTTAAACACTTTTCCACACTGTCAATCGCACCTTGGATAGGGACATAAGTAATTAAAGATTTAATATCAAGAGAAAGCATTTTACAATTAGTAGGAGAAAGAAGTTTGTTAGCAAACTCTTAAGAATTTTTAAGTGTGAGTACTACTAGCAGTCAAAGGTTGAAGAATATGTGAGAGGAAACATGCAAGGTTATAAGAAACCGTTCCAATGTTAGAAACAATGAGAACATCTTGTGAATGCTAATTCTTCTGCTCCTTTCGTTCATTCTGCTTGAAAAGGTTCTATTTACTTTCTTCCTATATTCCTTCCCCCTTTTCTACTGCTGTTAGTTTTTATGATTTATTCATTTTTCTTTCTTTTTCTTTTCTTTAGTTTTTGTTTTTAGGTGTGTTTTTCTTTATGTTTATTATTATTCTTAGATAATTATTTAAAAAAAAGAATGTTGTTCTGTATGTATAAATATTTTTTCAAAAATTAATGTAATATTTCTGTTTTTATATTATTTTTTTTTTCCTTTTTTGTTTTTGTTTTGTGTGTGCGTGTTTGCGTGTATGTGTGCTTTTTCTTTCTTTCCTTATTTTTACTTATTTATGTGTGTTTGTGTGTCCATGTTTTATTCTTTTCTACTTTCTTTTTCAACCCACCCCCTTTTTTCCCCTTCCTTTATTCTCCGTGTCCTTTCCTTTATTTTCTTTATTCTCCATTCCTTTTTTGTGTGTGTGTTCGTGTGTATGTGTGCTTTTTCGTTCTTTCCTTATTTTTACTTATTTATGTGTGTTTTGTTTGTCCATGTTTTATTCTTTTCTACATCCTTTTTCAACTCACCCCCTTTTTTCCCTTTTCTTTATTCTCCGTGGTTTCTCACTTTTTCTCCCCCCACCCAGTGGCAGCATGCTCGTATGTGTTTATCTTTCCACTGTTTCTTGAGACGAAGTATGACAGCTGATGAAGACTGAAAATATTTTTGGTTGAAATGACCGTCCCTTACCATAAGTATCATTTTATGTGTGTATGTTTTTACACAAAATTTTTATTTATTTTATTTTAGTATTAATGTATTTTACTTATATCATGAGACTGTATCTGCAACATAATTAATTCACCTTTATAACAGAAGTATTTAAGCATTTGTTTACATTTGACTTTTTTATCTATATTTTATAATAAGAAACAAGGCTAAAAAGTTCCTTATTTTTCTTTTATGCTATGAGTTTAAAGTTAATTAAAAGCCCAGTGTTTTACACAGGGAAAAATAACACTCATAAAAGGATGCATTGTTATTTTACAGTTTTAAATTAATTTTATTTTTGAACACTTTTTAAATGTTCTTATGATACAGTGAGTATATTAAGGCATTTTCAGTTAAGATAATTTATTTAGATGATAATTTTTTTAAAGAAAAAATGCAGAACACTACAATAGAACTAGGTTCATTTTGACTCCTAATGCAATATTTTCTTATATAGAACTTAAATATACTGTAAAATCCCAATTATAAGCCCCTCTTCTGAGGGGGAGGGAGGGACTTATAATCGGGGAGAAGGCCTTATATTTGCCTCCACCTCCCGATGATGGCGTCACAGCAGCCGTTCATAGTGACGTCACAATTGGTAGCAGTGTCCATTGCCAGTAATGCATTTTGTCCTCTTTCCAAATAAATGGGGTGGGGCTAGGGGGGACTTATAAATGGGCTTTTACGGTATGTAATAATTCTCATATTTCATACTTTGACTAAAATCGTTTGGCTTTAATTCTTTCTCTATTAAAGTGTAAATTGAAAATTTTTTCAAAATAAGGTCAAAAATAACACTCTATTCAAAAAATTCCTCTCGTTAATTTAAAAAAAAAGTTACAATTTAAATTTGTATACAACCCCTGTACAAAAAATTCACAATCAGTAAAATGCTCCCCATACACTAATGAGGTGACACAAAATTTGAGAATTATATACCTTAAAAAGTGTCAGATATAAAGATAAATATAACGTTGACTTAAACCACTTTTCAGTGGCTCTCAAACGGAAAAAAATCACGTTGAATGATTGCATTTCAGGGGTCGTACAGAAATTATGAAAGAAAATCATTTTTTCCCACTCTAGCAATAAACGTTTACATTCAAAATGATGTACAGTCACCAATCATCTTTCATTAAAGATGTCTCTGTGACGTATGATGAAAGGCTCACAAATTTGTTACACCACCTTATTAGAGTATGGGGCACATTTTACTAACCGGTAAAATTTTTGTACGGGGGTCGTTTACGAATTAAAAAACTGTAACTTTATGAAAATTAACAAGAGAAATATTTTCCCGGTCGTATTTTGAACATTTTTTCAATTTACACTGCCAACTTATCTCCAATAGATAAATAACTAAATCCCATTATCACCTTTTTGTGACACCCTATATAATAGCCTCATCAGGACCTTTTTTATTGTTTGCGTAAATAGCATTTGTCATTCTATAGAATGCATAGGGAAAGTACCGTAAAATCCTGATTACATGCCCCCTTTCCTTGAGGGAAAGGGGACTTATAATCGTAGACAAGGCCTTATAATTGTCCCCCCCATCCACCTCCTGATGATGATGTCACAGCTGCCATTCGTGGTGACGTCACAATTCGTAGCAGTGTCCATTACCGGGAATGCATTTTGCCTTCTTTCCAAATAAATGAGGTGGGGGTAGGGGGAGCTTATAATCAGGATTTTACGGTATGTAATAATTCTCATATTTCATACTTTGCCTAAAATCATCTGGCATTGTATACAATGCCTAGGCATTCTATAGAATGCCAGCATTCAGGGATGTGCCAGCTGCTCCAATTGCTTCAAATTGTGCCAAATCAATCCTGATATGCCAATCTGCTACAAAAAGATCGTTTTGGGACATTTTTGCTAAAAATTCAGCAAAACTGCTACATTTTTTTATTTTTCCATATATGTTTAAACGTTTGTAAATCTCCCGAATTTTTACAAAAGTCATCACACTTTCTAAGCATTCTAATTTCAATCTTTCTCTATTAATCTTAAAAATGAATATTTTTTCTTTGGCATCCCTTTGTTTGAACTCCAATGCCTTTAGAGTAAAAATTGACCTCTGTTTTAAATTTAATTTTATATAAATTTGTCATTTTTTGTTACCAAATTTTTTATTAACAATGATGGTAGTTAACCCATTTGTGCCCAGATATTTTTGAGACTTTCTTTGATTTTTGCTAATACCAGCAATAATAGATAAAATTCTGATGTCAACTTCTTAAGCAAGAGATGATTTCTTTTAAAATCATTATGTATAAAAATCTGATGTGTCCAACCCATGACTTCCTTGCACGTCCATTAGATCAAAAATATTTTCGACGCACTTCCTCTAAATTTATTTGTTTGAAAGAGATAAAATATCAATAATAGTAAGGTTTAGCGATTTCTAGCCAAATATTTCGATATCGCCAAGCTGAGTTCAATTTGAAAGATTTCCTTCTGACACTTTATTTGGTGATATTTCACCAAACGCCGACAAACTTGAGATAGACAGCGAGATTTTGGGGATAGCCAAAGTAGTCATTGACCACAGACTTTCAATGAATTGAATGCATCTATACACCTCAATGTATTCAAAGTCATTTGGCTCACCCTGTAAATAAATTCTCAGTCGATTGCTGTCAAAAAAGATATTGAAAACAGTTAGATATTACAATAGTTCTAAATACAAAGTTAAAAAATCCACGGGTTAAAGTTTTAAAGTTATACAAAATAGGAAATAATTCTTGGCGCCAAATTTGGCGATATTTCGGCGAAACTCGTCAATGTCGACGACATTTGGCGAGATTTTAAGCATGAACCAAACAATGAAAGATTATCGCCAAATTTGGCGATATTTCGCCAAAACTCGCCAAGAACGATGACTAATGGCGATACTTTGGGCATGGACCAAATGACTGACTATCGCTAAATTTGGCGACATTTCGCCAAAACTCGCCAAGGTCGAGGACAGACGGCGAGATTTTGGGCATGTACCAAACAATGACTGTCTACAGTTGTATTATATTGAAGATGTCCATAGACATTAAGGTACTGAAATTCTTTTCGGTGGTCCTGTAAATAAACTCTCCAGTAGATTGGAACCAAAAATCGAGATGCACAACTAGATGTTACAGCATTCTTATACATGAAATTTCATAATAGTTTTTGAGATTTGAGAGTTAAATATGCACACACATACACCAAAAGTCGCCAAGCATGGCGACTTTTGGCATAGTTCTTGAGGGAGGCACGTGACCGTGGTCGGACCATTACCTAACTTATGTGGTAGGACGGTATTGTGCTTGAAATGGATGAGTGCCCCTAAAATTGCTATTGACCGTAATGTATTGGAAATCTTTTGAGTGTTCCTGTAGCAGAACTATAAATGATAAAGACATTTTTTTTAATGGAGAAATTCATTTTCTAACTCTTTACAGCATATATCACTTCTGAGTCGTTTGAAATAGCCCAATACCTCTAAAAAACGCTTTGATGAATTTCGGCCCATAGAGCGTAATGTATTTCGAATCTTTTGGGCGGTCCTGTAGATAAACTATTCAGTCGAATGGAACCGAAAGGGGAGGTGCACAACTAGATGTTACAACAATCCTAAGTATAAAGTTTCAACATTCAACGCCTAACAGTTTTTGAGATATGCGAGTTTAATGAATTTCGGCCCATTGAGTGTAATGTATTTCGAATGTTTTGGGCAGTCCTGTAGATAAACTATCCAGTCAAATGGAACCAAAAGGGGAGGTGCACAACTAGATGTTACAACTATCCAAAATATGAAGTTTCGACATTCTACGCCTAATAGCTTTTGAGTTAGGCGAGTTTAATGAATTTCGGCCCATAGAGTGTAATGTATTTCGAATCTTTTGGGCGGTCCTGTACATAAACTATCCATTCGATTGCCACCAAAAGGGGAGGTGCACAACTAGATCATAGAACAATCCTAAATATCAAATCTCAACATTCTACGACCAATAGTTTTTGAGATATGCGAGTTACATACATATGTACGTACATACGGCATGGAAAAACTGGCCACAGTAGACTCGCCACTGGTCAAAATGAGTTGCAGACGTGTTAATATGATCGTGCATGCTAGCCTACGATGAGATGCATCGAAAAAAAATTTTGAATTAAATTTAGAGGTAGTGAAAATCGGTTTTTATGTCGAAATTTGGCCCCCAAAATTTTTCGGGATCACATTACTTCCTTATACTACATACAAGGAAGTAAAAATTGAAATGTCAACATCCTACTGGGTCATGTTAAAATATAGAATGGAGTTGAGGCTCTATACTCGTGAATAAAGGCTAAGAAAAATAAATAACGCTTTTGACTGATAACGAAAATGCCATCCCAAAAAAGGGACGCTAGGCATAAATGGGTTAATATAGTTTAGTAAATATTGTATTTTTGGTTTAAAATAGATATTTTGTATAGCAATGTATAAAATAACTGAATTTTTCATTTATTTATAAGCTTCTGGCTCCCCCCCCCCTCAAAAAAAAACTGGTTTTTTGTTATAAGCTAAGAGTTTTTAAGAACCTCCTTAATTTTCATTTTTTTAATTGGCATTCTTTAATGACTTTTCTCTTTCCCTCCAAAAATAAATTTTGTATTTCAAAATTGACATTCTTCTGCTCCAAAAGTGACCTTTTCCTGCTCCAAATTGCTCCATTAATCTGTTTTTCTTGCTCCAAATTGCTCCAAAAATGTCTTTTTTCTTGCTCCACAAATTGCACCAAAATTTAATTTCAGCTGGCACATCCCTGCAGCATTTCATACTTTGCCGGTAACATATACAATAAAATCTCATCACGACAAATTTCACGTTTATGAATATTTCAGATTAACAAATAAATTATTTCTATAAAAAGCAAATCCATAATCTGAATTTACCATATATACTCGAGTATAAGCCGAGACATTTTGGTCAAAATTTTGATTAAAAAGTCGGGGGGTCGGCCTATACTCGGGTTAGTAAGAGAATGGGACGAGTAAGGTTCAGTGACCTGGCCACCATCTTAGATTTCGTTTTTTTCGCAGTCCTTTTCTCGTGTTTGGAAAATGGACAGACTAACCAAAAACAACAAAAATATGGGACAGAAATAAAAAAGACTTAGAAATATTTTCATGAAATAAAAGAAAATTTGCATGTTTTAAAAAAAAAGAACTTACAAAAAATTTCCTACATTTCTTACGAAAATGTAAATTAAACTCTAGAAAACAAGGACCTTAAACAATTTATATAAAGATTAGACAAAAAAAAAATAATTAAATTAAAAATGGGCTTACTATTTAGCCATCGACTGTTATCCAATTTATTATAGAAGTTTTGCGCATGTAATATTTTAAAGCAAAATACAAAATAAATATAGATCTATATTTTAATCTTGAAACTAATTTATAAATAAAGAAAAATAAATATAAAATATCAATGAAAAATTGGCACTCCCACTTTTCGGCCCTGCGTTTTTATATTCGGATTATACTCGGGTTTTTGATTTTTAACTAATTTTTCTAAGGAAAGTTACAGGTTTGGCTTATACTCGAGTTGGGTTATACTCAAATATATACGGTAGTCCTAGTGAAATTTTACTTTAACAAATTTTGAAATTTGCTATACTAAGATTTTACTGTAATTCACATACATAAAATTTGATTTTCAATAAGTTCTCGGTTTTCTACATTTTTTAACTTACAAATATTCAACTGAAATTTTTTAACAGCTGTAAAGAAGCCAGAAATTTCTTCAACCTTACAACCATTAACTATAAAAGATGGTGAAACTGGTCAGCTGAATGCAAAAGTAACTGGAGTACCTAAACCCAATATCAAATGGTTTGTAACTTTTTATTTCTCTAATTAAGTATTAAAATGTAATTGATGTGTCATTTCATCAAAAGAGCAAAAAGTTACAATAACCATTTGCTTATTATTATTATTATTATTATTATTTTCATTGAGTCAACACAGGGGGTTACATTTGATTACATACTATTAATCTTTTTATATTTTGCAGTTATTTTTTCTGCAAGCCTGTGGGGGGAAAAAAAGATTTTTTAAATATATAAATCATGATTTTTTAGCTGCAGTTTTAAAATCAACAGTAATTAACACTAGAAGAATAGTAAATTAAAACAAGACTGATCTTAATAGTAATTATTTTTTTGTCCTCATATTTACAAACAGTGTCCGTGTTATTTAAAAAGCTTAATTTTATTCTAATTGAACAAAGTGGGATGAAATTTGCTCACAACATCCAAGATAAATTATTAAAACAGTATGAAAATAAATATTTGTATGTAATTATGCTATGATGTATGTTTACATAAATTTTGAATGCACTAATGTCTTCTTTCTAAGTAGAAAAGGGCATATAAGAGCCCAAAAAAAACCTGGATTTTTTTAGGAAATAAATAAAATTCATTAAAATGAGTTTAAATAAATAATAAAAAGTAAAATTTTTAAAAAAGTACAAAATTTTGTGTAAAAGGGTTAAAAATCCAAAAACCATAAGTGTTAATAATATTTTTCTCTATGAACTTTTTCCTCCAACTAATGTTATAACAAAGTTCTAACAGGTCTGGTAAATCAGTTTTGAGAATACCTAAAAAAGCTTTAATTGTGCTATAAAAGCTTTGAAAAAGTTTGAGTTACTCCAATGTTTGACAAAAACTACCAATAGGCTTCATTTTTATTAATAATAAAAAAAGTAGGACCACAAATAATAAAATGGGAAGTCTTACCATTTTTTAAATGCCATTTAAAAATAAATATTTACTATTGCAGCAGAACTTTTCAAATCCAAAATCACTGGGACTTTACAGATTCCAGATTTCAGAAGTCTTTAAAAGATGGTAAAAAAGATGATGATTATAGAAATTCTGTAATACGAATAATAAAAAAATTGTAATAGTCAGCTAAAGTTATTCAAAAAATGGAGAAATTATTCAGAACAGTTTTTGTTTCATTTTTTTTTTCTTTTTTTTACTTACTTAATACAATCTGTTGCATAAATTTCGGTTTGTGTTGCATAATTGAGTTTTTTAAACCCAAATTTCATGCAGATTATAAAAACCTTGAGTTTCGAAATCTGGATTTGAGAAGTTCTACTGTTGTAGGAAAATGCATGTCTTATTTGTGGTAATTTTATGCAATTTCTGTCAGTTATTACGAATATTAAAAAAAAAAAAATTCTGCAATTTAGTTTTTATTTTCTTTTGTAGGTATAAAGATGATAAAGAAATCAAACCTTCTAACAGAGTAGAATCCATTGAGGAACCAGATGGCTCCATTTCTCTTGTGATTCATAATGCGCGGCCAGAAGATGCTGGCAATTACTCTTTTGTTTCTCACAATTCTAAAGGCGAAGCAAAAAGCTCTGCTCCAGTGACTGTTACACGTGAGCAGACATTTAAGATCTTAAAAAGAAATATATGTATGAGCTGTTTTCTTTGAAAATGGTATAAGGGGGACAATTCTCATGAAAAAGGCACAAAATAAAGTGGATGATTTTGTATCATTTCTGTCACACATTTTTAATCAAAAGAATTTTTTTCTTTTTACTTCTTTTGATCCAAAATGTTATATTTGATATCTAATGAAAGAAAACATATTTTGTCTTTGGCATTATTTACCTCAGTATTTCTGAAGTCCTAGTGTCACAGAAATGATGTATATGGTGCAGAAACAACAAGGACAGTGGCCGAAATGACAAAAACCTTTTGGTTTCCTCCAGAACTTAGCATACATAGGGGTTAGGACCCTTTACAGAGACCCCCACAAGGGCACCCCACCCATTGGCATAGATCCCATGTGTAGATAATTGGCCTTAAGAGGCATTGCAGGGGCAAATCGGGCAGGGCGTTCCCATCACCATCTCATTCATGATTTTCTTTGATTGTGTTGCCTTACCCAAGGAAAGAACAAATCTGAAATATTTTTCATTTATTTCTTTTAGTTGTGGAGTTATGGGGGGTCAAAGTACCCCACAGGAGCAACGGCAAATTAATTTAGGGCCATTTTTGCCACTTTATTGTCTTGACTGTGACTGGCTCAGAGGTGCTTCAGAGAATTTTTTCATTTTATCCTATAATATACCTTGTATATTAACATCGCAAATTGAAAATTCATTCGAAAATTGTCAGAGCCCCATTAGGGCCCCCCCAAAATACCCCCAATTACATAAAAAATACAGTTTTAAGAATGCTTTAAATCTTGGCTCAGAAAATATTTTTGCCCAGTGCAGTTATATATCTTCATATAAAGTGAATCCAATGTTAAAAATTTTTGAAGGCCCACAGGGCCCCCCGGTACGGGGCCCCAAACATGGTCCTTAATGCTAATTTACGTAATTTCGAAGCATTGGTACAGCTGAAGCCGACTTCCCACAGGAGAACTATTGACATGGAGATGTAGTATCAACATAGTAGTTTCATATTATGAAAAAACATTTCTTGAAGGTACAACTGTTTCCAAGAAAAATCCCAAAAAGTACCTCCCTATTTGGGACATTCCACTGGCACGCATGGGGGCATTTCGGCATTACTTTTAGAAGTTTAATCGACAGTGGCAATATTGAAAATTAACTTATCCTTGATATATCTCAAATATATCCTCCATATATAGCAAATAGTTATTTTACAGGGGCACTCATAAGAATTACATTATGCTGAATGGGGATCTCTGCAACTAGTGAACCGATTCGAAAAAAATTTTCACTTATAGAAAGCTACACTATTCCTAAGTATTATAAACTACCTTTCAGCATGTAGCATAAATAGCTCTTTTACAGGGACACTCAAAAGAATTTCAGCACATGATGTTATATGGACACCTCTGTAACTACTGAACCGATTCTAAAGATCTTTTCACTGAAAGCCACACTAATCCTGAGTAACATAGCCTGAAATTCATGCATGTAGCATTATTTACAGGAACACTCAAAATGAATCGTAAACATTGTCGTAACTGTCTCCATTCGCCACTCAAATTTATTCAAATTTTATTCAACTCCATTCAAATTTTTTAACTGTGATTCTAAAGATTATTTCACTGAAAGCTACACTATTCCTGAGTAAAATTCAAGCATGTAGCATAATTTACAGGAATACTCAAAATAATTCGTAAACATTGTAGTAACTGTCTCCATTCGCCACTCAAATTTATTCAAATTTTATTAAACTCCATTCAAATTTTTGAACAGTGCAATTATATATCTTCATATAAAGTGAATCCAATGTTAAAAATTTTTGAAGGCCCCATGGCCCCGGTATATTTTTTGAAAGCATCACTGTTTTCAAGAAAAATTTAGCACAGTAATCAAAAAATATATCTTTTCATAATATGAAACTACTATGTTGAAACTACAACTCCATGCCAATAGTTCTCATGTGCGAAGTCAGAGCCAGCTGTACCTATACTTCGAAATTGCATAAATTAGTGCTAAGGACCATGTTTAGGAGCCCGTATCGAGGGGCCCGGGAATTTTTATTTTTTCTGTATCACATCAGAGCCAAGATTTAAAGCATTTTTTAAAACTGTATTTTTTATGAAATTGGGAATATTTGAGGGGGGGGACTTATTTTCAGCCTATTATTCTGCCTATTTTCAAATGAATTTCCAGTTTTAGATGTTAATATTAGTACGGGTTTATTAGCTTTCTTTCAACAAAAGGCAAAGCAATTTATGGAACTTACATAAAAACCTTTATTACTCTAACATAAATCATACAATTCCAACGCCAGTTTTATCAGGCGTCCAAAACAAAACAGTCCCAACAAAATTTTATATAAAAACTAAATTAAATCTTTAGAATCCTCGCACCTCTCATTATTGTAACGTGCCCTCATTCTCAAGTACATATTTTATACTTCAGCTCGAGTCAAATTTCTCGGTTTTATTACCAGGGAGTTTGGTGCTTTTGTTAACTCATCATCACATAAAACGTTGATAATGTCGACGGAACTTTACTATATTCAAGGTATATTATCAGATTTAAAAAAAAAATTCTCTGAAGCATCTCAGAGCAAATCACTCTAGAGAGTAAAATGGCAAAAATGGCCCTAAATTCGTCACTCCTCTGGGATTCTTTGACCCACCATAACTCCAAAACTAAAAGAGCTAAATCAAAAATATTTCAGGTGTGTTCTTTCCTTGGGTAAAGCAGCACAAGAAAAAAAAAAAAAAATTCATGAGATTCTGAGATGGTGATTGAAACTTTCTTCTTTTTTTTGTTCCTGATTTGTTCTTGTGATGCCTCTTAAAATGACTGGAAGGTAGAGGCTGCAAAGCTGAAGTCAAAAATATTTAACATTGGATTCACTTTATATGAAGACATATAACTGCACTGTTCAAAATTTGAATGGAGTTTAATAAAATTTGGATAAATTTGAGTGGTGAATGGAGACAGTTACGACAATGTTTACGAATTATTTTGAGTGTGCCTGTAAATTATGCTGCATGCATGAATTTTAGCCTATTTTATTCAGGAATAGTGTAGCTTTCAGTGAAACGATCTTTAGAATCGATTTAGTAGTTACAGAGATGTCCATATAGCATCATGTGCTAGAATTTTTGAGTGTCCCTGTAAAAGAACTAGTTATGCTGCATGCTGAAAGGTAGCCTATATTTCTCAGGAATAGTGTAGCTTTCTATCAGTGAAAAAAAATTTCTAATTGGTTCAGTAGTTTCAGAGATCCCCATACAGTGTAATGTAATTCTTATGAGTGCCCCTGTAAAATAACTATTTGTGATATATGGAGGATATATTTGAGATATATGAAGAATAAGCTAATTTTCAATATTGCTACTGTTGACTAAACTTCTAAAAGTAACGCCGAAATGCCCCCATGCGTGCCAGTGGAATGTCCCAAATAGGGAGGTACTTTTTGGGATTTTTCTTGGAAACAGTTGTACCTTCAAGAAATGTTTTTTCATAATATCAAACTATTATGTATGTTGATACTACATCTCCATGACAGTAGTTCTCCTGTGGGAAGTCAGCTTCAGCTGTACCATTGCTTCGAAATTGCATAAATTAGCACTAAGGATCATGTTTGGGGCCTCGTACCGGGGGGCCCGAAGGCCTTCAAAAATTTTTAACATTGGATTCACTTTATATGAAGATATATAACTGCACTGTCCAAAAAATTTTTCTGTATCACGTCAGAGCCAAGATTTAAAGCATTCTTAAAACTGTATTTTTTATGTAATTTGGGGGGCCCTGACAATTTTCAAATGAATTTTCAATTTGAGATGTTAATATGCAAGGTATATTATACAGGCATGTGCCAGCTGCTCCAATTGCTCCAAATTGTGCCAAATCAATCCTGATGTGCCAATCTGCTACAAGAAGATCGTTTTTGGACATTTTTGCTCCAAATTCAGCAAAACTGCTACATTTTTAATTTTTGCATATATGTTTAAACATTTGTAAATTTCCCGAATTTTTACAAAAGTCATCACACATTCTAAGCATTCTAATTTCAATCTTTCTCTATTAATCTTAAAAATGAATATTTGTTCTTTGGCATCCCTTTGTTTAAACCTCCCATGCCTTAAGAGTAAAAATTGACCTCTGTTTTAAATTTAATTTTTTATTAGCTGCTGATGGTAGTTAACCTATTTATTCCCAGATATTTTTGAGACTTTCTTTGATTTTTGCTAATACCAGCAATAATAGATAAATTTCTGATGTCAACTTCTTGAGCAAGGGATGATTTCTTTTAAAATCATTATGTATAAAAATTGAAATGTCAACATCCTACTGCGTCATGTTAAAATGTTATGTGGAGTTGAGGTTCTATACTCGTGAATAAAGGCTAGGAAAAATAAATGACGCTTTCGACTGATAGCAAAAATGCCGTCCCAAAAAAGGGACACTAGACATAAATAGGTTAATATAGTTTAGAAATATTTTATTTTTGATTTAAAATAGATATTTTGTATAGCAATGTATAAAATAACTGAATTTTTTATTTATTTCATAAGCTTCTGACTCCCCACTGCCGCCAGAAAAAAAAAAAAAAAAAAAACAGGTTTTTGTTATAAGCTAAGAGTTTTTAAGAATCTCCTCAATTTTCATTTTTTTGATTGGCATTCTTTAATGACTTTTCTGTTTCCCTCCAAAAATAAATTTTGTATTTCAAAATTGACATTCTTACGCTCCAAAAAGTGACTTTTTCTTGCTCCAAATTGCTCCACTAATCTGTTTTTCTTGCTCCAAATTGCTCCAAAAATGTCTTTTTTCTTGCTCCACAAATTGCTCCAAAATTTAATTTCAGCTGGCACATCCCTAATTATAGGATAAAATGAAAAAATGCTCTGAAGCACCTCTGAGCCAGTCACAGTCGAGACAATAAAGTGGCCAAAATGGCCCTAAATTAATTTGCCGTTGCTCCTGTGGGGTACTTTGACCCCCCATAACTCCAAAACTAAAAGATGTAAATCAAAAATATTTCAGATTTGTTCTTTCCTTGGGTAAGGAAACACAATAAAAGAAAATCATGAAATTCTGAGATGGTGATGGGAATTTTTTCTATTGACCTGCCCGATTTGCTTTTGCAACGGCTCTTAATCCTACAACAACAACAAAAACCTTTTTATGGCTCTAAAAATCTTAAATAAAATGATGAATACTCAATAAATAATGTTATAAAAATTACTGCATCAGCTTCTTGAAAGACTTGTAAAACTTGAAAAAAAATTAATTAAAAAGAATTTTGAGAAAACTCAAAGGGACAAGTTTTGTCCTATTATGTCCCTCAGTGACTTAGTCGCAAAGCTCTATTCCTTAAGAACACGGAAAGTGAAGCAGCACCGGCTTGGTCAGTGCTTGGAAGCGTGAAAACCTTTCACGGGTGGCTGCGTTGGGACCGTGTATGCTAATTGATGCTGGTGCATGTAAAATCTGTTCATGGCTCCAATGTTCTCCACATTCAAACAAAACATCTGGGGGGAGGGGGGGTGCCAGTTTCTGGTGCTAGGTCTCTCATCTAGAATGGATACAAAATTAGGAGACCATTCGTAGGGGGTAATGCTGGCCACCCATTGGGTGCTCCCATAATGAAAAAACCAGTAGTTCAGGCCTTTGTAATGGCAGACTTGTGGCAGCAAATGTCTGCCCATTGGAACGATAAAAAATTTTGTCCCATTTTTGCCTGTTTGTCTATTTTATAATCATATGGAGATATTTAAAGGTTTCTATTTCAGTGGTTTCAGTTTCATTAACTACGTAATTTTTGTTTTAAAATAATGAAATTTTTAATTTTATTATGTTTTATTTTATTTTTTTGCGAAAACTATTTTTACTTCCTTGTACGTAGTATAAGGAAGTAATTTGATCCCGAAAAATTTTGGGGGCCAAATTTTGACAAAAAAAAACGATTTTGACTACCTCTAAATTTAATTTTAAGAATTTTTTCGATGCATCTCATCGTAGGCTAGCATGCATGATCATATTAACGCATCTGCAACTGATTTTGACCAGCGGTGAGTCTATTGTGGTCAGTTTTTCCATGCCGTCTGTATGTACGTACGTATGTATGTAACTCGCATATCTCAAAAACTATTAGTCGTAGAATGTTGAGATTTGATATTTAGGATTTTTCTATGATCTAGTTGTGCACCTCCCCTTTTGGTTGCAATCGAATGTATAGTTTATGTACAGGACCGCCCAAAAGATTCGAAATACATTACTCTCTATGGGCCAAAATTCATTAAACTCGCATATCTCAAAAACTATTAGGCGTAGAATGTTGAAACTTTATATTTAGGATTGTTGTAACATCTAGTTGTGCACCTCCCTTTTCGGTTCCATTCGACTGGATAGTTTATCTACAGAACCGCCTAAAAGATTCGAAATACATTACGCTCTATGGGCCGAAACTCATCAAAGCGTTTTTTAGAGGTATTGGGCTATTTCAAACGACTCAGAAGTGATATATGCTGTAAAGAGTTAGAAAATGAATTTCTCCATTAAAAAAAGTGTCTTTATCATTTACAGTTCTGCTACAGGAACACTCAAGAGATTTCCAATACATTACGGTCAATGGCAATTTTAGGGGCATTCATCCATTTCAAGCACAATACCGTCCTACCACATAAGTTAGGTAATGGTCCGACCACGGTCACGTGCCTCCCTCAAGAACTATGCCAAAAGTCGCCAAGCTTGGCGACTTTTGGTGTACGTGTGTGCATATTTAACTCTCAAATCTCAAAAACTATTATGAAATTTCATATATAAGATTGTTGTAACATCTAGTTGTGCATCTCAATTTTTGGTTCCATGGTCCATGCCCAAAGTATCGCAATTTGTCATCGTTCTTGGCGAGTTTTGGCGAAATATCGCCAAATTTGGCGATAATCTGTCATTGTTGGTCCATGCTTAAAATCTCGCCAAATGTCATCGGCATTGACGAGTTTTGCCGAAATATCGCCAAATTTGGCGCCAAAAATTATTTCGTATTTTGTATAACTCTAAAATTTTAACTCGTAGAATTTTGAACTTTTGTATTTAGAACTATATTATAATATTTAACTGTTTTCAATATCTTTTTTGACAGCAATCGACTGGGAATTTATTTACAGGGTGAGCCAAATGACTTTAAGGTGTATGGATGCATTCAATTCATTGAAAGTCTGTGGTCAATGACTACTTTGGCTATCCCCAAAATCTCGCAAACTATCTCAAGTTTGTCGGCTTTTGGTGAAATATCGCCAAATAAAGTGTCAGAAGGAAATCTTTCAAATTGAACTCAGCTTGGCGATATCGAAATATTTGGCTAGAAATCGCTAAACCTTACTGTTATTGATATTTTATCTCTTTCAAACAAATAAGTTTAGGGGAAGTGCGTAGAAAACATTTTTGATTTAATAGATGTGCAAGGAAGTCATGTGTTGGACACATCAGATTTTTTGATTTAGTATTCATGGCAGGTTGCAATCTCACTAACTAACCTTTTGTCAAAAATGGACTTGCACCTTGTATGCAAAGGCGCCACACAGCAAATTATAGACTTAGGGGAAGCAGTTGCTCCCTCTGCTCCCACCCTAGCTATGCCACTGGGGGTAGTTATTGCAAACTATGCAAAAATTAAAATAGAATGGATTTTTGTATGGAGACAATGAGGTTTAGTAAATGGCAGAAATTTCTGACTTCATTAAATTTTATTTAAATATTTTAACTAAGATATATTATCTTCTGTATTGGTCACATCATTTGAATCGAGGATAACTTTCTGAATTTTCTAACTTCAGGTAAGCAGTTCAAAAATAAATATGTTTTTCATAAATGGGGGGGGGGGGGGGGTAGAGCCACTCATCTCTGTTGAAGGCATGATAAAAAGTGGCCATTATAAGATAATGATAGAAAAAATAGAACCTGATTTAAATATGAAGTTTTCATCCAAATATGGGATATTCAAGCAAGATTTGTCTCTTTACCATAATTTAAAAAAAAATGAAGGAATGCTTTGTCAAAAACAAAATGACTGTTTTAGACTAGTTTGGAATTTCTATGGACCTAAATCCCATAAAGAATCTATGCTATCTGTAAAGAAGGAGTCTCAAAAATGGATTGGAGCACAAAAGATAATTCACTGATTCCAGTATGTTAAGGGGCTGAACAATTTATTAAAGATTATAAAAGCCTGGTGAAATCTATGCTACAGTGCTTAAAAGTGGTTCTGGAAGTGAAGGAAAAGGCATATTCAACACCGATTATGATATAAATGTATTGGTTTTCTCAATAAACTATTTTTTCCTAAATAAGCATGTGATTTAATTAATATGCACAGTGTGTACTAATAAATGTAATATTTTTAAATGGTAATAATGTTATTAAATTTCATATTAATAATAATATTATTCAATGTAAACTGTATAAGTAAAGAAATTGATGTTTATACATTTAAATTTTTTATTTTTAGAGATTCCGACATTCCATAAACCTTTGGGCCGTGTGAGTGTTGTTGAAGGATTTCCTGCTAAGCTTGAAGCTAAATTGGGCGGGTGCCCAACACCAGAAATTTCATGGTATATTACTCTTATTATTATTAATTTTCTTTTATGTATAATAAGCTAGGAATGATCTGCTTCACACTTTTAAGTTGTTGTACTAGTAAGCAAAGTATTTTATTATTAACATCAGAAGGAAAATGATAGTTTGAAAATTGTTTAAAGTTATATTTTACCCTTCTTGCGGAAGGATGAAGGGTTAAATAGCCCTACATCTGTGTATTGAATGGGAGAAAACTCCAAAAATTTGTATTGGCATTTGTACATTAATGTATAAATATAAGTGGCAACCAATATTGCACTATTCATGGAGAAAAAAAGTCAACAGAGCCCAGAAAGTTTGAAATCTACCTGTTGGTCCATGGAACACATTTTATTTCTCTTCTACCACTCATTGGAAACCAGTAAGTAAGAAAACAACTACAACAAGGCAACCCGACAAATAGTGCGAGACAAACTGTCTCAGGCACTAACATATCTACTCATTTCATGAAGACAGTGACTGTAGAGATGTTCTCAAAAAAGATAATTGGAACAATCATGTGAAAGATTCACATACTAGCATTGACGCCCAATGGAATAACCATGATGTTGATTTCCAGCCATCTCAAACTGAAACCAATCCTTGGCACCTTCCAATGAGGACAAAAGAGTGGAAATACTAGGAAGCATGAAATAATTAAACCTTTGTAAAATAACATATATAAAAGTTACTTATCATTCAGGATGTAAGTTTTGGACAAAAAATGTTCACCCTTTGTTATCTGCCGAAAAGTTCTAATTGCAAGAGCAGAAAAGTGAGGTTCTCACTTTCCTGCTATTGCAGTTTATAAAGGATGAATATTTTTCACCCAAAACCTACATCCTGAATCAAAGGCAGCTCATACGGGGGGGGCGGGGGGGGCAACTGCCCCCTCACTTCCATAAGTAAAGATCCCTTGCCCCTCCCCACTTTTTGATGTTCAAAAGTAACAATCCATCAAAAAATGAAGGAGGGATACCCAATACACAAACCGAGAAAAGAAAATGAGTAAGTGCAAGGAGTTTGCCTCTGCAGGTCATTTAATCAATAATGCTGTTAAAATCTAATAACATTGCTCAATTAGAAAGAAAAATCAGCTTTAGCCAACATGTGTCATTTCTGACACCCCCCCCCCCCCCACACACACACACACACTTTTTTGGTTCACCAGCCGCCTAACATCCTGAATGATAAGTACCTATTATGAATGTTAAGTTTTAACTATTTCATCTCTTAAACATCATTTTTTTGTTGTATCTTTTATTATGAAATATGGCGTGTGGTTGAAATCCTTACTATTTTTTTACTTAGAAACATTAGCTCACCATGGTAAAATCGTGTATTGCTTATGGCTATTCACAAAGGGGTCAAATATCAAACAGTGGACAGAAAGTAATTAAATTATGTAAGGGAGTAAAATTTTTAACAATTATTTTTCTATACAGTAAATAATCACTTGCTACTTTCTGTTCTGCTCGCACATGTCACCCTTGTTGATTCGACTCCTCACTTTGTTATCACTCCAGTTTTAACAGTCTAGCTCAATGGATACCATTGAATAGAAATTACAGTTGGCTCTCCATTTAATGATGCTCTTCTTAATGACAATCTCCATTTAAAGACGATATTTCACAGTCCCGGCCCCTTTGACATAAAAATTTTCAGTACTTTTCCATGAGCCAAGTTGCCAAGCGAAGTGAATGACAAAACCATTGATGGAATAAAAGTCGAAAATATTCAACTATAAACAAATATTAATTAATAGTAAGCAAAACAAGTTCAACTATAAACAAATATTAATGAATTGTAAACAAAAGAGTTTTACCCAAAAAGAATGCTTATAATTATTGGTGTTTCCAGAATACGGTGATTCCTTGAGCATTACTCAAATAGATTGTTTACTCCTCGTCCAGCATTTGTTGTCTGGAATTGTCCTTTTATTTTGTAAATAAGCTCTCATCTATCTCAACAATTTTTTCAGGGCCACCGATTTTCTTTTGCTCACGTTCTGTTAATACTTCTACACAAACTTCTCTCAAGTAGTTGTTCCAATCTACAACTGTATTATGATTCATATCCAATACAGTTGATTGTATGGTTGTTAGAAATTTGGCGGAATTCTACATTATTTGGCGATTTTTCACTTGCTGCTGGTTAACGGAAAAGTACCAATGTTTCTTTTAGATGAAAGTAACTAAATTTTAATTATTATTTTGTTTTTTGTCAGGAAATATATATTAATTGTGTGTTATGTAAATTTCAATATTTTATACTATTTAAACCTTGCAAATGGAAGAAACTCAAGAGTTTATTTAATGAAAAACATTAAAATACTGTTTGTATGCTATTTAGTAAAATTTATTTAAAATTTCATTTGCACATTATTTAGCAGAACTCACCAGATATGATTTCTGTCAAATAGTTGTATATTGAGCTGCCAATAGTTCAATATGTCATTTGCTTGTTATTTTGCACCTTGAGAATTTCAAAAGTTGGCAAGTATGAATCTTCAAAACTTTAGAAAATTATATCAGTCATAACCCCCCCCCCCCAAAAAAAAAGAGATTTTTATGTTTGTTAATATTCTTGTATACAAGAGTAATGTTTTTTTTTCTTCCTTTATTTCCTTTTAAATGTCAATAAAGTTTGAAATTTGTCAGAATAAGTAATAATTTTAGGAGATTTTCAGTTCATTTTTTCTGAAAAAGGAAAGAATAAAAAAACTGATTGTGCTTCTTAGAAACACATTTGTTTGCAGTATTTTCTGTGTGCGTTTTAAAATACTTTTTGATAATTTCATTAATATGAGATTCATGAAAACTGTTATTTTGTGTTGTACAGTTAAAAATGAAAATAACAATTGCATGGTGAAAAATATAAAATTGCTGCTCCCATGCTGCTTTTTTTTTTTTTTTTTACCATTTATGAATTTTCCATGAGCTGGAATTCTAAAATATTTTCAGCACATTATTTAGCAGAACTCACCAGAAATTATTTCTGCCAAATAGTTGTATATTGAGCTGCCAATAGTTCAGTATGTCATTTGCATGTTATTTTGCACCTTGGGAATTTGTGCAAATTCCCAGGGTGCCTTGGGAATTGTCTGTACAGCTAAAACCAGACAGAAAAGCTTTCTTTGGGCATCTCCTAAAATATACTTATTGGCAGATAGATGTACCTGGTGTTTTTGTATTACTCTTATCGTGGTTTTATTTACATTTTTTTTAACAACTACAGCTTTATTACTTACTTATTAGCAACCTACTAAAGCAAACTTATTTTTTGTTCAAAGTTGGTTTTAAAATTATTATTTGAAATCACTTTTATATGACTGTTTAACATTAAAAAAAAAACTGTACTTATAATTACTTTCAAAGCCATCCAGGTAGTGTAGTGGCTGAAGAACCATTCTACCATGCCTTGGGTCTGGGCTTAATTCCCGACTTGGGTGTTAAATGCCTTCATAGGGGTAACTCTGGCTGCCATTGGATGCTCACATAATAAAATGGCCTGTGGTTTGGGCCCTAGTAGTGCAAAGGCTTGTGGCCAGTGCCTGCCTTATTGGGAAAAAAAATTACTTTTGAAGCATGAATTGGATGTAGAGTTAGAATTTTAGCTTTTTGCTCTCATGGCATTCGAAAGGTGTGTTTTAATCTGTAGCAGATGTCTTGTAGTGTTTTTTCACCAAAAACGGAGATTGAGACTTTAGATCAGGGCCGGCCACAGGGGGGATGCTGCGGAAGCAAGGCACCTGGATCCCGGTTTCAGAGGGGCCCCCAAATCCGTTCTATATTTTTTATTATGTCTCTCTCTCTTATCGTGAAAAATATAAAAGATTTCTTTAAATTAAAGTGGACTGATAGTGTTGTGTGACCACTCTGCATCTTTCAGAGCTAAACATCATTTATGAAAGTGTCTTTCTACGAACAGTATTCTTTGACAGTACACCCCAGCTCTGATCCAATGTTGCTTACCTTCGCACCTTTCACCGTGGAAAGAGCGAAAACATCAGTTAGAGAAAAATACAATTATCAGATCTGGACCATTGGTCATAATGACTGCCAATTAGCAAATTCTTTGAAAAGAACCGAAACCCAAAGTACAGCGGAAGAGGCCTTTTTGTTGTCAAAACCAAGGACTGATTGATTAATACATGTGGGGGCCCCCTCTAAACTAACTTCGTTGATACGAAGTACGTTTCGCGCGTCTGGCATTAATTTAAAGATAAGAGTACTCAAAGAATAAAAAATAACCTGCATTTGGGTACCTTTGCAAGCATGGGAACATTTTTTTCCCTGCATTTACAATTGTACAAATGTGTTGGTCAAATCCTATTTTGCAGTTACTCTTACTTCGCTCAAAGTTACTAACCGAAGTTGAGCCATTGGAAGTGTCTGCTTGTATTAGACTTTGTACGAGTCTATTAACTTTTGTGTATATGTTATATATATTTTGAAAGATTTTTCTTGAATTTTATGACTTTCACGGGCCTAAATTATGGATTAAGCTTTACTAATTTTATCATCGTTTTTTTCTACATTTGAAAAAAGTCGTTATTTTGTTTATAATAGCCGCGATTGCAAGTAATTCGATAATTTTCGTCAAAAAGTTTTAAATTGTGTTAAGTTTCACATTTATAAAAGTTTTAAATGCATTTTGATTGTTCCCGTAACTTATATTACGCGATTTAATCCCTAAGCAATAAATGAGTATGTAGAGTAAGCGAAGTTCTGCAGTCAGATGAAACAGCTATTCTGAACTAGAAAAAGTACTTTTAAATCTGTGTTTATTGAAAATTAGAAATATAAAATATTTCAAACACATTAATCGATCTCAACCTCTTCTTCGACGTCGCATCTCACACTTTCGGCGTTTTTGTGCCCGCACAGTCGGCGGCACGTTGGATTAAGCTTTACGACGTACCGTTGATAACATTTAGGGAATATAATTAACCACTTTATATGTACAGTGATTTTTATGTTAGAATATAGAAAAAGATAGTGGGCAACTGAATACCATATTTAGTTTCCAAATGTACGTGTGGGTTGGTTAACATTTTGAAAAGATATTAAAAATTTACTGTTTCCAAAAAGCGGTTAGATGTGTTCGGTAAGGGTTGGTAACTATGAAAAATAATAATAATAATAATAATTTCAAAAAAATATCCTACTAATAAAGGGTTAATTCCAAAAAAATACCAACTGAAATTAATAATAGATTTCGAATGGATGTTGCTCTATTTTCTAATAGAACCCTCATACTTAAAATAGCACTCATACTATATTTGAATATTTACAGTATAATAGCGGATAAAAGTATACATAAAATTGGATGATTGAAATGTACGTCTCGGGCACATAACCAGAAAGAAAAAGATAAATTGGGACGGGCCCAAAAGGAGGCATTTCTAATTAAGATAGCATTTCTACGAAAAAGCTTGATTATTGACATCCAATTAAGAAAAGTGAATTTCGGAAGGGGCCGAGGCCTCCATCGCCTATTCTCTGGCTACGTCCCTGATATGTCTGTTCATCCACGATCCATTCTTAAACATTTCATCGCATCATTTCTTTTCTAAAGTAGTACTGATTAGATTTTAAAATCTTAGAAAGTTTGAAACAATACTCCAAATTCATCTGAATCTCTAAATTAGAGAGCAAGATCATCAAAAATGTCACTTTCCAAAAAATTTATTCACTAAATACAGTGAAAAGTTGCTAAATTTAACGACAAATCCCTTAAATTGGCAGCACTGACTAATGAAATGTCCTCTTATATTAAATTAATGGACTTAATGTGAAGAAAAATATTCAAACATACATTTTGGCTAATTTAACTTAAGTATAAAATTATTGATTTTATTTAATTTGACCTAAGCTTTAAGTCATCCCCCCCCACTTCTATTGTTGGCTTCTTTTTCAAATTTTAAATAGGTAGTTGGTCAACAAAATATTTATTTTACTGTCTTCATTACTAACTAAACTACTCTGAAAACAATTAATGTCACTCTCGGTGGTCGGTGGATCTCCAGTGTGAATAGATTCATATTTTCTCACATTTTTCAGTATTAGTAATACAGGTTAACTGAAATGGGTGATAAACGGCCCCACAGGTTTAGCATACATATTCAATACGGTTTAGACCTCCAACCAGTGCCGGCTCAAGGTACCGGCAACTCGGGCAGCTGCCCGGGGTGCTATATGTTTAGGGACGCCATGAAAACATAATCTTAGGAGAGAGAACGGAATTTTTTTTCTTTTGAAGGTTTATCCAACATCAGACTGTCCCACTTGCCCATGGTCAGGTAACCTCCCTTTGTAGTTTCTTCCTAGTCTTCGCTATCATCGCCGTCTTTATTGACTTTGGAATGTTAAAATATATTTTCTAAGAAAGGATTATCTGAGCTGGTGAGGTGGAAGTCAGTAGAAATTTTATAAATCACAAAAATATTCCTCGATATAACCAGGTTTTACTCGTTAAAAGCGAGTTATACTCCCATAAACTTAACATTGTACCAGCCAAGTATTTTCGATTTTCTCATTCAATCTGGGTTCTTCTTAAATAAGGAGTCGTCATAAACAAGTTAGATTTATTTAAAAAGGGCGCCAGCTACCTTAGATCCGGCCTTCAACCCTAATTACCACGACCATTAAAGTGTTATTAGTGGTATTTCAGTTCATTCTTAATGTCTGCTTTATAAATAGGTCTATTAATTAATGAATTTTTAGCATCTATAATGTTTGGGGCCCCCAAAAAATGTTTGCAATCGGGCCACTTCAAACAGAAGGCCGGTCCTGCTTTAGATGTCTACTTAAATATGTATGGTAAAGTTTGAAACACACATATCTTCTTTTTCTGCCTGAAAGGATGACTATTTTTCTTAGCTAGGGGTAAGGCTTTTTTTTTTTTAAATATGGTGATCATTTTTTATATGAAGGTCCTTGCAAAAATACTGATAAGCCTTGAAATCCTTGAAATTTGCTAGAATTTTTACTAACAATTTTGTTGGACACCCTGTTTCAGTTTTTGTCAACTCCCTTTTCTTTTCAAAGCTACAATTAATCGTTCATCTAACATTCTAATCTGTTTTTGTAATTGTGCTATAAAAATTAATGCACTATTTTTTCTGTACCTTTTTATAAGTTTTTTAAATTACTTTTTCTGTAACTTTTTAACATATCATTTTATTGATTCCTTCTTAAATGAAGTATGTTTATTTCTAAACCACAAAATCATGCAAAAATGCTACTATTTTGGCAACTAAATTTTTAAAAATGGCGACTAAACTGGCGACTTTTTTATGTCCATGAGGCTACTAAAGATACTATTTTTGCCTCCGACATTGGTAAACACCCTGATCAAATTTATGATGATGTACTAAGTGAAAACAGTGTTAGATGATAAGATGCCATAGAAGACACACAAAAAAGAGACACTGCCACCGTATTACACAGATGTAACTTCTGATACGTTTAACATTTTACAAAATCTGGAAGAGAGAAAAATGGAAACAAGGCAAACAATGAAGCACTCAACACTTTTTGATTTTTTTAAAACCTAATTTTATTGAAAAGTTTGTTTGTACTCTTTTTATAATGTAACTGAAAAGAGTTTTTTTTTGTGAATAAAACAATATAATAATAAAAACATAAAACATTATTTAATACGGCGGATTAATGCGCTTCATACAATCGACCGATCATGGGATGACGTCATTCATCGAAAATTCCAGAAGAAGAGAGAAGAGATAGAAGAGGAAGCCGCCATTAGTGTGAGATCCAGAAACGGCTGATGATGGTTATGTGTGTAACCGAAATATATATCCTTTACGGGAGAATAAGGTATTCCCAAATAAAAAACTTTAAACAATATAATGATATTAAAAATAACATTTTTAAACATGTTAGTATATTAAGAAATGTACTGAGCTTCCAAGTTTTAGCATACAGGATAATCCAAATTAGGTTTTCGTTATTCTATTCAATTTGTTGTCAGTCACCAGTGGAAAAATTATCACTGGAAGGTATGTGTTAAAGTTTGTCCCTATACTGTATAAGAGTAGGGATTATAACATCTTTTATTGCAATAGTCTACAAACTCTGGAAATTTTTTAATTACTCAATTAATGATATTGATCATAACAGAAGATATAATATTGATCATAACTCGGTTAGATACTTGAGTGTATCTAACCGAGAAAATAAATTGTAATTAGCTGTAATGCTAACTTAATTTTTAATTGTACAATCCAACTCTGTAAAACTTCTATTGTACCTATAAAATTTCTGTAGGCAATTTGCTAACTATCCTATGATAAACCACCCGAAGTTAAAACTAGTTTTTATTCATAAATTATTATTAAAATCATAAATTTATTTAAGAATGACTTCTTGTTTTTATGAGAGTAGATGTTGCATTGTTGAAGCGAGTCAGCATTCTTGGTGACTAAGGCATTGTGACAATTTATGTGTATTTTAATCTATGAGTTATCTCATATTGTCCTAATCTGAGTAATGCCCTAATTTTCCATAGGTTGAAAGATGGGAAACCCATTATTCCAGATGGTATCCACTTAAAAGAACTCATAAGTCCAGATGGTACTGTTGCTCTTCTTCTGGATGCTTGCAATCTAGAAGATGCTGGAAGGTTTTCTTTGGTAGCTAAAAATTCACTAGGAGAAGAAACCAGTTCTGGAATTCTTGATGTATCTGGTAAGTACAACAGAATCCCCAACATATTGGACCTTGAAATAGGGAAAAATCTATATTTATAAAACAGCTTTCTTTTTCTGTCTGTTTGTTCACTGTTTGCACTCAGACTGGTCATCATGTTTTGATTGAATTTGAATTTTGACTTATGAAACAGGTCAAGAGTCAGCTATTGCTGGATTTAAAAAAAAAAAATCTTCTTCTCTTTTATTTATTTTACATTTTGTCCTTTTTTTAAAGAATAATTTTTAGCATATTTTATATTCTTGCTAGCTGAATTTCCATCCAAAAACTGTTCTATTATCAAAAAGATCAGAGAGCTTTCTCAAATGAACTTTGTTTAAGCGTCTTAGCTAAATTTGATTGTTTTAATTAATTAATTTATTTATATGGTTAATGTTACCATTAATTTGATACTGAGAGTGATTTAGGAAAAAATTGTGCTACAACAAATCTTATGAATTGAACATTTTGCCTCTATTAAACAAATATAAAGGAAAATAATGCCCCTTTTCCCCCAAAATTTTTTAAGCCAGTACACTTTATGTTTCTCCTTGTTTTTATTTCTTTCTTTCTTTCTTCTGCAGAATGAGCTTTCAACGTATGTTTCCTCCTCCTCTGCTATTTCAGGGCGAGCTTGAACCCCCAGCCTCCACATCCCCGGGCTGTGGCTTTTACTTTTAACATAAAATTTTATAGACTTGACCTGTAAAAACTTATCCAAGTGATGTGCAAATACCAAAAAATAGGTTATATTTGTTAATAAAAATTATTTAGTAAAATTCAAGGCCTGATTAACACTCTCTGATACTATAGGCCTGCTACCATTTCGAGGCCCCTCTTCCATCTAACCCTACTCAATTCCACAAGTATAAATAACAAATATTGCAGTTTTGAGGCCCTCAGATTTTTTTTAGTGATAGGGCCAGGCCTTATGAGCCTGTTTGGTAATCGGGGCCTGGTAAAATTACTTTAAACTTAGCAAATATGGCTACCAAATGCTCAAAAAATAACTCATTCTAGCTAGTTTTTATCTACTTAATTTTGTTTATTACTGCCATTTATCTATTTATTTTTTAAACTATAAGGTTTGTAGATAATATCTGAAGGAGAACAAATGTATTTTGTCAGTAATTTTATAGCTCTCCTGTTTCCTCTGCATGCCTGTCACAGGCCAGGGCAGTCTCGCAAAGCTTTCTCCATCTGATTATATCTAACACAATAGATTTCCACTAGTTAGTTCCCATAAGTCCTTTTCAACATTAATTAACTAACCATCTCGTGTGTAGTCTTCCTCTCTTACTCTTTCCTTCGATTTTAGAGAAAGTTATTTTCCTTGTTGGGTTAGAGTCCTCATCAGAATAAATATGATCCAACCATCTAATGTGAGATACTTTGACTATTTTAATGACTTTTATAGCTCAGAAAGTTAAAAATACACAAGTAGCGACTTCGGGACTTAGACTTCAGAGTGTTAAAAGAACAAGCATGGAAAATGCATTGTTTTTGGTTCCTGATAATATTTGAGCACAAAGCATGTGGTTTGCAGGGACCAATTTTTGGTGATGCGGTCCCAGGCCAAAAGCTTCATTGAAGGCTCCTCTTATGAAAACTTTCTTATACCCTACAAAGCAACTTTAATATCTCACCATACAAAGAAGGGTGTTATAACAGCTTAAAAATTATTATTTAATCAAGATGCAAAATGAAATGCTGTAGTTCGCTAACAATAATATTATGCAGGATAGTAAATATTTCAATTATTTTATTTTATTTTTAGTCATTAATTTCTTTTCATATTTTTCAAGTAACATGCTCCACAATATTTTGTATATATTTCCCTACTGTCCATATGTGAGCATTTACTTATAGTGGGATAGATCTTCACTTCACTCCACATTGGAAGCTATTTCCTTTTATCTGTTCAGATTGAAAATGAGCTCTATTGTTCCCTTGCGATCAGCGTACATAACTACATTAGCTAAATTATAAGTTTGCACTAAATAACTGCCTGAGACTATACAGTTTAGCTAAGAAAGGGGTTGGACATAATGCTAGAGAATAATTATTATTACTATTATTCAGGGTTTGAGACCTGCCCACAAACCCAGAAAAGCCCGGGTGGGTTTCATTAAATATTATAAACCTTTTCCTTTCTTTCATTTAAATCATTTGTTATTTGACATTAAATACATATAATATTACCTAGTACATAACTTAGTGCATTATATTAGATATATATATATATATTACATTATATACAGGGTGTCCAGTGCTAACGCTGTCCAATGGCTATTTCCTAAACCGTTAGTCAGAGACACATAGTTCCAATTGCAAAAATGCTTTAAAATGCCTAATCTATTACACTAGAAGCAGTCGAAATAATTAAATCAATTTCTATAAAAATTAAGAAATTTAAATTTTTATATGGTCCCCTGGTCCTATCGGTTATATTTAGAAAATTTTTCTTTATGCAATTTCATGCACAAAAAAAAAAAAAAAATTCGTCCTTCTACGACCAAAATTCACAGAGTTACAGCTGTTTAAAATTAGAGCACTTTTCGAGCTGCGAAATAGGGGTTGTATACAAAATGAATTTGAGAAAAATTAATGTACATGGTTTGAGCTTTGTAATATTTATTAGCAATTTCATTAACTATTTTATGAATATAGATTGCAATAAAGAAGATTAACATGTGTATCCAATAAAGTAACATAAAAATATAGCTTATGCGGAAAACATAAAAATATAGCTTATGCAGAAAACTCTTCCTGTACTTTTCGTAGCACACTCTTATGTTACACATCTTCATGCTACCTTTGGCACACGCTACCTATCTTCTGCTTGTTTCCTGGGTTCGTTGTTCTAAAGTCCAGTTGGTGTAGAAAGTTCTAGTAAAAAGTCACTTGTCAGGATGGAACACAAACTTTATTGGTTCTAGAACTTAGTTGAACAATCAGCTGTACAAAATTCACAAGCGCACTTAATCAGTAATGTGCTATTAACAGTCCGCTTACATCAGAAGCTCTCACAAAGGCTGTAATTCTCACACAAAATAAAACACTTCCACAGGTAAAATTCAGTGGAAATATACGAGGGATAGCACTAATAATCCCTCAAGACTCAACAGTGAAGAATTTACACACAGCACTTTAAAAACAGCTTCGAAAAGAAGCGCGAAACACCGCTTCTATCAAGCGTACTCACACTGAGAGAGCTCTTCACACACTGGGCGTTCAACTCGCACTGAACTGGGGCTTCCCAAGTGCTTCAATTTATAGCCGACACAGAAGGTACAAGAAGCTTCCAGAAAAGTCTATTTCTCGAGGATTCCACATAAAGCGGTAATTTTGATTACATCATAGAAGAGAAATGATAGGTTATTATGCTCTTTTAATGCTGCAAAAGCATTTTTACAGGCCCCATAAGGAAAATCGCGTCAAATGACCAAAATGTCGCCAAGCTTGGCGACTTTTGGCGAAATATCGCCAAATTTGGCACCAAAAATAAGTCCCCAAAAGTGAAGAGATCGAAGCCCTAGAACCAATATTTCTCGAGATTTCTAGAAACCCCATATATTTGAATGATAAACCGAAACCTCCGTATCTCCAGTTCTAGTTGATGGATTTTGATGCAACAAAAGGCAAAATTTATCTATTTGAAGCGTAGAAAACGAATTTTGAACTATTTTAAGCCCCAGAACAGCGGGTTGCCCTGCAAATTCGTAACATTATATACGATTTAGTAAGTCTGACCTCAGATAGATTTTAATAGAGCTTGACTATAACTCTCTGCTTGCAGGGCCCGATTTTAACCAACAGGGGCCCCCGGGCATTGATAGCCCCTGATATATGGAATTGTTTCATTTTTTATAAAATTTTGATGTAAAAAAAAAATATTTCAGAACAACATATGAAATTGAGGGGCCCTGGGCAAAGTTCCAATTTGCCCATGCGATAATAAGGCCCTGTCTGCTTGAATATCAGTACTCTAAAATTAGTTTTGCATTTTTTTCCGCATTACGCCAGAAAATGAAATTAAAACCTATAATTTAAAATTTCAGTATTTATATGGTCCTGTAACGGTTTACCATAACGGAACATTTTTAAACATGGAAAAGTGACTTAAGTCACAATGTTTGCTGCTTCGTAAATCGATGAATTTTGGTCGTAGAAGGACGAATTTTTTTTTTATTGTGCATGAAATTGCATAAAGAAAATCTTTCTAAATATAACCGATAGGACCGGGGGACCGTATAAAAATTTAATTTTCTTAATTTTTATAGAAATTGATTTATTGACTTTGATTGTTTCTCATATAATAGATTATACAATTTAAAGCATTTTTGCAATTGGAACTATGTGTCTCTGACTAACAGTTTAGGAAATAGCCATTGGACAGCGTTAGTAATGGACACCCTGTATATTAGATATATATATATATATTATATTATATATATATATATATATATATATATAACTAACAAGTAAAACACAAAACATACTACAAATAAGACATATCTCGCATAAAAATATAACAGCTATTAGCAAGAATTAGAAACCAGATTTTGAAGCCAAATAAAGTGCAAGAATTATTGTGATAATATAATGGAACGCAAATTATAACCACTGTCACCATCGTCAGGGGCCACAAACAGTGGATTATAATTTACAGCAAACCAAATAGTAGGGTTTCTGTTGTGTGGCATATCAGAACAGATATTAACTCCACACATCTGGGCCCTACCCTACTATATAAAGGAAAGAAGAAATCAAAAAGATAACAAAAATTAGAAATAGGAATTATAATTTTACATACCAGACCTTGAGCACATGGAAATTTCATTTGAACAATTGATATGTGTTGCCAATGCTAAGAATTGTAAAAAGTGAAAAATGGTGTTGCCACTGAATAAAAGTGTAAAAGTGGAAAGAAGAAAGCATAGGAGTTGCCAAATACTAAAAGGTAATATTATTAAATTTTAAGAATATCCAGATATATTAATATAATAAATATATATTGAATAATAATAAATTAAAATGATTGAATAAAATAAATAGTATAGCAAAATTAAATATAACATATTGTTTAAAAAATATAATGATTATTATTATTGACAAAGTATGTATAATAAGTTATTGTATGACAGAAGATTAATCTAGTAAATAAGAAAAGAATAAAAAATAATGTTTAGGACAGAATAATCACAATATAGGAACCTCGTTGTTTTTTTTTTTTTTTTAATTCCTCCAGATATATATATATGCATGCATATACACATCCAAATTGTTTTTAAACATATTACTTTTTTTTTTTTTTTAATGAGAAAAACTTCCTCCGCCCGACCCAACCATCCAATTACAACCTTAAAACCAAAACCCCACCCAACCTCCAGTAAATTAACAAAGACATTAGACACATCATTATCAAGAATTGTATATAATAGATTTTAGGAACTTAGTGGGATAGTTGTATTGTCTAGCTGACAGAAATAGAGATTTAAAATTGGAGACTTTAAAATCATCAGAACATAGAAACTTGATTCTACAGCAGTGATTATAGATGATATTGCAAAATACAGATTTATGTAAGCAGGAGGAAAAATGAGTAAAGCTATTTACTTTAAAGCTAAAATCTTTACGCTTATCATATATATTGAAACTAAGGCTATTTCTAGGAGTGATGGAGATACTTAGATCTAGAAAACTAACAGAATTGTTAAGCATATCATTTTTAATTAATTCCAGAGCAGATGGATATTTTATGGGGAAGATAATGTTATTATTATTAGTAGTGTTTACAAGTAAGATATCATCTATATATTGTTTAAGAATGATGTGTGTATTAGTATATTCTTTTTCATAGTAATATAAGTAAAGATCTGCAAGGTAACTAGATGCATAACCACCTTGTGGTATACCATGATTTTGTAGATATATTTTATTGTTATGTAGAATAAAATTATTATAGATAATAAATTTAGATAGACAACTGAAATAAGTTACATCAACATGGGAAGGGAGCTGAATATTGTTAACACAAGTTTCAAATAATTCATTAATTACATTGTAAAGGTCGTCAAGAGGAATATTGTTGAATAGATCTTTAAAATCATAGGTATATAAAGAGGTAATATTACTAATAGTACATATTGTATTGCGTAGATCATAACTATTTCCTATAGAGTAATCATTACGTTTTATATAATACTCATGCATAACAGACAGTATCTTTAATAGAAGTTTACTTGCTACATTGCTATATGTATTACATCCTATTGTAACAGTTCGAAACTTTAAAGGCGATTTATGAAATTTAGGGATTAGTACAATATAAGGATAGTTTAGATTATTATGTTGTAGGTTGAGAAGTTTATAGAAAGCCAGAATTTTTTTGTTACAAACTACAGTAGGCAAATTAGTAGAGGAATAGATACTGTTATTTACAATTGCAGAGGCTAACAAGCTATGATATAACTGTTTACAAATAAAAGCATAGTTATTGGATGATTTATCTACATAAGTAATTATGAAATACTGCTTTATAAAGTCTATTTGAGTATGAAATTGACTATTGACAGGAGAACTATATTTTACATATTTAGCAATATTTTGCTTAAAGATTGAAAGTACTTTTACTTTCCAGGTGTTGAAGGCTTCAATAGGAGTGCTGTATTTTAAGGCAGTATTATATATGTAAAAATCTAAATCATATGTGAATTGTGTTACAATGCCACTAAGAGAGTGTTTTGAAGGAATACGGTGTAGAGCCCTTCTGCATGAGTTTTTTTAACCTAATATCTTTTATGATAGCTAGATCCCCAATAATGGTGTGTCCATAATCCCTATTAATGAAGTTCCTATAGTGATTGTCATTGCATATACAGGGTGGTGTATCAGAAGGGTTATATGTTTTTGAAAAGGAGTTATAGTTAAATAGTTTCCTACCAAAGGGTAGGGGATATTTAAAGGACTTTTTAATAATGACATTTTTGATGGGAAAGTAAGTGTTATTAGTAGAAAATATTGTATTGAAGTTTAAGTTATTGATTGCAGGATTTGTGAAAGTAATTAATAAGTTAGAATTAGAAGGTGTATTATTACTGTTATTGGTTAGGTTTACGGTAAGTGCAGTGGCTCGTGCAACAATGAGATGGAAGAATAGGTGAGAAAAATGTCCAGAAATGTTAAGATTTGAAAAAATAGAAAAATACTTAACTAAAAGTTTCTTTTTAATGGAGTAAATGAAAGTACGTATATTAATCCAATTATAAGTACTGGTATAGTAATTATATAATTTTAAAATAGCAGATTTTATATAACTATTAGAATACTTAGGACTATTACTCTTTTTACGTTTGAAGTAGTTTCCTAAAAATAAACATTCATTATGGTTCTTCTTTATAGATAGAATAGTGATATTAATATTATTGAACCCATGCATATGAAAATGTTCATACTCAAAGTTATTACCAGAAAGATTACTAGGATAGTTCTTAACCTGATTTCGATGTAGATTAATACGAAGGTGTAAAGGATTACTAGTTTGGCCAATATAAGCTATTTTACATTGATTACAGGTTAACATATAGATACAGTTGTATACTTTGCAAAACGTGCTTAAATTAGACCCACTATTACAAATATTTGTAGTATCAGCAAAAGGACAAGTTTTACAGCGAGAAGATGTGCATTTTATAAATTTAAGAGTAGGCAATTGATGTATATTATTAAGTGATGATAAGTCGCAGGCTTTCGATCCAAGATAATCCTTATCATCATTAATTTTCTTGTACCGAGCATAAGAAAAAGTATTATTTCCTTGTTTGCCAGGCGCTAAATTATTATAATCTACCATTCATAAAAAAGTGAGGGGTACATACTAAATTTTAAGTGACAAAACAAAGCTAGCAATAATTTCATATAAATGTAAACAAACACATAACAGTAAATTGTATGAAAGTCTGGAGTAGAATAATATATTTACAAAAAGAAAAATAGAAAATTACATACACATGACAGTATAGTAGAAATATGAATTTAAAAAAATAGCGAAGAGTAACTTGAGTAAAATAAGAGCAAAAATATTACTAGCGGAAACTAGAATAAAATGAGTAACTTAATAAGTATTAAGGTCTTCTAATAAAGATGGCTTATTAGCTGTACATTACATCAATGTCTAAGTACTATATTATTTTTATATTTAAAAACGTCGCTGTGTGGTAACCAATAGTCGAAATAACTCGTAAGATTGCCAATAGAGGGCAGCACATTATAATAAAAGCATCGCAAGCAAAGTAAAGTAGTTAGCAACTGTACAAATTTTACTTAATTGTAATTAATTAAGTAATCCAAATATACAGAAAAAAGTTGTTTTTTACACTGATTAAATTAAAAACAGCAGCAGCAGATACACCATAACACTAGGCAGAAGTAATTTGAACATTATTGTTGAAAATGTTGGGAAATTAAAATAAAAATAGAAAGGAGATAGTCTAAATAGATAGCTGTATTTTACAAAGTATTCAAAATGAATATAGATAAATCATAGATGCTGATTGAAAAGGAGTAACTGAAGGTAGTAACTAGGAAAATTACAAAACTATAAATGTGCACTTGCAGCAAAATATAGCTTGTAAGAAGATTTATAAAATTATTAGCAATGCAAAAATGGCATATAAAGTCAAATCAAACATCCATAATTAATTATTTAGAAGATATCCTATTTGTAACGCGCAATTGCAGCTATGACAAACAGAATAGAATATAACTAACAAGTAAAACACAAAACATACTACAAATAAGACATATCTCGCATACATATAAAATTAAACATCCTCTCAAAATTCAAAACTTCTGTTTGCTTGCTTCAGAATTCTTCAGGGCGTAGTAACTTTCATTTTTAACAAAGGATTTGTATTAGGATCTAAATTTAATTCAAACGCAAGTAATATATCTCCCCTGTTTCCCACGGTCTGCAGTCGCCATACCTCGAAAGAATTTCCTTAGGTTAGCAGGCCCGGGCAGTTTAACAACCAATAATTGCATCTCTTTTGGCACATGTGATACTGTATAGAACACGTGACCCGAGGTTATATAAGTTGAAACGCAGCTCGGAGCATAGATTCTTTGTGACTTCACTTGCCATGTAAAACTATGTGAAATCAAATAAAAATATGTCATCTTAATCCCGGAGTGTTTTTCCATACAACACAGCCCCAGCCCGAGTAAACCATCCTGCATCTGCGACCGGCGGTCCTCCGACAGCGAGATCCCGGTGCTGAACTTAAACCGAAGATGAAATGAAACTATGCCGTCTCTCTGCTGAACATCGCCGGCCTGACTACGAAAAAGCATTACGATGTTCGTCTACCATTATATATATATATATATACCAGTTTAATTTTATATAATTATTTTTCCAACTTCAACATAAAGGACAATAACTTTTTAAAAATAATAATACCTTGAGCTAATTCTATCTCTAATATTTCTTTTGAAAGGAACAGGCGTAGAGTGCAAGCTGGGATAACTTAGTAATTTATCTCTTTAATAAATAAGTTTTCAAATACGAATAAAATATGTAATTACCCATATAATGGCAAAAAATAATCCTTTCCCAAATAAGACAAGAATGGGATATGTCCCTTACAACTTGCAAGCATGCATCTCAAGAATGAATTCAGGTTCAGGAAACCAACCTGTATTATATTAGTTGCTGCATTACTTAAGTACTGGGAAATAAAAAAAACTAATTCATTGTACATTGTTTATGTGGGATTTAATATCAGACATACTATCAGTTCTAGAATTTTTAAAGTAAAAAGAAATATATATTTAAAGCAAACATGAGATTAACTTTATAGAAAATTATTAAATAAGTATTAGTTCTGTAGTAAGTTGGCCTGCAAAGAGTTTACTGACTTTTATTCTATCTAGAAAATATAACTATGACTTAAAAAAACAAAGGTTAAAAAAAATTAAAATTCATAAATTAAAAAAGTAATAGAAAAAAAAAAATCAAAAACAACATATTTTTCTAAATAAGCAATAAAATACTTTTATCTATGGTCATGAAACAAATTAGGAGCCTTTTATGAATGCCAGCAGAAAAAGATTATACTGCATTTTACTATGGTACTGCATGATAGTACTGCTGAAGTTATTTTTATATTTTAATTAATTAATTATTATTATGTAATGAAAGTTTTCTTTTACACTAAAACTGTTCTCTTTTGAAATAAATCTATAAAATTTAAGTCCAAAAAGTGATATACTATAAAAAATCGTAATAAAACCCAAAAATACCCAATAAAACCCCCAAAACCCACTTGGGTTGATTTTTTTTTTAAATCCGTTTTTTTTTTTAAACCCTGCTATTATTTTTCTTATATATTATAAGTTAATTCTTACATATAATAAGGTAGTTTTCTGATTCTTTTAAATTAAAATAAAAATTTTTAAACTTAAAGGATAATTTAGGAATACAATTGAAGGGTGATTTGAGACCTGAATACCCTGCCGGAAATCAGTCCTTGGCATTTTGTTTTCTGTTATGTTCAGAGCTTCATTTTATTCAATTAGGAAAAGAAGCTTATGATGTTCCAAAGTCAGCCCCGTGTGTTGTTACACCTCTGAGTAATGTATGTGTAAAAGAAGGAGAATTGATACGATTTGAAACCGAAGTTACTGGAAATCCTGTTCCAGACATTACCTGGACTGTCAATGACAAACCTGTTGAACCATCCGACAACACACTCATGACATTTGATGGGAAGAAGGTAAATTTCAGCACTTGTTAATTTTAATCTTAAATAAATTCATGTGAAAGTTTATGGCTATTTGACTTTTTAATGGGAGCCACTTAACAAATAAAAATATTAATATCCCTCCAGAATTAAAAATTTTTACCTAGTAGTTTTTTTTTTTTTTTTGTGTGTGTGTGTGTGTGTATGCGATGTATTTAGTAAAGTACACACAGTAGCTCCTCATTATTATCGTGTTTGTTGGGAGACAACAAAAATGCATGATATACCTGGTAGTGGGAGGTTATTATAATACTTACTTTTAGGAACTTATGCTCATAAAATGTTATATTATTATTAGTGTTAAATACAGGGTAATTTCCCTGCGCTTAAACAAAAAGTAACTTAAACACTAAATACAGAAATGTTTCCTCACTCTTTTATTTGCAGATACACGTGTGTATTTAAACTTATAATTTTGCTGAAGAAAATTTGGGAGCCATAGAAAAAGCTAAATATATATCAAGGTGCAATATAACGAGAGGTTACTGTATCTGCTAACTCTAGGGAGGCTTCTTCATCTTAAAACACATGCTTAGAGCTGCAGAATGAAATATTATTCAGATTGCAAAGCTCTGTGTGCATATATATATATATATATATATATATATATATTACATTTTCAAACAAATGAATTGAGTCAGTCCAAGTGGTAGCCAAGAACTTCTAGACTTTTATTCCAGGTAACAACAATCATGTACATCAGAGTAACAGTACAGTCGAAAACAGATCTGAATTTTGGTAGAATAGGGAGCACAGCACAGAGTCCATTATCAAGTCAAAATATGTATAAAATGTCCCAACGCAGTCCCATCCTAGACTTTTATTTGTTCAGAACTAGTTTGTTAAAATATTCTGAGCTCTACCATTGGACTGTACTTAAAACAATGTAAACTTACAATGCTTAAAAGCCTGGGTGGCTCACTTATTTTGTGTATACTTTGCTTCTATGGTGAAAATATCGAGAAAATTGTAAAAGGATTTTTCTTGCCGAACAGAAATTTGATAATTAGTTTTCTTTTGTCACCTTGGTAATGACTCAGTTTTTCTTATGTAATATAACGGAATTTACAATTATGAAAAGAATGCATTTAAAAATGATTATCAGGAATAAAACACAATGTGTTTAAAATTAGCTAAAAGAACAAGATATTGTATTTTAATTTTAAAGCAAATCATTTCTTCATTGTAATTTCATTACATACATACATAGATATATACATAATGAAATTACAATCAGTAAATTCTCTCTATTAAAATCTAATATTTTGTTCTGTAATCTTTTCCATATACATTGCATTTTATTCCTCATAATTGTTATAAAATGCATCTTTTTAGAACTTATTTCTAAATTACACGATTCTTCTTAAGTCATGCCATTGCTAAGTTACAAAAGCAGTCGCGGCTCCTCCATTTGAGCACATGAGCGCGTGAACCCCCGAAAGGAAAAACTAACGAATAAACACATTAACAAATTAAATTTAAAACAAATATTAAGCACACTTCTAGATTTATGTGTATTTAAAACATGAATTTTACTCTCACCATTATTAAATAGGCTTATTATAGCTAACGCACTGTAGTGTAAGTACAGCAGTCATGAATCAATCGCACGTGCGAACGGAAAATTTTTCCCCTGAACCGCTCTCTGGTATGAGAAGCCGAAACAGCTGGAAAAGTGTACGGCACTGATGAAATCATTCCGTTCGCACAGTTTCTTCGTGCACACAGCTCCAATTTTTGCGGTATAGCTTCCGGATTTTCAAATGGTTTGTTACGTTCGGTTAGTTAATTAATTTTTTTTCATTTTCTTTATATATATTTTTTTCTATCATTTTTCACTATACTATTTTTTTACAAACTAGTGTAAAGTAAATTAGATGCGAGTGAAAGACGTGTTTCGGAGCTAAAGCAATGGCATTTTTCAATAGTATCTTTTGAAAAAAAATGGAATAAAATGAATCCGAAACTTTTTTCTGGGTACGGCCCTGCAAAAATGACTTGTTTTCTTTCATTCGCATGCATTGTTTTCCATTAACTGCTGGAAACGCAAATCTATTTTAACTTGTAAGGTGCGTCGTATCTGCACATTTAATTTTTGAAAATTGTTTTGTGAACCTCCTCTTAAATAACCTACGAGCCGCCACTGTACAAAAGTAAACTTTGAATAAACCAAACTCCCCCATCTCACCACATTTTCATATCAAATCAATCATTGTAATATCTATGTCACATGCAATAGCAGAGCTTTAGAAGCTTCTGTATTGCTTATGATCACATGACCGTAGAACAGAAATCTAATGCAGAACTGAAAGAACCACTTTTTACGCATTACTTTTATTGTGATTTGTCTCTGGATGATGCTCTGCTCTTTGCTCTTCTGAATAACCAAATAATGATTCTTTAATTCATGTTTTCATCTGAAATACTGCTTATTCATAATGTTATTGTTTCATGGTAATAAAGCATATTTCAAAAGTATAAAAAAAGATTCATACCTTATTTTCATCTATGATATGTTATATTTTAAATATTGTTTCACATTTATAGGCTATTTTAGAGATCAAGAAATCATCTCCTGAGGATATTGGCACATACAAGTGCAAACTTATCAACCCTCTTGGTGAAACTAATACTGAAGGTTCAGCTGCTGTTCAAGAAAAGACTGCTCCTCATTTCATTCAAAGGTTGATTGACTTTAATGTAAGTTTTTTTTTCTTGGTAATTTTTTAACAACTTTAGGGCTGTATTGTGATAAGTGACTTTTTCTCTGAACTGAAGTTTAGCAATTATTTAAATCATTAAACAAATTATTATTTTTATTTATTTATTTTAATAATAGCTTAAGAAGACTAAACGTTGCCTATTAAGTTAAATACAAAAACTACCTTTTGCCTACTACTTCATTCATTCACTTTCCCATTAAATCAGGATAAAACTGGGAAATTATGAAGTTTGGAGTGAAGCACTAGTATCTAATGTTTAACATCAGCTATAGATTGTAACTGACAACAGCTAACCCTTATGGCTCCAAGTGCACCTTTCAAGCACCACTGATTTACCAATGCAATGCGGCATTCTATTCTAAGTTTACTCGTTACTTTGAATGTTGTGGGATCATCATCAGTAATTATTCACAGTTAAAAAATAATACATCTTAATCAGTTACAAGTGATCAGTAAAGCCATTCATATCTAAATCTATATTATTTTGAACCTATCAATTTTTCTATTATGTCGAGAGAAAAAAAAAAAAAAAATCTTTGTGAGGAAAGTATTGATAGTGATGATTGCTATTTTGATTTTTGCATCTATAATGATGTAGCTCTTAATCAAATATAATTGATAATATAAATATTGCAATCAAAATTATATTACTTCTGAAATGAATAAAGATTGTTTTGCATGATTTTAATATTATTATTTACATGTCATTGTAGCATTTAAAGTTTGACACTTAAAAACTTGACAAGAATAAATTGGAGTTGCCAATCAATATTCAAGTTTAAAAGTTGAAATGATAAGGGTTAAAATACTTGTATACCATTTCTAAATCCTTTTTGGATAATCTTTTCTGAGTTTTCCCCCATTTCTTCTGAATTTTCTAAATGTGGCATTTGATTTTTACAGGGCTTTGTCAATCAACCTATGAAGTTATCCTGTAAATTAACAGGCTATCCAGAAGCAGAAGTGGACTGGTATTTCAATGGAAACTTAATCAATACGAATAGCCCAAGATACAACTACACGCACTTTGGAGATACACACACGCTGATCATCCCTGTAGCTCTGCTTGAGGATGCTGGAATGTATGAATGTAAGGCTACAAACAGCCTTGGGGAAGATCATACAAGAGCTGCTGTCAATATCAGGTCAGTGCTTCATTAGATGGATGCATTTGTTTGTTCAAATATGTAAATAAAATATCACAATATATCTGGCATTGTTTTTAGACATTAGGAGCAATTTATTTCTGCTTAAAAATTGCAAAAATTCTGTAATGTAGCTTTGAAACAATATTTCTCAGGAATAAAATATACATTATACACAAGTATATTCTTAATAGTCACTCCATTTAGCATATACAGTAGAACCTCTAGAGTAAAAGTTTTATTAATCAGCATGTTTGGAAAACGCTGATTGCTCTTAAAATAAACCCAAAAGAAAGAAAAATAAAACATTGTCGCACAGCATTCAAAGCTTAAAACAAAAATCCGATGCACCCTCCACAGTCATATTGCTTCTGGCCTAATTGTTTATTTTTTCTCCCCCCTCCCCTTCTGCACACTTTTCACTCTTTCATTTTAATGGCGGAGTGCATTTTTTATCATCAAACGGAAAGTTTTTTTTTACATTATTTATTACTTTAATAATATAATCACAGGCTATAAAGTTATTTTTTTTTAAATTAATCTACCTTATTTTGAATAGAGAGAAAAGAAAATGAATAAAACAAACAATAAAATATTATTATACAGAGGGTGTTCACACATTTTTGTAACGATTTTGGTTTTCTCCATGAAGTTAAATATTAATTTTAAAATGAAAATGTGATTAGCATCAAATTGTAATAAGGCTTATTTATCGTCTGCAGCATTAAAAGTATTCTTTGCTTTAAAATGTCGCTGAGAAATAAACAATGGATCGAAGGCTATATTTTTGCACTGTCCGAAGAGAAATACTCTTATTCAGTTATTAAAAAAAGATCTCAAAATCATGGTTTTCATATTTCTACATGTAAAATAAGTGACATGATTAATATGAAAGGAAAGAAACATCAAAGTTTATATTTCACTGTGGAAAAGGCAAAAAATGCATACCCAACAAAGGTATGTACACCTTTTATTAAATCTAAAGTCGCATCTCATGTTTTAAAGGAAAATTCAACTACCCAAAGAACCATCGCAAAATCTTTAATATCTCTGTAGGAACTGCAAACAAAATTATAAAATCCAATTTGAAGTTTATCAAAGCAAAAAAAAAACACGATGTTCTTCGCCTAACGGCGAAAAATGTTTCTTACCGTAAAACTATGTGTAGATTGTTGTATGAAAATTATTTGGCGGGTAAAAAAAATAAAAAATGAATTATATTTTATATAAGTAAACATGATTTGTAGGATTTTATTAACTATTAAAAGAATGTTACCAATTATTCGTCAAATGCAACATTCAGGAGAATATTTTACCTAATGAAAGAATTCATATATGCATATGTGTGTATATTTACTGCCATAAAAACTCAGAAAATTTTTCATCATTCAAAGTCATGTTTGTTTGCATAGATGGAACAGGATGAATCATGAATTATTAATCCACAGTTGTGCTATATTCACTCAAAACTTTTTCTTTTTTTCTCTCCGATCCTGTAATTTTTATTTGTTTTTTTCATGCTTAAAATAATAATAATAATAATAAACGTGCTCAACTTGGGCATGTAGAATATTTCAGATTTGTTCAACCTTTTTATACATACAATTTGTAAGACTTTTTTTTCCCCCAATAGTGATAAAGTAGAAAAAGGTGAACCACCCATGTTTTTGAAAAAGATTGGAGATAATGAAGTTATGGAAGGAATGACTGCTAAATTTACAGCTTGTGTGACTGGTATTCCAACTCCAGATGTTAGCTGGTATGTTAACAAAAACAATATTATGTAAAATATTAATTATGTGCCTTTTTTGTAATTTTTTTTAGTATTTTCATGAATTTCTTATATATCAACTAAAGTAGTTGTGTATTTTACAAATGTACTGCAAGGGGCTTTAAAATACATTATCTTTTTACACCTGATTACAAAAATGTTTGTGAATCGTTAATTTCGGGTTCATTTAGCTACACTGGATATAAATTTGTTTCATTAAAACTATATTATTTTTTTAACTAGCCGTTAAACTTTAATGCACAAATTTGAATACACGATAAAGTTGTTTCATCGATAATAGACTGTAGTTGTAATATGACATCCCTTATACTTTGAATACTCCACATTAGGACAATTCATAATCATTAAGTTGAACATTAAACAGAATCACCAAGAACATAACTGCATTCTTCACTTCGAGTTCAGATAAATTTTAAAATAATTTTCTGTTTAATGATATTTCACTATTTTTAGTTATTTCTGATGTAAATATTTAAAGATTGAAAAAAGAAACCTTTTGGGGGAAAATTTAATGTGTTAAGCCTTTTAATAACTTTTTTTAAAGTACTAAAATGTCTTAGTGTTTCAACAGTTGTTGAATATTTCCTAACTTTGCTAAGAAAATTTCATAATACTTCATTAATACTACTTTTATGAAAATAGGAATTTTAGAACAAGTAAGACCACTATAATCTCTGTAAATATCCAATAATATGAGTTACAGAAATAAAACAGATAATAATTTGTCTAACTTTTATTACTAATATTAGATACTATTATTTTACATAGAAAAGGCTTTTCTTTTCTCCTTTTCTTAATATATATTTAAACTGGTAAAGCCCGATTTTTTTTTTTTTTTCTAAAATTTCATTTTCCTTGTTAATACGCTTTACCAGCAAAATCGGGTCTTTCTAGGTAATTATTGCTGGTACCAAATGGTACCACTGGGCTTTCCCAGATTAAAAAAATATTCTCAATGTGCATAAATATTTCTAAAAGTTTCAACTGATTAAATAATTTAATCATTAACCTGAACATAAAAATATTAATTTTTATAAAAATTGCTAGTTTATACTATAATTTTTTTTTTTTTTTTTTGGCCTTCAGGCTGGTTAACCTGAAGAGCAAAAGTCAAAATGGGCTTGGTTGATTTGGGAGTTTAATGATAGATGTCGTGCCATCTTTATTCATGTAAGGGAAACAATTGATAGCTGTATTTTTTAGAAGTTCTCTGAAAAATTTTACAGATAAAATTAAAAACTCTAAAATTGAAATGATAAAATTGACTTTTCTTGCTCTAAAATATTGTAATAAGTACTAGCACAGAGAGCACATAAGCTTAAATCAAGCTTGACATTTGGCTTGGCAATGCAAGCTTGGCTTAAGCTTGATTTTCGTTTTCAAAGTGCGCAGTGATGGCACCATCTGTGAAAGAGAATGGACATTAATTGTCTAACGTCCTCAAATTTGCTGAAAGTTCGTAAAAGATGTGTTTTATTTTATTACCAGTGCCATATTACCGGCAGGGCAACTGCCCAGGGCCTACAGATTTTAGGGCCCAAAAATCTTACATCTTACACTTTTGTAATTTTAAAAGAAAATTACAAAGAATAAAAAAAAATTCAGAAGTTAAATAATTTTTTTAATTATAAAGTATGAACAATGAAAATAATTCAAATTTACATTTGTATAAATTAATTTAAACTTATTTTTAATTCTTCGAAATGCTCTATATCGATATAGCATCCCAATATGTAGGAAAATAACCACATTTGTAAAGAGAATTTTTAGCGTTAAAAAATTGCAAAATTTTTCAATTATTTGTTATTTTAAGAAATATTTACAAAAATGACTAAAGTGTTTGTATTCCATACATGTTAGCAACTGTGATATAGCATTTCGAAGTAACGTTTAACTATCTGTTTCTTTCATTTCAGATTACTTAACACAAAATTTATGTTAAGTAAGTAAACCCATTCTATATTTCCAAATATGGAAATTCTTCAAAATAAAATACAATTATACTACGAAATTGATTTCAAAATCAGTCGTTTGTCTCAATTTTGGCTAGCGGCAGTATTGCTCATGAGTGTTGCGAAGGTTTTAAAACATGTGCTGCTCTTAAGTTTATTTTATGTTTATTTCCCTATTAGTAGAGTCTCTAAATCACACATAACATTATTTTAATTTTGATGCATCCCATGGAAAAATAAAAGAAACAAATAACACATCGCCCACTTATCAATCTGTCGAGAAAACAGTGTGATAAGTCACTTCAAACTTTAGTCATAGTTACCCAAGGCTTAGTGGCTGAATGGATAGCGTGCTCGACTGCTAACCCAAAGGACCCGGGTTCTATTCCAGCTACGAACACTCGATGGAAACAGATTAAATTAAATTGAAATTTCAGCATAGAGGGGAAAAATGCGTGGCAATATGTGGGGCGAGTTCGCCGACCGGCGCCCCGTGTATTTAGGAAAATTTTTTAAGCTTGAAATGTCAAGCTTAATGCAAGCTGGGCAAGTGTAAACTAGAACACTTGATTCAAGCTTGCATTAAGCTTACACACTTGAAATTTTCAAGTTTAATTCAAGCTTATTGACTTGATAAATCAAGCTTGCTGGAAGTTTGATGCAAGTTTGCTGTGCTGTCTGGGAGAGATCAGTGTGAGTTCATTTTTTCAAATGAAATTCGATTGAACCGCTATAAAACTGTTGAAATACTTTGAATTTCAGTCACAAATACCATCTTTATTTATTTACTTATTTTTTAAATTCAATCGATCGTATAAACTTAATGTTCATAAAAAATCATAATATAGTTTTCGAAGAAACATTATAAATTTTTCAGTAACTCTTCTACTGTAAATTTTAAATCTTGATCAGAAGTCATGTTAGGTTTCATTAAGCCATTGCAAGTTTCAATATCATAAAATTTGTAAAAAGAAATGTAGTGCATTTTGGTCCCAAAACATTCTTAAATGTATTATGAAGTGATCCAAATTTATATTTCAAAGTTACGGTTGGCAGAAAATGTTTTAGACTGCCAATTTCGAATTTGTGTTTAAAAAACAATGTTTTTTCTTTTTATGAAAACTGGCTAGTTCTTCAGATTTGAAATTTGTTACAGTATAGTTTCTGAGGAAATATTCTGAAAATTTTCATAGTTCTAGCAGTGTAAGTTTATTTCTTATCTGGAGTAAAAGTTAACTAAAAAGCAGACTTCTCCAAAAAAGTGCCAAGTTTAATAATTTTTTTTTTTTTCAAAAAATTAAGTAATTTTTCAAACTTGAAATTTCTTTCAGTTCGCAGTATGTCTTCTGAGGAAACAGTCATTTTGAAAGTTCTGGCATTTTAAGTTTGTTTTTGAACTTAAGTGAAAGTCCATCAAATGCATCCTCCTCAGAAAAAGTGTCAAGTTTATCAGTTTTTTTTTTTTTTTTTTTTTTTTTTTTTAAAGTTAAACATCTTTTCAAATTTTATCACAGTGTTAGTTTTCAATCTAGTTTCTGAGGAATCATTCTGATAATCTATGTGTATATAAATACACTAAGGAAAACCTTTTTGTCCTTTTTGCAACACATTGCACAAACGGATGAGTGTGAAATTCGGCAAAGTTAAAGTTTGAATGGAGGTGGTTGTGTGAATGTTAAAATTTTTGTGAATTATGCTAATGCACTGTAAAAAAGTAAAGAAGTAATTTGGCAAGTAGTATTTCGTGCCAAGTCGGGCGATGGTTCCATTGTTGTGTCAATTTTGAACTAACTACACTGTTTCAGCAGTACTATAGGGTTATAGTATTACCACAAAATTTGCAAAAAGTGAAATTATTCCCCAGTTTGGTGAAACACCAATTACTAAAATGTGCTTTAGCCCTATGACTTTTTTTTTGACGGTTTATAAGTATGTGAAGTGTTGTAAATTCCATGTTTTAAAGCTGTGGAAAAACTAACCTCCACAGAATGCTCCCACAGAAATGCACCAATTCGACAACTTCTTCACTATCTCTTGCCACGCAGTATGCTAAAGCAAATTTTCTCTGAAAATATTATTGAAAAAATGCCTCAGCAATTAATAGGGAATGAAATAATATTATTAATTAAGTGTATGGAAATATTTCTTAAAGCATACTCTCAGGTAACATATTGAAGTCAGTTATAATAGAACCTAAAAATGATGATTGAACTTTTATTAATGCTGACTTAATCAAATATGTGATGAGTAGAGAATATATCACCAAATCTATGATAAAATAATTTGCTATGATGTCAATGAAATCAATAATTATCCAGTAGCGTTTTTGAATTCTTTGACTATGATTGGTTTGGTTTTTTTTTTTTTTTTTTTCGGTTAGCCAGGAGCAAGTGAAAAATTGCCGAATAATTATAATCTGCGCCAAAGGCTTACAAACCTAAAGCGATTTCCAGTACATAGGGAACCGCAGACAATGTAAGAATTTTAATTCCACTTATAAAATATTCTGGTACTATTTTACCATATACTTTTAAAAAATTCAATCTCTAAATATTCCGGCATTTACAATGACAGTAAATAAATCTCAAGGACAATCATTCAAAAAAGTGCAAATTTATTGAAGCATCAAGATTTTTACATGTTCAGTGGTACTCCTCAGCAAGTAGAGTTCATTCATTCGACGGTTTAAGATTTTAAAACTCTGAACATAATGGGCCTTTAGCAGAGGACGGATCCAGGCTGAATTTTCTGGGCTACTAGACTTTTTGGATTAGCCTAAATTGTTCAAAACACAAATTGAAAGTTAGAAATCATATGGAAACCTCTGAAATCCAAGGTCGGTAGAGTGGGACCGCTACCCAGACAGCACATAAGCTTAAATCAAGCTTGACATTTCTTTGAATTTGATGCATTAATGCAAGCTTGACAATTCAACTCATTCTAAGCTGGCAGCAAGCTTGCAGGAGTCAAGTTTAAATGCAGCTTGATTTAAGCTTGGCAATTGCTACTCGCTTGATTTTTCCTTTTTAAAGGAGCGTTGATGGCGCCATCTGTGAAAGAGAATGGACATTAATTGACTAGTGTCCTCAAATTTGCTGAAAGTTCGTAAAAGATGTGTTTATTTTATTACCAGTGCCATATTACGGGCAAGGCAAACGGGGCAACTGCCCAGGGCCTACAGATTTTAGGGCCCAAAAATCTTGCATCTTACACTTTTGTAGTTTTAAAATAAAATTACAAAGGATAAAACAAAATTCAGTAGTTAAATAATTTTTTTAATTATAAAGTACGAACAATGAAAATAATTTAAATTAATTTATACAAATGTAAATTTGAACTTATTTTTAATTCTTCGAAATGTTCTATATCGATATAGCATACCAATATGTAGGAAAATAACTAACCACATTTGTAAAGAGAATTTTTAGCGTTAAAAAATAGCAAAATTTTTTAATTATTTGTTATTATAAGAAATATTTACAAATGACTAAAGTGTTTGTATTCCATACATGTTACGTTAGCAACTGTGATATAGCATTTCGAAGTAACGTTTAACTATCTGTTTCTTTGATTTCAGATTACTTAACACAAAATTTGTGTTAAGTAAGTAAACCCATTCTATATTTCCAAATATGGAAATTCTTCAAAATAAAATGCAATTATACTACGAAATTGATTTCAAAATCAGTCGTTTGTCTCAATTTTGGCTAGCGGCAGTATTGCTCATGAGTGTTGCGAAGGTTTTAAAACATGTGTTGCTCTTAAGTTTATATTATGTTTATTTCCCTATTAGTAGAGTCTCTAAATCACACATAAAATTATTTTAATTTTGATGCATCCCATGGAAAAATAAAATAAACAAATAACATATCGCCCACTTATCAATCTGCCCAGAAAACCGCTTAATAATTCACTTCAAACTTTAGTCATAGCTGCACAAGGCTCCAGTGGCTGAATGGATAACGCGCTCGGCTACGAACCGAAAGGTCCCAGGTTCTATTCTAGCCACGGACACTCAATATAAACAGATTAAAATAACTTAAAATTACAGCATAGAGGGGGGAAAATGCGCAGAAAAATAAAGTATGTGGGGCGCGTTCACCAGCGGGTGCCCCGTGTATTTAGAAAAAAAAAAATTCGAAAATTTTTTAAGCTTGAAATTAAGCTTGAAATGTCAAGCTTAATGCAAGCTGGGCAAGTGTAAACTAGAACACTTGATTCAAGCTTGCATCAAGCTTACACGCCTGGAATTTTCAAGCTTAATTCAAGCTTATTGACTTGATAAATCAAGCTTGCTGCAAATTTGATGCAAGTTTGCTGTGCTGTCTGGGTATGACCCACTTGCTGGAGCTGCCTTTGTATTTAACAAGATATGATAAGAGTTTTTAGAAAAACACAGTCTTCATAGAAATGTGTGGTGGTAGACAAGTGAAATTGTAAAGAAGTGGTCACTATAGACAGATGATCTCTTAGCGAAGGTGGTCACTTTTAGTGGGTTCCACTATATTTGGAATCTTTGACAAATTCTTTGATAGAAGAACTTTATTCACGCTCAAATTAAAAATTTTAATGCTTTATGGTCGAATTTCGACCACTGGCCAACAACCAGTTCTCATAATTATGGATTAATTATGGAAGTTTATTTCTAATCATGTACAAAGAAAATAGTGTTTTCTCTGAAAAAGCATCAAGTTTAATAATATTTTTTTTATACCTGTTCAAATTTTATCTCAATGTCAGTTCTCATTCTAGTTTTAGATGAAACATTCTGGAAATTCTCATAATTATTTGATTATAAGTTTATTTCGTATCCTGAGCGAAAGTCAACCGAAATCCTCTGTTTTCAGGTGGAACAGCCTTAATGTAATCAACATAAAAATATGTACCTTTAGTTGTAGCTAGTGAGATTTTTAGATAAATCTCAGTAATAAGTTAAATTTGGTTTCACCATGATCTTTTCAAGCTGAACCAAATAACGGTTTGTTGAATACTATAAATTTATGAGAGTGTTAAATAGTAAAATAATTCCCAAGTTACCCTAAAAAAAAATTCTAAGTCAGCTTAAAATAATCCTAAATCAAAAACTTTCTATTATGTAATTGTATCTATGCACACACTATAAAATGTCAAAAAAATTATTTTTACTTTTTTTATGTTTTTATAGCAATAATATTTATAATTATTCTTTTGCTTCCATAGTTCTCAAAACCCGTTGAGAAAGTCTAAAAGCTATTCTTTTCCTAGTCCATCCATAACCATTCAAAAGATATTAGATCAGATTTAACTCTAAAATGCACTTGTTTCTTGACAACAATTTGAAAGATGACTCTGATAAGGTTTTTTTTTTTTTTAAACAATAGAAACAGAAATCAGGAATGAAGAACTGACATAATTTCAGCTAATGAATGATGAAATTTAATGAACTAACACTGAAAAATGCTGAAGATTATCCCATTGGTGTAGGTGCACCTTTGGAAAAGGAGAAAAGGTTAATTTAGCATGCTTGGTAAAAAAAGATTAAAACTTTTTCTCTTACATTTACTAGAAGAAAAAAAAAAAGTAAAGAATTAAATTAAAAAATGAGACAGAGGTAAACAAAATCATTAAAGAATATTTAAGAAGAGTGTTTAAAGTCGTGTTGCTACTGCCTGGTTTGGAACTTTAATTTATGATTTTTTTTTCCTTCCCCAGGGTCAAAGAAGGCAATCCACTGGAACCTTCGCCTAGACATAAGATGGAATTAGAATCAACTGGAATTTTGCGCCTGACCATTCGAGAGGTTGAGCCTAGTGACTATGGCACCTACAGTGTCACTATATCAAACATTCATGGCAGTGCCACAAGCAGTGCTAAACTTTGTCCGGACAGTAAGGATAATACATTAGAAATTTTGACTCCTAAAGTTGCCCTTGTGGCAGTGCTTGGCATCATTATTACTTTATGTTCATTAATCGCTTTCTTGACTCCTCCAGATTTCTATTGTTCTTCAGATACTCTGCTAGGAGATGTGGAAGACTTTATATACAGGTGTACTGTAAACTGTAAATGCCTGGAAGAAAAATAGCAATTTTACTGAGATATATTTGGGGAACAAGCTCTCGTTTTGAGCAACTTTCATGTTTAAAGCATGTCTTATCCAAGTAGACTAGATATTCGCTAATTTCCCATTAATGTTTGTAAAACAATACTTATTTCAATCAAAATCATTATCAGTAATATACAAATATACTAATCCAAACTTTTATGAAACATTCTTTATATTTGATCTCAGTGTATTATTTTTGAAACTAAAAACCTATTTAAATATGTTATTTAATTAAAAATTATTCATTTACAGGATAAAATAATTTATATTTTAGTTAAGGAATCAGGAAATGCACTCATTTTCTCAAAATATTTTTATTTATATCGGTTATTATCTCTAAAGTTGAATTGAATTTAAATATATTAAATTTAGAAAGCAACTTTGTAAAATTAATAAAATTAAATTTAAAAACCAAACATTTTTTTAGCGTTATGTTAATTAAGTATGCATAATGTATTCCTTGAGGTGTTAGAATCATCATATGTAATTATGTGTAGGATTAATTGTAAAGCATATGTTTTTAATTATGACTAGTTTTTAATTAGTATTAGTTTTTTCTCTCTTGTGATAAAATCTTTAATTTATAACTTAAAGATATTTTTATAAACTAAAATGACCCTTTCAAATATAAATTCTAAATTTTATGTTACTAATTTATTTAACTAAAGGTTTGAGTTTTCATGTTTGTAAATAATTATTCAAAACAAATCTTGCGGGAGGAGGGGAGCAAATGTAAAATATGTACATCACTCTTTTACTTGTTCATATAGATTAAATATTTTTCTTACGTGAATAACTGTAAAAAGAAAATAATAATAATGGGCATGTATATTAGTTTGTATACATAAAATCAGCTGTCTCAATGTTTTGTTGTCCTTTCATTATAAGTGTTTCTGGACAATAAATTTTTATACATTATTTTCCATTCTTTTTTAATTGGTTTTAAATCTGGTTCATAGCTTGCATTTCCCTTTCCCCTTTCCATTCTTTATTCAAAAAGTTTATCCAGAACCAACTATAAATTACTAATGCTGCATATTTTTTATCCTGCTAATTATGAGTATCTCTTGGCTTCAATTAGGTAGCATACTATATGAAAAATATTGCTATCCAGGGTGCCCAGATAGATATGCAGTATCAGAATTATGTAGAATTTATTAAGATCAAGAGGAGCATTTAGTAATTTAATACAAAAGGTTCCTAAGACATCTGTAATCTTTCATGCATTTCAGTTTGCATTTGACTGTTTTACCAGTCTAAATTACTAAGTAAACATAAGGGCACTAGTAGATAAAGCCCATTGTGGAGGTAATTAAATAGGTGCTAGAAAGAAATATTTGACACAAAAAAAAGTCTATACTCAATGCATTTAATCTTTTACTTAAAATAAATAATTTCACATTCTATTTTTAATATTCTAGTTACCAAAGTAACATTGTTGGGGATAAGTTAATTCTAAATTCAAGGCAACAGGCAAAGCTGGGTATTTTCAAGAAGCTATTTCAAATCTACTGAGATTGTAAAAATTGCAAATCAGTATGTTCGAAAATGAAACTGTCTCATAGATATGACAGCTTTGAACATTTCTTCCCAAATAGAACAATTTCCTGTAATTAAAAATATCTAAAAAAACAAGGAACAGTAGGATTTTCAGATTTTTATTGTAGTGCAGGTTTTTTCTCTATTTTTTTTTCTCCTAATTATGAAAATTTTCAAGCCAATTACACCAAAGTTGTGGATTTTATTATATATATATATTTTTTTGCATTACTTTTTTTTTTTAAGTCATAATAATAAAAGTTTTATTTTGAAGTGGTACAAGCCGGAAATGTTAGAGTCAGTGCTCAGCATTATTATATATTTGGCAGGGGCATACCTGAGGGGGCTTCTGCCCCACAAAATGGAATCTTTTACTTAGCTTACAATTTGATATTTAGCTTACAATTGAAACTTAGCCTAGAATTTGATACACAGTCCCCCAAAATAAAATCCTGACTACGCTACTGATATTAGGATTGGTCTGATCCCTCCATTATGAAGTATATAAAATAGGATGTAACTTCCTTCCATGGAATTCTGTGTGCCAATTATTATCTCATAATGTTAAACATTCTCAGTCTAGTGTATTTTCACATCTAGAAATATTGCATTTATATATTGTTGCCACTTGGGTGATACCAGCAATTCCAGACTTATGTAGGATAGTGTTTGACCTCATTAAAGGCTGCAGTCTTGTTTTGGCAGTAGAATAACTTTGATTCTAAAAAGAAATCCTGACAAAGTGGATATTGATCATCTTCTACTGGTCTCTGTCCTTAGCTCTTTTTATGAGATATTTTAATACATGATTATAGCTACAAGCCTACTGCAGTGAAACTTTTTCAAGGGTATGCCAGAATGACAGGTTTCTTAAAAGAAAATATTCTTTTTGAATTTTTCTAAAATAGTTTAAATTAATGTTAAAATTACAGTTTTTTGGTGTACACCTTTAAGACCATAATAAGCATTATCATTACATTGTCCTACACAAATTTTGCATATTATTCATCTAACTTCCCTGTCCTCGCACCTACCTGCCAATAGTTTTTAGTGTTTCTGATTATAGGCCAGTTTTACCATTCGCCCTTGTCTGTTAAAAAATACTTTTGAATGTGAGGTAACAAGAACTGGACTAGATAGATTATAATAAACAAATTTCAGTTTGAATTCGGATGTTGCTTCATCAAATATATTTTTGAGTTCATTATACTTGTATCACTTGCATTAAATACAACTTTTTGTTTCAGTTTTCAGAACTTTGAAGTCTATTGAATTATCTCACAACAATAATTACACCATAAAACTAGATTTAGATATATCACATATTACATGTCAAGATGCTCGTCTCAAATATCTCTATTTAAATCTGCATAAATCTGATGCTGCATACATTTATAAACCCTGTAAGAAAGCTTCGAATTGCATGAATACCTAATTAAATAGCTTACTTATGATCTGAAGTGCATTGCTCTATTACATGGTTTTTGCTTTTTTGATAACTTTTAGCATTGTTGAAAGTTTCTTTATTGAATATTTGTTGTTCTAGCTATTATATAATTTAGTAGAGCTCACCAAAATTATGTCTTTGCATGGCCTGTCATAACTTTTGCATGCTTCTTTACAAATTAAAAGAAAGTTAAATACATCTATATCCAGTATTTTGGGCAAATTAAATTTCTCTATATTTTTAATATCTGTTGCGCTTAATTGAATCACTTCTGTATAAATTTCTCTGTCATTAAAGTGACTTAATTCAGTTTTTTGGTGTTGGCCTAATTTATTACTTGTTAACTCTTAACCAGAGCAGTGTTGTCATGATAATGCACTGCCTTACACTCAGGAAATAACAAGTTTTAAAAAATAATTTTGGTGAGCTCTAAAGTTGTGAAATTATTTTATTTCTGGTGCATTGTTTTGTTGGTTCAGCATTACTATGACAACACTGTCAATACACAATCACACACATATATGCCAATTATTCCAATTTCCAATCTACTAATCTAAAAATTTATTTTAAAAATCTAATTTTGATGAATTATTTGGGTTTTCACAAATGATAGCTAATCTCTTAAATTTTTATTTGAATTGTTTTTGAATACAAAAATTATTGCATTTTGTAGACGAAAAAAAAAATTAATTCATTGCCTTTTTCATTTAAAATAGCTGAACTCAACTTTTTGTGGTTCTGAAGTCTTAATTTTTATAGTATTTTGCAGCCTAAACATATTATTTTTCAACATTAAAATTTTTAAGTTTTGCATGAACCACATGATCTTTCTGAAACTTGTAAACACATGAGGAATTATTTAAGCATACAGTCAAACTATTTTGAATATTCGTGTCATTTTTATAGTCCCAGAATAAAAGCTTTGTTATTTTTCTTAAGTCCTAAAGGTTTCTTGTGACTATTTCTTTTAATGTTTGTATTAAGTACTAAATATGTTACTAAGGCAAGACATAATCACAAGTGCCAAGTTTACAAACTTAATGGAGGGAAAAGGCTTGGACTCCTATTATGTACTCACATACATATAATACATATACGTAACTAGGTAGATTGTTAGAGGGGGCGCTAAGATTTTTTGGGAATGGCCCAAACTCCACTCACCCAAATGACTTTACATTAATGGACTCAGCTACAGGTTTTAGAATTTTAAAATTTAATCACTCTTTACACAACATTTAAACTATAAAGAAAAGGCAAACTGTTTATCTTACCATAATTGTATGTTGAAGCATTTAATTACATAAAATTTTGTCCTCTTAAACTTTCTCCTTGTTTGGATATGTTTGTTATATGAATTTTTCATTTAGGTATACCCTGTGAAAAAAAAAGTTTCAGATTGCAGGTTTTTTTTTTTTTTTTTTTTTTAAATATATGCATGTTGACTGTCATATTGCACTCTGTCAAAAATGTAGGACTCAAGAAAATTTTTCAAAACAAATTTGTTGATTAGTTTTAGGGAAAAAAATCATATGGATAAATATATGCGGTGATATGCAAATTGATTTTAAAAAATAATTAGCTATTTACATTACATCTCAATATGTTATTAGGGCGCATCTCAAAAATGTAGAATTTTTGAAATGTAGAATGTACCATTGAAAATTAAGAGTAACATGTTCTCTTTCCATTTGCAAGTAAATTTTCAAAAACTCTATTTTAACATGCATTGATAGCATTGAATCAAATGATGAATTTTAGTTTGACTAAACTTAGCGATTCGCCAAGAGTAAAAATAGCATTTCCACCAAATTTTAGAAAACACTCGCTCAATCTTTAATGCCCTTTGCAACTTCTGTCTGTGTTAGTGCTTATCTCTTTTGTCTGTAGAACAGAAAGAAATACCTTTTGACACTCTGGAAGCTTAGAATAGTTAAAGTAAATACTATGTAATGAATAAATATGTATTGGCTTAAATAACTTCTTAAAATAAATATAACATTTTTATGCTCTTTCTTGGTAAGATGTTTTCATTTAATCTAGTGACTTTTTACTTTTTTATGCTAAAAAAAATGTATGTATTAAATTATAAAACTTTTGCTTATAAAATAAATTATTATTGCAAATGTCAGATTTTGACTTTTTTATATATTAAAATTGTTTTGATGCTTGAAAGATTAAATTAAAAAATGTTCAGGTAATCTCTGTTGAACTACTGCAGAATATATTAACATAAGATTGCTTATCATTTAGTCAGTTGTAAGGAGGCCATTAAAAAATAATGAATATAACAAATACTTTTAATTTGTTATTCATGAAATGTTTATGAATACAGTATATTGTGCTTCAATCCGTATTATCATAACAAATCTTCAAAAAATTCATAATCTAATATTGCCATTACATAACTAAAACAATTAAAAGATCGTGCTTGTATCTGAAAATGGAAGCAATTCATGAAAAATCTAAAATACTCAATTTAAATCTTTAAATCCTCTATGGTTTAGCAGTATAAAATGCTTTACTTATTTTAATCTTGTGAAAAATGTCAAACTGTGTAATCTCGAGGAGCTATTTTGTCTTGTGCATTTGTTTTGATACATAATGTAAGTTTTTTGTAACATTAAAAATCGGTCACATGTTTCAAGTTCAAATGGGTTTAGTACATGGGAATTTGGTATACTAACACTTCAAGTTTTAAGGCAAGTAATAGTAACAAAAACATTTGCACAGAAGTTTAATGTAGGCTGATATGCAAAAGAGAGCAACTATCTTCAAGATAGAACATGCCATAATTCTTTACTTCGTCTTTTACGATGTGTGGACATCTTTGATATACAATATACCGTATAAATACTATATGCTCCTATGCAAGCGTTACATCAAGTTCTCATTCTGTTAATAAGGCCATTGATTAGCGATTGTGGCAGTCATTTTCGTTCTTCCAAAGATGCCAATTTTAATGCCTTAAAAGTCCTTAGAGGGGGTTGTCAACATGCAGTAGCTCTGTGTGATTGAGGTCTAGAGACCTCACTGACCACACTATATGGTGAATACCCTCTTCCTCCAAATAATTGTCAAATTTATAACTTTAATTTTGGACACCATTAGAAACTGATACGGAAGTGTCAAATCATTAAATTGGTGTGGTATCTGATTTTATTTTGAGGGGAAATTCAGAAAGTGTCATTTTGGTTTGCCCAAAACTTTGTCTTTCTCTAAAAAAACAATAATTATACAATGATGATAATGACAAATAATTTTTTATGTCTGCATTTTTACCATTCATGAGTTTTTGTGATGTACTCCAATTTAAATTAACCTGGGCTGCCTAGGTCGTGTCATGGCTAACAAACCAATCTATTGCATCTTGGGTCCAGGTTTGATTCCTGGCTGAGTTCAGATGTTAACTTGTCTGTCCCTTCATAGGTGGTAACATTGGCCACCTACAGGGTACCCCTATAATAAAGTGGTTAATACTTTGACCTTAGTAGTGACGAATGACTGATGGCCAAATACCCACCCTTAAAAGAAAAAAAAATAATAACTTAGCTGTCAATTCTTGGAAGATGGTTTTGTTGAAAATAATAATAAATATTTATTTATTAAGAACATATGTATAAACAATGTTTTATGAAGTAATTTTGAACTGGGTTTATTTAGCAAACTCATTTATGAAATTAGCTAAAAAATCTTTTTTGAATATATTTTTTTCAAAATCATAATAAGCCAAAATGATCAGAGGAGATGCAAATGAGATAAGCTTTCTATCACATTGTTCAAAGCTTCTCTTAACAGAGTTTTAATGTCACAATAAACAGATTAATAGTAATCTAATCCATCATAATTTTTAAATATTAGACATGTTTTAACACAAAATTAAGAAAAATTTTAAAGAAAAAGTCCAAGTTCTTGTAGTAAGCAATGGACTTAAGAATATGTATGCTGATATAATTATAAAGCTTTCATGATAAATTCTTGTCTCAAGTATCTTTAATTAAACTGTATGAAAGAAATCAGTAGCATTTCTTTAAATTTATGTATACAAATTAAATAACTGTGTCATTGTTCTTTTCCCCTCCAGAATTTAATACTGAACTCTGTAAAAATTTTAACAACTGTCTTATATATTTAAAATGCTAAGCTAGAATTTAAGACATTTCTTTGATACATATGAGCATGCACAACTAATGTAACTCTTGGACAATGTTGGCCATTTTAATCACAGTAAAACAATTTTTTTTTTCATTTTACTTTTACACAATTGTTATAATGTTAGAAGGAGCCTTAGAAACTGCACATTTCACCATCTTTGCACCTTTTCCTATTAATTTCATAGTTTATGAGTTATCTGCCAATGCAATTTGCCAAAATCAGCTAGATTGTAAGCAATCTATGCAGTCAGACCATGCTAGCACATGTCAGCTATTTTGAATACAGTACAAAAAAAATTATATTTAAAATTACATAACTATTTCATTGGAAAGAGCATTAGAAACTGTACATTTTATCAGCTTGCTCTTCTTTCCCCCACTTTCACATTTTACAAAATATCTCCAATTGACATTCATCAAAATCTTCTGCAATTCCCAGACTGGGGTGTTTCCTGACATCGTGATTATGTTTACCATGTCTTTCTGGCGGCACGATCACCTCCGTGCACACAACACCCGGCAATTGAAGGCCGGTCAAACAGGTACCTTTTGGCCGAGCCGGATTGCGCCTCATTCTACCATCCATAAGTCCCTGGGTACAAACCCAGCTCTCGCCCCACGCTCTCCCTTCATTGGCGACCCGGACAATGAACACGCATTCTCCTTCTCACCTACAGCGACAGATGGCGCCAGCACCGCCCTCTTCCATCTCTCGCTTGGCTCTTTCAAAGTCCACAACGAGCGGCAGCGACCTCACCAAAGTCCACAACGAACGGCAGCATTCCATAACGCTAGGAACATCGTTCGTCAGCCTCCGACTGACTCTCTAGGGGAGGAGTAGTGTGGCGGCACGATCACCTCCGCACACACAACACCCGGCAATTGAAAGCTGGTCGAACAGGTACCTTTTGGCCAAGCCAGATTGCGCCTCATTCTACCATCCGTAAGTCACTGGGTTCAAACCCAGCTCTCGCCCCACGCTCTCCCTTCATCTTCATTATTGGGAACCTCAATTTCTTCTTACAATAGCAGCATTGCATACTACAAAACATATGTTTTTGTTTGGAGAAGTCTGAGAATGCACCCCCCCCTCCTCCATATTTTTTTTTTTATTCATAGGCTCATAAGAATCATAATTCATCATAGATAGTTTTCATGGGATATAAAATATATAATTCTATTTTTTTATGTGTGCTTAAACAAATTCAGTGCACTTATTTGACAAAACAAGTATGTAGACCTATCTTAATATCCATTATACAAGTTTTCTCATACAAATGTAATATTCAAATATCTCTAAAAATTACCTATAAGGATTGTGAAATAACATTGTTTTTCACAAGGATTATTATACTATATTTAGCATTTTTGCTGTCTTTGTTTTTTAGAAGTAAAACAAGATGTAGAAATCCTAAAAATATTGTTTGGGATTTCCTGATTTGAAAAATTTGTTATTGTTATGTAAGTTGACAGGCTTAGATTAAATGATAATTTAAATTTGGATAAATAAAAATGAGCATTATGTCTCTGTAAAATGAAGTAGAACTTCAAAACCAATACTTTTTCAATTTTTATTTTATTTTTAATAATTACATTGGTTTAATTCATTACATTGGTCAAAAATATAAAAGTTATTTTATATTTTTGAAAATGACAACTTATGAATTCTGTCTTGGTTATTCTTACTTGTATAAATGGTGTACAGTAATACCGCAAAGGTTATGAAATTTTCAAATCTTTGAACCATCAGATGACTTTGTTAGGTTTTATGAAGTCCATATCAAAATAACTTTGGTTTGCAATTTTATTAATATAATTCGTTATGCATATATACTATTTAAGTTTTTATTAAACATTTTTTTCTATTAAGTTATTGTTTCTATTAAGTTTTTTTCTATTAAGTTTTTTTTTTTCTATTAAGTTATTTCTATTAAGTCTTCTACTAAGTTATTGTTTTCTTTAGTCTGACTTCAATTAACAATAATTTGCATGCATATATTTATATGTGAAATCATTCCCCAACTAATACTAATTTGACTTATGCAAGTATTACTCAGTCCCATCTATTGCATAAGTATGAGGTTACTGTACTCATGTGATAGATGGGAGGTACTGTAAGATTTACCATCTGTTCAACAGTTATATATGCATTAAAAAGAGAGAACATTTTCATTTGTGTTTTTGATTTGAAAATGGACTACTCTTACCCCAATTCTAAAATTCTCTCTCTCTCTTTTCAAGTATTTAAAGTGAAACACCTGAATGTAGTTCTATGATGGTACTCTTATTAGACATTACTGTGTACTTTGACACACATGAAATTATTATTACTTGCATCAAGTTTAAAGTAAAAAGCAAAACAAAATCATATTCTGAATTTTTATGCATAAATTAAAGTCACTTTTAAGCCATCAGATTTTATCCATTTTTTAAGAGGTGAGGAGGGGATTACTTTTTGCCTCTATGCTTCGATAGATATAGATAGTATGGTTTCTACTCCTTAGAAAAACATGTCTTATAAACTAGTTTAATTATACAGCTCTGATTAAAGTAAGATTTTATAATAATTTTATTGATAATTATTGTTACATAAGAAATTGCAATGGTAATGTTGGCATTGAATTTGATAAGGCAAAAACTTCCTGTTTAAGCATCATGAATTTTAGTCTAGTCGATTCAAACCACCATAGAGTGTTTCTTTATTTATAGATTTGAATCATCTGTGCTTAATGGAAGAATAATGGTTTCTTCACCAAAAAGTATCTCCCCCAACTCAGGTTGCGTTCGTCGACCTATCCATTCTGAGTTTTCTGTATTTTTCTCCAAAACTTAGTGTAAATAGGGGTTAGGGCCTCTTAGAATGACCCCCACGGAGGGCACCCTCTCTTCAGCCTAGATTCCTAGTGTAGATAATCAGCCACAATCCCACAAAAAAACAATACCCCTTCCTCCTTCTAAAAATCTGTCTGTTTTCTTTTCTCATAGTATAATTTTGAAATCAAAGTGATTTCTCTCTCAGCTTAAAAGTAAATTTAAAAAAAAACTGTAAATCACCATTTTATAGTGACTGTAAATCACTATAAAATTTAAGAAAAAGTGGACTTTTCCAAATAATAATAATCATCTTACTAACAAGTTAAATATTCCCAAGCTGAATTAAGGATTGGCCATTCTTCCTTCCTACTGATATCATGTGTGCAGTACTCAATAAGCAAATTCTGAAGATATTAATTACACTGCTTCTCATAGAAAATGCAACACAATGAATATTTAAGTGCTTAAGTTTTTAGTCTAGTTATAATTAATGAAATATTAATCCTCTATGAAATAAAAATTGTTCATCAATTACAAAAAAGGAGATGTATAGAAAGTCTCAAATGTTGTTCAGGATATTACAATGAAAGTACAAATCTATTCAGGCCCAAGTCAAAAATTTGACCAAAAAAGTTGTGACATTTTGCAATACATGTAATTCAAGCAATATATTTGTTTAGGGTGTTTTTCATTGAAATTACTGCATTTTTTTTATAACTTTGATAGTGTTGGTCCCCAGGGACTGACATCAGCCAAACTGAAAGTTTAGTGCCTGTCTCCAGGAGCATCACAGCATTCAGTGTGTTAAACAGGTGAAAATGGCAAACAAACAAACTGTTGGTATTCTCTCTTGTCTGCATAATTATGAAATTCTAGAAGTTGTACATTCTGCAAGGTGCATGTGCATTAGAAGGTGCCTGGATGACAACACTTCCATCAATCGTAAGATTTTTTATCAGGGGTCAAATTATAGATATGGTAAGCTGGTTAGTCTTATTGTCTATTAAAACACCAGTATATATGTGCAGTGTTTATAGAATTAAGACTAGGTGGACAAATGCACAAAATCTGAACTGTGAAAGATCAGGTCTACCTAGATTCATAAGAGAGCTGAGATTGATACATCCAGGGTCTAGCAGTGGCCCTTCATAATCAATTGTTGACATTCTGTAAAATCCACAGAGAACTGAGGATGCTCCAATGTTTGAGAAAATAGTTTAACAACAATTAGCTGAAAACAGGCCATTATAGCCCTTATTGGCAGGGTGTTTAATTCTGAATCAAAGGACTTGTGTTCAAATTCCAGTTAATCAAAGACTACCATGCACATGTTGCAAGCATGCAAACTCTATGGAGCCATATGTTCTCTTGCTGGATAATGTGGGAAAGAGAAGCAGTTCTGGGATCCTCCTTTCCAGTGATGCTCTAAATTGCAGGGAACAGTGAACCCCCTTTTCAGGCAGATCTACAAGGATAGCATTCATAGCTTTAAAGTAATCCTGTACAGCCATCAGTTTTTGGCAGTAAAATAAAATTAGCTGGAAGCAACTTGCATACAAGCCACTCTTTAAGTCTGCCATTGATGCCTACTCACCAGTGTGAAAGATTGGAATAGTGTTGGATCAAGCCTCTTGGGTGTTTGAATTGCACAATGCAATATTCAGTAATATGTCTTAGTTCTGTTTGACTGATGAAGTTAATTGAAATTTTGGAGGCATCGCATAGAAAAAGCCAATCTAATCATCAATATTAAATGGTACACCACTCATCAATAAGTCTTAATGGTTTGGAATGCCATTGGACATGATAACATGCCATCTCCAGAATGCAACAGAATCATTTTAATGTCAAAATAAAGTATTTACATGGTACTGTAGCTAGTTGTGTTACCTTACATTCAGTAGCTTCAAAACGGTATTTTCTAGCAAAATAATGTAAAATTTTGCATGGTATTTATCAGCAGACAAGCCTTGCAGCATGCCCATACGATTTCTTGGCCTGCAAAGTCTCCTGATTTAACCCAGATCAGGCATTTTTGGCTCAGTTAGCTTGTATTTGTGTGGTCAGCACCTGTCTTTATCAGATGACGAACTGTAAAGAATGGTTAAGAACATTTAGATTTCCATCCTTCGAGACACTGTTCAAACACTAATCAAATCTGTGCAGGCACATGGAGCAAGGGAAGTTTTAACCCTCCCTGTATATGAGAAGAGGGGGCAAATTACATAGTTTTCCCACTCTCTATTCCGAAGTTAAAAAAAACAATATTATTATAGAGTTTTACCTTCAGCTCAAAAAGAGCTTTAAGACTGTTTGAAAAAATAAGTTTGAATTCTGATGTCAATTAGTGTCAAAACTACAGTGCATATTTAAAGGATTATTTTCTAATATCTAAAAGTTGATGTTGTCATTTGATATCTGCCAGAACTCTGCAGTAGAGTCAATTGCGATTAAGAAGCTCATGAATAAAGTGTTCAAACTTGTGAAATTAATCTCCATTGTACCTGGATCTGTAGCTTCAGCTGTAGGATCTTTCACTGGTCTCAAAAGATTGAAAACCTATGTGCACATTAACATGGCTTAAAAACGCTTAACACTAAGTTCAAATGAATCACGGAGGTATCTTAAATTTAGTTAAAAACACATATAAAAACCTTTAAAACTCAATTTAAAAAGTTAAAAACAACACACCATTTAGCAGTTGAGGCTGCCAAAAGTGCTTAATGGTGTGTTGTTTTTAACTTTATAAGTTTTTTAATGGAGTTTTAAAGGCTTTTATATGGGTTTTTAACTAAAAACTTAACACTTTTCCTATTACTTATATTCTTAAGCCCTACATTGTAAAAAGCAATCGGGATTCAATTAGAAAAGAATTTGTTGCAGTAAGTTTTGGCCAGCTGGCAGATTATCAAAAAAAATGTACTTCAGGTATTTTTATTTATCTATTTTTGGGATAAATAATGTTTTGTCCCCTTATTTTCGAAAATGTTTGTACATGCCTGAATTTGTACCTCTTAAAATGGCTGCTTACATCACCACAAGAATTGGTCCTATTTTTTATTGATCACCGTATATGTTTTGTTGTTATATAAAACTAGGGGTCAAGGCCCTAGAACTTCCTCCACTCGCTTTTCGTGAGGCATTCGGCCCCTAATAAGGCTTATTCATAAAAAAGGCATAATTTCAACAGACAAAACCCAAAGATTAGATCAGATAGAATCTTACCGAGCTATACATTGCTTGGTTCTTGTATGTTTCTTGGAACACAAAAATTTAAACTTCAAACTATTTTTAATTATGTAAAACCTCTGGAACACCTTGCGTATTTACCACCCATGGTGATTTTTCATAATTTGGCAACTTACGTATATGTATAGTTAATAAATAGTTGTAAGAAAACAGTACTTCGTATATGTTCTTTGATAAAAACTACGGAGCAGCTTGCATAGCTTGCCAATAATGGCGACTTTTCATTACGTGGTGATTTACACATGCTCATAACTGATAATTACTGCTCATGTAAGGTTACCAAGAAAACCATTATCTCTATATTCATATACATAATCCATTGCAGATAGGCATTTTTAGCTCCACAAAACATGTCATCTTGCCGCGATGGCAAATATCCAAGCTGTATGCTATAATGGCTTAGTTAACGCTGCTAAATATTTTACAAGTAGCAAAAACCCAAGCTGAACCTAACCGGCTTTACTATAATCTACATTTTAATTATTTTTCATTTTCAAGATACTGGGTGCAAAAGTTTTGGAACAAGTGGTTTATATTTATCTTTCTTGGAGAGATAGCCTTTTACCAGATTGTACCTGATGCCAAAATGGCACTTTTTAAATCAGTTACAATTAGTAATTTTGTTTTGTAAAAAGAATAATTGGTAATTATAAACTTCTGTTATCTAAGAGAAATTACTATTTGAAAATTGTCAACTTTGTATCACACATTTCTTGCTTTGTTCCAAAGGCATGAAGGATTTTATGCTGGCGAAAATTGCCAAACCTGGCAACCATTATGCTTTTTTTTCAGTTTTTATTAATGTCTTCTAAAAATAACTCAAATTTTGAAATTTAAGTCAGCTTATCAACTTCCCTGGAATTTTCTGAATCCGTGGACAAATTCATCAAAACTCAAATCCCCACAGTTTAGGAGGAGATAGCAGAATAAGCTTTCGACAGCGGCAGCAGCGGCTGTTACTTTTTTTTTTTAATAGAGAGATATCTTACTTACATATGTATTCTCTGTCTGTGCATCAATTTTCATCGCATCCTTTCTACTCTTTCATGGTGTTGCATTTTCTCTGCCATTCAGTGTAATATCCTTGTGACTCTTTACTAAAAAAAGAACCCTTCTAAACTTTTTACTTTTTTTTTCCCAGAGAAAGATTTCTCCTTTCTATTTTTAGATTTTACCCCTGAAAAATATTGCCGGAAAAAAATTAAAATAATGATTTTCATTTAAATATATGGTATGAAGTACTAAACCAGGAGCTAAATTTAATTGGCCATAACATACTCATAATTGAAATTAATTATAAACTATAATAGAATATTGCAAGAACTGATTTTTCTCTAATATTTCACTACTTTGTTATTGCTTATTTAGATAGGAAAAAATGAGTTTTATCAGTAAATGTTCTTACAGTAGAATTAATATAATTTAATTGTATTGGGGCCATAATTACAGTATGACGATAAAACATTCATACTTCTTTTTATTTTAGTTGCCATTGACAATGTGTACTTCACAAGAAAGTACCAGGTGTTAATTTTTTTTTTTAAGTGATGCTAAGTTTTTTTCTGCTTGATGTAAAATTCCTTTGTAATATTTATCACAAAATGTTGAATTTTAAGAGGGTGTGGGATGATTGATTTGCAAGAGATTGTACTGTGAAATTTTAATGTAGGCATTTTTATTTTAACATCAATTATCAAGAAATAAGAACTGATCAATAATTGAATAGCAGCATGGCCTTGATTTGGTTTTTGCTATTGCACTGCACTCATATTTGAAAGATTTTTTATCTGTCATTCGGCACTTACATTCATTATATATGGGTGTTAAGTATGTGAATCTGATGTTTTCCTGAAGTTTTTGATGAAAATAAACATATATTCTATTAGTTTAAAACACCTTGTTATTCACAATCGTTTAGTTAATACCTGACTTATTACAGTATAGAACCTCTTATCCGGAAACCAGTTATCCAAAATTATTTTTCAATTGATTAAATTCCTATTTTTTTCTGAAAGAAAAGCAAAAAATGAGTTTTTTTTTAATATTATGTTTTTGCTTAGTTAAAATTTAAACACGGAAATACCTTAGTAAATAATTAAAAACATTAATATCATATATCATATATTAACTATTATCATATTTATCATATATCATATATTAACTATTATCATATATCATATATTAACTGTTATCATATATTAACTATTTTCTCTCTAAATGATTATTATTTAGACTGATCATATTAGAGTTTTTTTATATTATTTTTCTAGTATTTTAACAATTAATGTTTAATTCTAATCAAAAATAGAGAGTAACATTTATGCTACCAATCAAATCAGTTGATGTCATGTTAATCCCCAACTAGTTATCCAGAAAATACAGTTATCCAGAATACACCCAGTCCCAACCATTCCGGACAACAGGTTCCATACTGTACTGAGTAACTAGTTACTGAATATGTGTGCAAAACTCAAAACTTCTCAAATGAAGGGGGGGAAATGCTTATCTCTAAAAACTTTATACAGTTGAATTCATTTATCGTGCCCATATTTTTAATCACAATTCCCTTTAAAAAATGTCTTTTGTTTCATTTTCCATACATTTTAATGTTATTAACGATCATGTATTGTACAAGGGGTACTCGGAAAGTAAATACTGTTAAAAAAAAAAAAAATTCAAGCCAATTTTATTTTTACATGAAAGTTCATACCTTAAATTATTTTTCTACATATTTTCCGCAAATGTTCAAACAATTGTCGTAGTGGGTTAACAGCTTTTCTATACCTTCTTCATAGAAACTTCCCACCAATGATGATTTCACAGCATTTTTCACCTCAACATCGTATTCAAAGTGCTTGCTGCCTACCTCGTGCTTCATGTGCAGGAGCAAGTGGTAGTCGGACGGTCTGAGCTGTACAGTGGGTGATCGAACTGCTCCTAACGAAACTATCAAATCATCTTTTGAGTGTCACCAGCAGTATGGGGATGGGCATTCTCACTAAGCAACACAATTCCTTTACTGAGTATTCCTCTCCATTTGTTTTGAAGTACACACCGTAGTTTTCTTAAGCTCATGTATATCGTCCTTGGCGGGAAGTTTCTGAAGAAGGTATACTTCATGAAGAAGGTATAGAGAAGCTGGTAATCCTCTATGATAATTGTTAGAACATTGACGGAAACTATGTAGAAAAATAGTTTAAGGTATTTTCTTTCATGGTTTAAAAAAAAAAAAAAAAATCCTGCTTGAAAAACATTTTTTTACTAATTTTTTTTAAAACAGTACTTACTTTTCAAATACCCCTAGTAGTAACACATTTAAAATTGAATCCTCAGTTTTAAAATTTTTTCAAAAAAGTAAGAAAATCTGAAACACTTTCTGATTTTAAATATGCACTGAAGTGCTATATATTAAAAGCATATCTTAATCCATGCATCTTCCCTATTTTCTTCCCTTATTCCATTAAGTTGGAAAGTGTAGCATTATTCATGAGTGTGTCATATTTTTCTCCCTCGTTCCATAAAACACATCTTTGGAATCAAAATCTATCTTAAAATTGCCTACTAAAACTGTTTTATGATCTTCGCCAAGCATATTCCAACTATACTTCATTGTTTCAAGTACTATTTGGAATCTGCATCATAATCCATAAGTGTGCCATGTTTGTCTTTCTTGCCCTGAGTTTGTCTTTGATGCCCTGACTCTTACTAAGGTGGCGATAATTAAACATTTGCAGTTACCATGGCGATTTTTTGTAATTATGTGGCAACCATAGTTTAGAATTAAAATGGCAATTTGAAACAACATGTAAGTACAGTATTCTATTACTTATTTATTTATTTTGGGTCGCCAGTTAATGTAGTTTTAATTGTAATTAAATGTCTTCAAATTCCTTAACTGTTGCATTTATCACTAATTTGTTCATTTAAGTTGGTTGATTCATACTTTAACACCCCCCCCTCCTCCACACATACTCTCACTAAGGTGGTAATAACTATACATATTCAGTTACCATGAAGACATTTTGCATTTATGTGGCAACTGTACTATAAAAATGGTGGTTCAGAACAGCATGTAAGTACATCATTACTTGTTTATTTATTTATTTATTTGGCAGTGGAGTTCAGGGTAACGATGCTGCTGATTTCTTGGCTAAGAAGGGAGCTTCTGTACTGCAAACAACACAACCTGACCTCCCTTTCCATTCCATCAAGTTAGTTGTTAAGAGAGCCTTCAGGGCCTCATTTTTCCAAGATCTTATATCTAAAAATAGTAATAAACCTTGGATCAAACAGATTTGTAAAATATCCGAATGGCCCAGAATAAAATCTGTTGCAATTTTCCGTCTCATATCTGGCCATGATTGCCTCTGCAAACATCTCCATCACATAAATATCACTCTGGACTCTCTTTGCCCTCTATGTGATCTTGGAGAGGACATGGACTTGCTTCATCTCTGCATGTGCCCTACTCTTCCTCATGTTTCTATTTGGGAGCATTATTGGGTGGCAAGAGCTGCCCTGAGTTTATAGATGTACTGATGTCACTTTTGTCTTTTTGCTATCTTTTTGTGATGTTCAGTTGTCTTGTAACCAGCCATTGGAAATTATATATATATATTTGGGTTGCCAGTTAATGTAGTTTTAATAATTAAGAGTCTTCAAATTCCTTAATTGGTGTGTTTATCACTACTTTTATATTTACTAGAGACCCATGACTGCAAAGTGCGGTGATTTTTTAGGTTTGTGAGAGTAGGGTGTGTTAAAATAGAAAACAACCCTTTCTTGTTCTAGAGAACAGATCTTTGCAATCAAAATATATCTTAAAATCTCCCGCTGAACTGTTTTACAATCTTTGCCTAGCATATTCCAACTATACTTCATCATTTTAAATACTGTTTGGAATGGGCATCATGATCCATAAGTATGCTGTGTTTGTGTTTCTTGTTTCATAAAACACATATTTGAAATTGAAATCTATATTAAAATCACCTACTAACACTATTTTAAAATCTTCCCAGACATATTCTAACTATACTTTTCTAGTTTCTAGCCAAGTCTGGAAGATATCAACAAGATTGGTTCGGTTTTGAAGTTATTATTTGGCAGCAAACTTGGCAATCAGTTATTAAAAATGGCAAACCTTGTATGACTTTTTTTCTGGCAACACATTAGAAAAGATCTTTATCGTGACAGTTCTTATCTACAAAACCTGTCTGCAATTCATGTCTACAAAATCGCAGAGACAGAAACTGGGCGTAAACAAAATAGCACCCTAGTGCTAAAAAAAATTCTTGCTTTATTTGCTTTAAAAATCCAACATAAAAATCTGCCAATATTCAAAAGAGAACCACATTTCTTTGAATTGTACCTTTGAATATAATTAATGCACCATGAATTATTCAGCAGTTGTAAAAATTATTCTCTATAGCATATGCATGTCTAATGTTGGCCTTTTATGCAACTCACATACCGATTGAGTTAAAAAATATATATATATATTAGTTTTGTTACTATGTAATTTTCTTTTTGATTCTGCTGGATTTCAAAATAACATCTCTTAATAATTATCTCAAGTTATTACTAAATGTTACAATTCTTTGCATGATATTGTAACTTGTTCAACTGTGTTTATGTTAAAAGTATGTTAATATTTTATTATCCTTACTAACCACCCATAGTAAGATCTCTAAAGATATCTGATGTTAAAAGATTAAAATTAATTAATCTAGTTTATTAATTTCATGCAATTCATGTTATACATGTACATTAGGGTTGAGACTTTTTTTTTTTTTTTGCCTGAAGTGAATATTAATGAACTTTTTAATACAGATTTAGAAAATGACAATTATTTTGTTCAATTAATGAAAAATGTACCACACCAATGACAGTGAAAGTTGTAACTCAAGTATTTTTAGTATATTCAAAACTTATTTGTTGAAATAAATTTTAAATTCAAACATTTGTATATGTTTTGCATTTTTGGTAGAGTTCTATGTTTTTCACCCCACATTTCAGACAAATGTGAGGTGCATGTGTCACATCTACAATGGATCTATCAGCATTCTGGCGAGCTACAAAGTATTTCATGGCTGCAGAATAATTTAGTTTGGAAATAACCATTCATCAGTTCCTGGTGAATCTTTGCATTAAATTTAGTAAGAAAACCGAGATTCCAGCCATGCTGTGGACATGAAAGTTGACATGATTTCCAGTGATAATCTCCAGTGATAATAGAATGAAGAAGTACAAAATAAGAGCATATATAGCAGGCGAATTCCATCTGGCATTGTGAAGAGACAGTAATCCTCTCCATTTAATTACAGGATGCCTACCAGTTTCTTTAAGGAAATGAAATTTTTTACATAACTCAACAGAAATCAAAAATCATCTCGCCAACCTGGATTTGGGATAGTAATCATTTCACCATCTCGCTTATATGTCTTTCAGTTAGATATCGTACTGTTTTATCTCTTCATCCACAAATTCGTTTAAAGTTGGTTCGGTGGAAGACTTCGGAATAAAGAGCTCTAATATGTGTTTTACGATTCTTTTAAGAATATGATACTGGCAGCCAATATATTGTGGTGATCAAATTCCCTTGTAACCATTAAAACTTTTTAGCACTTCCATTGACCTGTCTAGTTTTCATTGCTGTTGTGTCACATCAATCCTCTTGAAGTTCTTCCATGCACAAATTCATACAGTAAATTTTCTAGACAATTTGAAAATGTTCTGTGATGATCCAATTTCACATTTTACTCCACCTAATTTAATTTCTATCAATGAACTGTTCAAAACTACTACTTGTGTGATACTCATGATTTGCAATTTGTTTGCCATGGAAGTAAATTCAGAAATGTTTATCTTCTTGAAAAATACATTTTACTTTACATTTGCATCTTCTTATCACAAACTCACTGAATGCCTGACTGTGATGTTGTTGGAAAACTGATTCCACCTTTGTGTAGACTGGCATAAACTAAGCAAAGGCAGTGTTTAAACACATAGTTTGGTTACCAATGTAGCTCTTTGTGATGTTGAAAATTGAATGACTCGTTTTCTTTTGTCATTTTCACTTTCATCTGATTCAGATGCAGATGTTGTTTTGGAAGACTTCATTACTACCCTCTGATGATATGCTATGCACATCAGTAGCAAAGACTGGGTGGTTCTCATTGGGAAGCATATTTTTTTAATACCACCTTTGAGAAAAGAATGGACGATTGTTGAGTAACTGTGCTTGTTACATAATCTAACTTTACCTTGTATTTAATTGTACCTCATATAATTCTTTATCTCCTTGGCATAACCAATTTCCATGTGTTTTTGTTATGCTGAATATATTTTCTGTGTGCTGAATATATTTAAATGAATACTGTTTCCTCTTTCTATTTTTTTCATTCTCTGCATTCAGTTTAACTACTTTTGACATAACTGTTTGTTTTGCTGAAACTGGAAAGTTAAATTTTCTCTAGAGAATTGTAAACTCACCAGTTATCAGATTCATCCAGGGGCATAGACAGAAATTTTTCATGGGGGGGGGGTTTACAACTACTACAACTCATATATGTATACGTGTGTGTGATAATGTAGTGAAAAATATACATTTTGTATGGCAAAAAAATTCTCATGGGGGGGTGGGTTAGGGGGGTTATGACCCCCCCTTGGCTACGCCCCTGAATTCATCCATTCTTTTTTATCTTTTGCTGTTTCCAGAAGTAAAAAATTAAAAGGGCTAAGTGTTTCAATTTTATGGATATCTTTTCTTTTTGCTAGATTCATAGCTAGCTATATCCATGATTCCGAATTTTTTTTAATTGCTTCACATGATTTATAATATGCCATTAGCCATTAATCTTGATTTAAAAATGGTTTGATGTGAGAGGTTTTTTTAAAGCCATTTACAATAATGGTTGCTTAATAATCTAATTTCAAAAGTTCATCATTTGCAACCACAGAAGACACAAAATTTTGAAAAAAAAAATTTAGTCATAACCCTATTGTACATACACTTTCACATGTGTACTAGTTCACATGATGCTGTGTTATGGAATATATATATATATATATACATGGTTTATCTGTATTTATTATTATTCATTATTTTGAAAAAAAATCATGATTATGGAATTTTCCGTTTAATGTGGACATTATTACACTCTTTCAAACATCACTCTACCTGAACTTGATCATCTTTGTACACACAATAGTTATGGCATCGTCAGAGGTTTAGCAAATCGTTTTGGACTTCTAAGAATTATTAATTTTAATTAATTACAAATGTTACTGTGCTACTTAGACGATTCTAATTATTTATATTTATTTATTTGCTAAATTTGATATTTTTCGTGTGTTAAAATCAATTTTATAATTTTCATTTTTTCTACAGATATTTGTACCAAAATGCAACCAGAACCATTGATTTTCTTATACAATAGTTAATAATTAACTTTAATATTTGTTTTGATTGGCCTATAAAATTTCTTACTGATACCATCGAATACTTTTTTTCTTAAAGTATTTTAAATAAATGCTAATTTGCTTTTGGATTAGCTTTAGAATCTAGAATCTAGTGTTGTCTATTAAAACTTTCAGTATGAACAGTAGAGGATATAGGGGAGGGGCTAGGAAGATTCAACCTCCCCCTAAAAAAAAGAAAGAGAGAGAGAGATTGCTAAGGGGTAACACTCGCTTTATCATTCACTTTAAATAGGGGGGTAAAATGATTTTTTTTAGTTTTTATGTATTTATTATTTTTTATAGCTTAGCCCCTCCCAAAAATTTTTACATTAATTTAGACTAAAATTTTTGCCTTATTGTACCTTTTGTTTCGATGAAATAAGCTTTTTCCAAAATTTAGCCCTCTCCAAAAAAATTTCTGGAACTGCCACTGAATATGAACATAAATAAATTTTAAGCACAAAGATTTATTTTTCTTGTTTCAAAAGTGCATTTTAATTATGAACAGAAGTAATATTGGGGGGCGGGGGAGAATGCCTTCTTATTTATCATTATTTCATAGTTAAAGAGCAGTGTTTTGTATGATTTAAAAAAAAAAATAAAAATGTAAAATTGCATTACTATCGAAATGTAAAATTAAAATGCACCATTTCTTTTCAACATATTTTCCAATCAAATCAAAACATTTTCTGTGATGTCAAAAAATGGCATAATCTATGAAGGAATTCTTTGGAGAAGTATTGTAAAATGTAATTATAATTAGTGCCTCAATTTATCTAGCAACTATATTGAAAAATTCTGTACTTGTGTTTATCGTTAATCATTAAATGGAGACCCGCTTTGCCCTTCCCCACCAAACTACTCCTACATGCTATATATTTATAGTGAGCTTTTAAAATATATTTTTTTTTTTACTTGAATAGGTTTGGATGACAAATACATAACACCTATTGGAGACCAGTTTATTGATTTTGATAAATTTAGGAAGACAGGTATTTCAGTCACTTTACAATTTTAGAAATTGTATTTTTAAAATTTAGTAATTGTTATTGCTTTAATGTTTAATTTTAGATATCTTAAATGTCAGTGTTATATTACTTATTGACACAGTTAACAAACTGATTAAATATTTAGTTATGTTTTAAATTTAAGGTGCTACAGTTCCCTTGCCTGAAAAGCCCAGAATTATTCGAATGGATGATAACTCACTCACATTAGGTTGGAAACCATCTGTTCCCAATGCTCCTAGACTGCCTGTTATGTACCAACTAGAGATGGCTACACATCCAGATGGTGAATGGACTCCTTACAAAATAGGTGATTATTTAATTTAGCGATTCTTTTTTTACTTTCCGAAAATTCTAATTCGAGATTTTTGTGTATTTACACGTTTTGAGGTCTTCTGAATGCATTTATGCTATTTTTGCGAGATGTATGTGTGTGTGTGTGTTTGCTTGTTTGTTTGTTTGTGAGTAAGTGAGTGAGTGAACATGATAGCTTCTAAACAGGGCATTCGATTGAGCTCAAATTGGGTATATATGTTATAAACCACCATTGCAAGACCGGTATTGATTTTGGTATGTATAGGACTTATAGTTTTTCAACAGGGCTACGACAAAGATTTCTTTTACATTATTGCCTATGGGGGGGAATTCTTGAAAGTGCGCTAGTGTTTAAACAGTACATTCGATTGAGCTTAAATTGGGTATACATGTTATAAACCACCATCGTAAGACTGGTATTGATTTTCACGTGTATAGCACTTATAGTTTTTCTACAGGGATATGACAAAGATTTCTTTTACATTATGGCCTATGGGGGGAAATTCTTAAAAGTGCACTAGCATTTAAATGGCGCATTCGATTGAGCTTCAATTTGGTATATATGCTTGAATTATTCATTGATTAAAATTTATTTAAATGCTTGGTATTGATATTAATCGTAAGTGTTCAGAAAGTCGAGTGGAGTCACTCCAGATTTTTTTTTTTAACTTCATTGCTGTTATTTTTCAACTTTATCAAATGAGGGGGATAAAGAAAAGGAAATCAGAAATAAATTATGTAATATTTATTTCCTTTAAAAAATTATTTTGTTAAGATGATATTCTAGATCAAATTATGACTGTATACTGTATTAATACTTTACTAACCGCCTCCGGCGACCAGTTGGTTCGCCATCTTAATAAATCTTGCATTTCTCACCAGCTTCTTTGACCCTGAAATATCTGATTTGAATGGAATTTAAAGTTAAGATGATTACAGACAGGGGAGGCCCTAGAGTAAGTGGCTCCCCCTGCTAACATAAAAAAGATGCCCCCCTTTTATGCTCTTCTTAGTTTTTGAGTTTGACAAGATGCCCCTTCGAAGCCACCACCCTGATGCGATGATTACCTTGCTTACCATGTCTGGCCGCCTCTGGTTACAAAAATAAGATGGCTTAGTGGTAAAAACCTACAAAAAGGTACAAATTATTTTCATCCTATATTAATTTTGAAGAACTTAAATAGATATATTGACCGTTATCAAAAAACCAAAAGGGAAAAAAAAAGTAAGAAAATCTGAAACACTTTCAGATTTTAACTACGCACTAAGTGCTGCATATTAAAAGCATATCATAATCCATGCGTCTTCCTTATTTTCTTTCCTTATTCCATTAAGTTGGAAAGTGTATCATTATACATGAGTGTGATTAAACAAATTTAAAATTGATATTTCTAACATCCTTTTTCTGGATGTAATACATTAGAAATAGAAGGAAGAAAGATGCACAGAAAAATGCATAATTCCATTTGAATGAAAGTTTCAAAAACTTAATTTTTTGTTTGTTTCTGTAACATGTTTTTTTTATTTGTGTGCTTGGCCCGAATCCCGCTTATAAATACGAAGGAAAAACTTATTCAGTTGTATTTATCGAAGCATAGCAGACGATAAAAGGATTTTTTAAAATTAAAATCTGCGTATTCTATAAGTATGTGCCATCTGTTGATGGCTTTGTAAAATAAAAACTCTTGTATTCTTTTTTTTTTTTTTTTTTTGTTGATAAAAGATAGTTTTTTTGTATATTATAGGAAGTGTTTTTTTCACGTGATAAAAAGTGGCCTGTTTTTTAATTCAGGACTTTAACTGTCTTTATTCCATATTTCATCCAAATCCGTCAAACCATTTCAGCATGAAAGAGTAACAAACATACATAGAAACATTGACATTTATAATATTAGTATGATTATATACTGCATTTTAGCTGAGCTTTACTATTTAAATTATGTGAAATTTCTTGTAATCTTGAAGTAATCAAATTTTTATTTATAACTTTAGCTGTTTTCTAAAATGATCTTGATAATTTATGTTTCTATTAAGAAGTACAGGGTGGCCATAATTAAACTGCAAGTGTTCAAGGGGTGCTGGAGAGAAAACTACCGAGAATATTCCAGTGAAATTTGGTATCTACACGTTTCAGAACATGCGCTAGTAAAATATGCAAAAGAAAAAAATCGTCCTTCTCACCCGATAGATGGCGCTGTGCCATATTTCAAAGCTCACCGATGGCATATACAACTTTCAAAACCTATAGACAGAGCATAGTGACATTCTAAGAGGCATATAAACAATATAAAACATCATTTACAGTTTATCAAAATACCATACAATTCGTTTCAGTAATTAAATTTTTACAGTAACATGTAATCAAAAATTAAGATCACAAATTAAACAATTCATAAAGACGCTTTGGAAAACAATTAAACCCTTATTTATTCTCATTGACACTCATTGGACCTCTTCTTAATCGTTTCATATGCCGGTATTCTTTCAGAGTAGCTGAATAATTGCTACCATTCTGATAGAATATCTTCACTAACAATGCACGTTCTTTCTTATTCAGAGTCATGATTGACCATTACTCAATGTGGTCTTGTTTTTACACTATTCGATGGGCTTAAAATTTGCATATATGACGTCCATAAGCATTGAAACACGATATAGCGCCATCTATCGGGTGAAAATGGTGATTTTTTTATTGCATATTTGACTTGCGCATGTTCTGAAACGTGTAGATACCAAGTTTCACTGGAATATTCCTGGTAGTTTTCTCTCCAGCACCTCTTGAACACTTGCAATTTTAATTATGGCCACACTGTACTTGTAGTGTAAAAAGAACCAAACAATAGAAACTAAAAAATGGATTAAGTGATAAGCAAAGGATAAAATTTAATATTTAAAAGAAACAATATCAGAGAATGAGTTCGATAAGTTGGAGTATGAGAATTTTTAGAACACATTGTATTTTTTCATTTTACTAATTTTACTGTATTTTTATTGTTATTGTGTGTCATAAAAACATTTAAAATATCCCCTTTCTTTCTTGCTCTAGGCTTAAAAGATACTTTGTGTGATGTGCGTGATCTCAGACCAGGATCTGATTATAAATTTCGTATTCGTATTGAAAATAAGCATGGTGTGAGTGAACCTTCTCCATACATAACAGCACATAGAAGTAAGATATATGAGCCTCCTAAACCTCAAGATTTCAAGCCAAAAGATTATGAAATTGAACATCCTCCACTGCAGAAATATGGTAATTGCTTTGTGAGAAAAAAGCATTATATTTATACTGAAATGCCGAAGAATTTTAAACTCTTCAGGTTATTCTGACTATCTATTAAAGTTATTCTATTCATTTACTTAATGTTCAGTATTGTCTTAAAAAAAAGTTTTAGCTTTGTAAAATTTTATAAATTATTCAAATGTGGGTGTCTCAAAGATTATTTAATTAATTGTAAAAAAATGAATTCTGTATCCTTAATAATTTTATTTTATTAATGCAATAGTATAGACAAAATTCTTAAGAATCTTAATAGAATTCATTTCAGCAAAAGTTTATGAATGTAGATGCTTTCAAAATAAGTTACTTGAAGAAAAATTACTTCTGGGATTTTGAAATGAAAATTAACTATCTTATCATTAAATTTTTGCTACAATTTCTTTTATTAGATTAAGTTCATTAAAGTCAAGTGTTTACTTGGGCAGTCAAAAGAAGGGGGTGGAGCTAATGTGGACTTTTGTTTTTCAATTGAAAAATCCTTGTTGTGCATGAAAATAGCTTGGAATTTTTCTTCTTCTTCTTCTTCACCTTTACCTGAGTAATTTAAATTTTAAGATAACAATTCACCTCTTTACTTCATTTCTTTTTATAAGTTTTTCAAAAATTTTAATACGTAGTCAATAGTTAAATGTTTTCAATTATAGAAAAAGCAGATGTATCTAACTACATTTTTTTCAATCATGCAGTATGTCAGATTCCCAGAAAACCCTCTTCAAAAAAATTTCATACTTCTTCATCTAATAACAATAATAATTTTTTAGTGCCTAATTTTATGATTTCTTGTTTGTTTATTTATCATAGGTTTTTCATCACTAAATGTTCACTTTAACATCTGAATTAGTGAAAACAAAATTCGACAAGTTTCTCATTTTAAAATCTAGACATATTATTCTGAAATCAAAATTGATTGTTTTTACAGCTGCCCCACCAAGATTTGTCCGAAAGGAAGAAGATTCAATGTATGGTGTGAGAGGTCATCCTGTCACCATTGAATTTTGGGTGTATGGTCATCCTGAGCCACAAGTTACATGGTTTAAAGGAGACTCTCAGGTATTCTAATCGCTCCTTACCCCACCTTTTTATTGACAAAATTTGTTCAAAATTTTGAAATTTTTTGTGCTTATAACTTTTGTACCTCCAAAACAAGCATATTGCAGTATCTTTTATTTATGTGTGTCGTTTTAAAAGTTTTTAAATAATTTTACCTTTTAACACCAGTTTTTGTTAAGAATTTTTATTAATGTCTTGAATCTCTTGCATATATAGTAGCTAGCAAATATACTTGATTCAACAACCATGAAACTCAAAAACTAAATAGAAACTGAAATACAGTGAAATATGTTTTAACACAAAAATGCTTAACCCAAAAAGTCTGTTAACACGAATAATACTGCAGTCCTGTCAGTATACTGTGTAATATATATGCTATTGTTTGGCTCAAAATTATTTTAGCCAAAATTTGTTCAAAATTTTGAAATTTTTTGTGCTTATAACTTTTGTATCTCCAGAACAATCGTATTGCAGTATCTTTTATTTATGTGTGTCGTTTTAAAGTTTTTAAACAATTTTACCTTTTAACACTTTTTGTTAAGAATTTTTATTAATGTCTTGAATCTCTTGCATATATAGTTGCTAGCAAATATACTTGATTCAACAACCATGAAACTCAAAAAATAAATAGATAAACTGAAATACAGTGAAATATGTTTTAACACAAAAATGCTTAACCCAAAAAGTCTGTTAACACGAATAATACTGCAGTCCTGTCAGTATACTGTGTAATATATATGTTATTGTTTGGCTCAAAATTATTTTAGCATGAAAAAATACTTCTCTTCCTACAAATTTAGGTTTAACATTTTTCACTGTATAATACTAAATAAATAAAAGGCGTGAAATTATATTAGGCAAGTTGGAGTGTATAGGCTGATTATTTTACCAACTATGCAAAAAATTCCAGAGCTGGGGCTCGAACCCAGGACTACCGCTTAACGTGCGGGTGCTCTACCACTGAGCGAGAAATTTCATCTGGGAATCGTCCCAGAGTAGCTCAGTGGTAGAGCACCCGCACGTTAAGCGGTAGTCCTGGGTTCGAGCCCCAGCTCTGGAATTTTTCGCATAGTTGGTAAAATAATCAGCCTATACACTCCAACTTGCCTAATATACTTGAAAGGTTGATATATTCACTTTCTAAAAATGTATAAAACTTCCGCGGCGTAATGGAGTTGTCGCGAATTAATTGTTTCATCTGTTCCATCTGTGGTTTGCAGAGGAAGATGATAAATGCCAACGGTTCAAAAGCGAGAAATTTCATCTGGGAATCGTCCCAGAGTAGCTCAGTGGTAGAGCACCCGCACGTTAAGCGGTAGTCCTGGGTTCGAGCCCCAGCTCTGGAATTTTTCGCATAGTTGGTAAAATAATCAGCCTATACACTCCAACTTGCCTAATATACTTGAAAGGTTGATATATTCACTTTCTAAAAATGTATAAGGCGTGAAATTACTTTGATTATGAGCCCAGTAGCCGAAGCTGTACAACAGACAGCAGCTATAACATACTCTGCAGATTATTTTGTAGCTTGCAGAATAATCTAGCCAAATTTTCACTAAGTTTGTAGATAAATTTTAATTTGTGGTCCTGATGCCACAGATTGATAAAGAAAATTCTACTACTGGGATTCTAAAATCTGTAGTGTATGTATGCCATCACATTGAAATCCTATTACATTTTTTGTTTGGTTGTAAATATTCGGTTTGTGAAGCTTGATGATCATTATCAATGCTTACTACCTTTGTTTACCTATTTCATATCATTCTCATTCTTTTTATTGTTTTATTGTCTCTGCTAGACATTGCATTGTTACCTATATAGTGATTTAAAAATATCTACCTGCTTTCACTCCATTTCATTTATGAATTACTAATTTATTGGTTAAAAATTTCATTTACAGTCAACTCCCGCTATTCCGCGACTCTATAATCCACGAACGCCTGTAATCCGCGATATATTTCAAATGTAAACAAACAAGTTTGTTTACATTTTGAGCGGCATTTGATTGGTAGTATTACTGTTATAGAAGTTATTTGATTGGCTGAATGTTATAAAGACATTTATTAATGATTTTCCACAGGTATTTGAAGTAAATAATTTCATATATTTGAGCATATTATCATATAATTAAACACACAGAAACTTATATCCTTAGTTGCATGTGTTCACTGAATGGATGTAAATAACGAACTCCAAAGCAATGCACCATCCAATCACATCGCTTTACTCTTTAGCTGAATGAAACAAAAAAAAAACGTTTGCTCTATGAGAGAGAGAAAAACTGACTGTTGCAATTAAAATTGGGTAAAAATATGTAACATGTTTAACTTTAAACGCAAACCGCAATTTGGCAGACGGCACAGCAGTTGCGCAATTTTCCGATTCTGCCCCTTTTGATCTTCTGTCTAGCGATTTATTATGCAACAAAAACTTTCTCCACATAACTGTAGTTCTATAGAAAGAAAGAAAGAAAAGTATAAAGAGAACACATGGCCTTTCTCTTTGTTTACATTTAACTGCCGGAGGAGCACAAGCAGAAATAATGAATCATCATTTGAAATGTAACGCATGTGTGTGTGTAAAGAGGATAACATTTTTTTCTCTTTAAAGCTTATATAATAGCATAGAATATTTTTACATTACGATAAACTGAAAATTACCTCTCAAGATCTAAAATTAATGTAATACATACTGAGATATAAAATATACAAATGATGCCCACCCCCCACCCCTCGCGAGCGACCAGTGAAATTCCTCCCTTTCTGATTGAGCTTGTTTATTTTATAATAGATATATTTAGTTAAAAGCGGTCTTTTAAATAAATTTAAAACAACAACAACTGCCCTTTAAAAAAAAATGTTTGTTTGTTGAAAAACTTCCGGATTTGGGGTCCCCTACTGTACTATTACTTTTGAAGAAGGGTTAGCTCTGGGAGACAAGTATTTATACATTTTGCAAAAGCAATCATTTGTCAGTGACCAAGAGTTACTAACAATTAGAAGGCTTCAGGACAAAATTTCTGAAGAAAACTTAAAATCTCTAAACAAATTACAATCACTGCAATGTTTGAAAAAAGGAAAAATAAATAAAAATTTAGAGATAATTTATTCATTTAATTTTGTATTAGTAATTGTATTTAATATTAAAAGTAGTGCTTTAGTTCAGCAGCATAAATATTTTCTTTCATCTGTCCTTTAGTAAATTCTCAGTAAATTTAATTGTATTATTTATTGTATTTATATTGACATTTAATTGTGCTTTTATTCAACAGCATATGCATTTTCTTTCATCATTTCCTATTTGTTTACAGTAAATTGACTATAATTTAAAGGGAAATTCTAAATATAAAAATGTAAACAAAAAAATGACCTATAATCCGCAAAATCCTGTAATCCGCACAACCCTTGGTCCCAGTGAGTGTGCATTAGAGGGAGTTGACTGTACTTGAAATATGTCTTGGATTCCTTGATTCGTAAGTTCGGCTGTTTTACTATACCATATATATAGCCTAAAATAGCTAAACTTACAAAACATGAAATCCGGTCAATGACCTATGATTAATCATATATTCAGTAAAATAATTTATTCAAAATTAGCAAGAAAATAAAAAACTGCACTAAGAAAAATTAGAATCACAAGTCATAACCTACTGTCAAACCCACGTGATAGAACAAAAGCATAAATAACTTTGAAATGGAAAATGGAATTTACACTTACTAATTCACTTTTCAGGTACCACCACTAGATAAATGCAACTAATAAAAAAATAGCAAGATTTTGGTATGTTGCTTAGCAAAATGGGTTGAGAAATTCAACCTGGGCAACCGACCAGTGCTATAGAAAAATGTGCAAAAGTTCAGGGAATGCCAATACGAGAAATCAAAAAAAGATGTTGCCATCATCTAAGTAGAAAAAAAGTATTGTGAAACTGCATCTAGAACTATGTAGTTGAATGAGAAATTATTTATTGATTGCAAGTATGAAAAAATAAAAAGCATAAAATAAAGAAACTAAATGCAAGAATGCCAAAATAGCTGCTAATAATAAAAACAAAATTATTCAAGCTGAGCTTATCTAGTGAGTAACACAGGTAGGGCTAAATATGTGTGTATATATATACATATATATGTAAAGAATGGCCTTATGCCATCCCTTGTTGAAATGATCGACATCACACCAGGCTTCTAGGTTGAATAGTTTATTTCAAAGTTCGGACAGAGGGTAGGAGTCGAGCCGGCGACCTTTTATCTCCGAGGCTATCTTCTTACATCACAGTCTCTAAACGTTCTGTGAAAAACTAAAACTCTAAGCTCCCGAAATTTCCGTGCTCTTGATTAAATACTCCCCTAGTTACTGCACCAGCTGGCAGGGCGCAGCACGATCACAAAGGCGTTACTCTCAAACGTAATTAGTTAACTAGATTATCAATCAAGCCATGAGAAATATTTGCTTACTTAGGAGTTACAAAAGGGGCAGAAATGAAACTGCAGAAAACTGCAAATACTGCTAAATCAACAATTTTACTACTTATGGAACTTCAAACATCGTCTCCGAGCGTAATATTTGTATGGCCAAGAAACAAACTTTACAGTAAGAGTAACAAAGAAGGCTTTTTCAAATAACATTAAATTAAATTAGATTAAATTAGAAAAGTTTATTTTATTATTACATATATATATATACACAGTTATTTAGTAAAAATTCATGCAATTTCTTCTAAATAGTAATTATATTCTTCTCAAGATATTTTTACTCTGAATCATTTAGAGCCTTATTTTTCTCTAAGAATGCACTCATTATTTATGAAATTTTGAACATTTATTATCCTATTAGATTGGAAAAGACAAGTACAGCTTCATGCAAGATAGAAATGGAAAGTTGTGTGTATTTATTGACTGCATGTCAGATGATTATGCTGGGATGTACACTTGTGTTGCTGTGAATGATGAAGGAGAAACATCCATGAAAATAAAGCTTTTAATTGCTGGTAGGAATCACTATATATTTCCTTTATTTAAGAAGTTCTATATTCTCCTTTATTTAAAAAGTTCTATTTTTAATCTTGATGTCTTTGTTAAATCTTAAATTAAAATTGCATGTATGTCAAGATGATAGAAAAATGATTCATTGATTTTATATTATTATTACCAGCTAAAATTTTGTAGCATTTCACCTTAAAATATTTATTTAAAGTTTTCTACAGATCTAAAAAGTCAGAGAATCATTAAAAAGACTAGCAGCCTTCGGCGACCAGTTTTGGCTGTCAATGACCGCTTTGCGGCCAAAATGTGTAACATAGAGCACACGCACCACTTCACAATTTTTAATGATTTCGTTAACAATTTTATATAATAAAATCTGAGAGTAAACAAAGTATGTAGCTGGCTGGCTGGCTGTGTGGGTAGGTTGGTAGGTTTGTGACCTCCGATCTTCTTATGTGTGCGCCTTTTCATCGCATAGTGTGTAGACAGGGGGTCGCAGACCTACCAAATTTTGTATATGGATTCATTAGGACATGTCCTAACACACCTTGGAGCGATTTTTTCGAAATTTGAATCAGAAGATGTTTTATTTTATGTTTTTTGCAATTTTTGGCATTTTTTTCTCGCATAATACATAATAATGCCGGTAATTACACTCACAATAAAACAATATTTGCATCATCAGATAGAGGAGAAAATTTTCTTTTGTGTAACTGAATGAGAAACATAATTTGCAGATTTTTGGGAATTATTTTATAGAAAATCACTTTTTACGATGATTTTCGTAACATTATCGAAACAACATCATCAACAGTAATTTTAAAACTGTTGTATCTTGAATTCTTTTCATCATAACTTTTTGATATTTTGTGAAGTGATGGAGCATACATTTCACCCTCTTTTAAAAGAAAAATGGGCAGAAAATATAAATTAGGAGATTTTTTAAGAATTTTTAAATAAAGAAGGATTTTAAATTCAACAGCAGCTTCTTAAAAATTTCGGCATGATATCTTGTGGTTTGGTTGTCTTGGAAACAGTAACAATGAATAAAATTGCCAGTTTTAAAAAATAAATAAAATTACTTTAAAATAACTGAGTTTCCGCATGGGAAATCTACGTCATTTTGATGTAACGAGTTTAAAACACCTTTCGGAACTCAATCAGAATAGCAGACTCACAAGCAGTGAGTTTCGCCACGCATGAAGTAATTCCATATTTTATATTATGTTGCCAAAAATAGAATTGAATGTTGTTTTTTCAACAATGAATTGTCCAGCATTATTTTCGATTTGAGTTTTTAAACAGGACATGTTTTCGAATCGCAAGAAATATTTTGCGGTGCTAAATATGCCAATCTGACTAGAATCTTATCTCTACTTATTATAAAAGAAGATGTGTGTCTGTTGGTCTGTCTGTCGGTGGCGTTACACCTATAAGCACCATATTTGGTACTCGGGAAGTTCTGAACATGAAGTTATGCACCTTGAAGCAATTTTTTTCAAAATTCAACCTAGAATTTTTTTATTTTATATTTTATGCGATTTTTACCATTTTTTCTCACCTAATTCGTAATAAAGGTGGTAATTAAACTTGCAGCAAAATGGCATTTGTATCATTGAACTTTGTTAGTTTTAAATGCCACCACTAGATGGCAGCACCACTGTGTACCTTTGCTTATACAGTACATTCCAGTTAATCGGACCACCGGTTAGTCAGACCAGCCGCTTAATTGGACCAAATCCTAAAGAACCGATACAAATCCTATTTCATAAGCATAATATTCTTCGCTTATTTGGACCAAAATTCCGCTTAATCGGACCATAGATATAGCAATAGCGAAAAGTGATCATAAGTCGTCCTCGTGGAGCAGATGTAAACCCTTGGAAAACTCTGAGACTGGACAGCCGAACACTGATATCAGTTGATTAAAATAAATGAAATAGAGAAAAATAAAGCCCAAAGAGTCAATGTGAGCCAAGTGAATTTAATCACACGCTGTCAAGCCACCGTAAAATGGCAACCCTAAGTGCATAGAGAGTATCTCCATGTGCTTAGGGAAATGTCTGTATGTGTAGAAACGTGAATAAGCTTCAAACAATAGGTGCGTCAAAGAATTTTTTCTCCCTACACCTGAAACACCAAGTTTTCATCAGAACATTTTAGTCAGTGAAGTGTGTGTTTGTCATATCTGCTGCATATTGTTGTCCCTTCGTGCCATTTGTGTCAAAGACACAAATGGCACGAAGGGATTTGAATTTAGCTGAAAAAATTAGTTTCCTAGATCAGATCAAGCAGCAGCCAACAAACACTAGTCAGCGTCGGTTGGTGGAAATTACCGGCTTGCCGAAGACCACAATCGCGCGCTTGATAAAACAAGAGAATGAGCTAAGAAAAGAATGGTTGCAATATGATGGGCAACAAAGAACTTCTAAAAAGCGGAAGCGTGAAGTCAAGAATCCTGACGTCGATTACTGACGTTAAAATTTAAATTTTTTCTTTTAAAGAGATAGACTTGTGTTCTCGAGACATGTCTGAAAAGAACTGCAGCTGAAACCTGTACCTTGTTTTTCCCCCACATTTAAAGTTATCTGTACATTACTTAGAATTAAAAAAATTTCGGAACACCCGGAAACACAAATCAACAAGCGAAAGAAAAAAAAATCTGCCTGTTCTTAAAATGCACAAAAAATAAACATCTTCAAAATGAAAAAGATAACGACGTATAATCGATTTTCTGTCACATTTAAATGATTTATTTTTACATTATAATGAATAGGAATGAATTTGGGACGACACTAAAACATCATATAAATGATCCTTGTATAAACAATGCTCTACTGTATTAAAACTATTACTGGAAAATTATGAGCTGTAATATTTTTTTTTTCCATACTCATAATCAGGGGCGTAGCCAGGGGGGGGGGGGGAATATCAGTATATATCCCCCTCCCCCGAAATTTTTGGATTAGTGATGAAATTCCGTCTATTTATGCACATATAAGTTCATATCCCCCACCCCGAAAATTTTTCCAGGTGCATATTCCCCCCGAAAAAATTTTTCCTGGCTACGCGCCTGCTCATAATTATAAAAATTGATTTTTCAAGAGCTTCAATCATATATAGATTAAATAAGGTAAGAAAATATCTTAATGGAAATAAAAATCAAATAATTATCTCTGTATTTCTATTGTATTTAATTTTATCTGATAGCCACTGTTAATGCATTCTTTTCTTTTTAGAGCCCCCTGTGTTTACTCAAAAGCTGGATGAAACAACTTCTATGTCCAGGCGTACTGGGCGCATGCAGTGCTGTGTTTCTGGTCTGCCCTATCCCAAGATAAAGTGGTTTAGGGACTGGCATCCTTTGTACGAATCTGAGAGAATCAAAATATTGTGGGAGGAGCCTGACAAGTGCACACTTTTTATCAGCAACTTAATCACTCGAGATAATGCTTTGTATTCCTGTACAGCTACCAACCTTGCAGGAACTGCAACAAGTTCAGCCATCCTAAATGTTGAAGGTACAATTAAAGTTGTATGTTTCTACAGGCATGAAAGAGTTTCGCTTTTAAGCGGAAATCCGATTTTTTCAATGTCTTTGAGGCTGTTTCTGAGATCGATGCAAAACCGTCGAGAAATCGCGACCGAAAAATGTGGGGGGGGGGGGGAGCAGAGCGAATGAACTCTATTTTTTCTCCTTCACAGTAAACCATGCTGTAAACAGAGATGCGTTCCTAAGCCTACACATCGTATCTATCACCCTAAATTATTGGTGCAGCGGAATGGAGAAAGGCATAACTTGTGCCAATCGGTCGAATGACGATCGCGCAGGTTGAAAGTAGGTCACGCCTTACTGTTGAAATCGCACCGGGGAAATTGCCGAAGTTGAATTACGGGATGACTGATAACGGCTGTAGTGAACCAGGCACGTAGCCAGGAAAATTTTTCGGTGGGAGGGGGATATGAACTTATATGTGTATAAATAGATGGAATTTCATCACTAATCCAAACATTTCGGGGGAGGATATATCCCGATATCCCCCCCACCTGGCTACGCCCCTGATGTGAACAACTTCTACTGCTACTTTTATTCATCGTGTGTTTGGAATTGTACCGCACACGCTCTGAAACGCATGTGGGAAATTGCGTCATCAGTTTGTGAAGATGATCTTTTGTTAGTTAACCAAGATAACATTATAAATATGGATATTAATTTAAACAATGAGCATAAAGCTTGCTCAGTAGATGCGAGCAAAAAAAATAAATTTAAATTCGAGTGGTTGAATAAATCTATTAAAGTCAAACTACCGGCAAAAGTTATGGATCATGAAGAAGAAATAGAAATAAAAGTAGGGGATATATATATGCGATATAGATTTAGTAATAATTAGAGGTTATTTTATGAGAATTTAATGACATTACGTTTTACGACTCAACGTAAAAGTGTAGCAGTTAATGTTTTGTAGATGTATTAAATTAGTACCGTGTCTTCTGACCTTAAATTACAAGCCAAGAGCAAGCTGCGTTTAGTTCATTATTTTGCATCAAAATTTAAGTATAATTAGTACAGTAGGGAACCCGAAATCCGGAATGCTCGGGACCGGACCCATTCCAGATTTTGGGATACCGGCTGCGAACTTTACCGATTTTCCGATGTAGGATCTGCGAACCTACCGACCTCGGAAGTCTTCCGAGGTAAGCTGTAGCATAGGCCCTTCTGCGTTTTAGCGTCTATTATGACGCTAATTAATATTAACTGAAACTCTATTAAATAAGAACTTTAAAAATATGCACACGATTATATCTCTGATTAAAAAAAAAATGAATGAATGAATAATACAGTATGTTAAAGATGAAGTAATCCATTAAAAAATTCGAAAGCTATTTTATCGAGCCGAGCAACGATTATTTCAGATGGATGACGATTGCTGCAACTAAATTGGCTGAAAGTATGCAACTTATATAATCTTAAAATTTTACTTAACGTTTTTTCATACATAGTTTCCGATTGAACTAATTCATCCTACACCGCAATTCAGCGGGCTACGGAAGGACGGATAGAGCAGTTGCGCAATTTTCGGATCAACTGCCGCCTTTCCTCGGCCCGTTGATTTGCCTAGCAATTTATTACGCAACCCGCAACCCAACATTTCTTCACACATCTGCAGTTCTTTGAGAAGGGGGGGAGGGAAACAGTCATTAAGCAGACCAAATCCCATTCATCTTTGTTTACATTTAACAGACTAGATGAATCATCAACACTTGAAGCTGCGTGCCTGTGTGTGTGCGTGCGTAAAGGACACATATTTTTCTCCCCATTAAAGCAAGTCATTCTATAATAGCATAGTGTTATCATCTTCAAATGATCATGAATTAGGCAGCAAGGAAACACTCAAATATACAATCATTTAATATTTTATTTCACATTACTTCGAACAACTGATACAGTACAAGATGCCTGACATCTCTGAGTTATATCACATGCATTACTACATAAAAATATCAACAGTTAACATGGCAGTTAATTGATAGTCCAGTCCAAACCATGGAGTTTGTTCACACATTATGTTGACTACAAACCATGGGGTTTGTTCATACATCATAACTAGAAACCATGGAGTTTGTTTACACACCATGACATCCCCCTTTTTCAGTATACCCAATATATAATATACAAGCATATCATAACAACATTAAATTTAATCATTGCAATACAATAGCTATACTAATTACACATTACCAAGATAGACTGCAAATAAATTATGAAGATATTACCACCAATACTTGTTAATACAGAATGTAGTCACTTAAGTGTCTCGGCGTTCTTCTAACACGAGTACTTCTTGTATGACCATTACTTGATGTGCTATTGTGAGAACTGTTAAAATTTGAGGTTCGATTTATTTCATGTGGGGACGCATAATAATCTATCTCATTTGGATCAGTTTGTTCATCGTATGCAACATTTGTTTTCCTAATGTGGCGTCTGTTTCTACGTACTACTTTTCCTGTTTGATTTTGAACATAATATGATCTTGGACTTGTCAAAGATTGTTGCCAAAACCATAATTGGGACGAATAATTGGATTTCTGAATCAGGCGCATAGCCAGGAAAATTTTTTTGGGGGGGATATGCGCCTAGAAAATTTTTCGGGGGGGGGGATATGCCCCTGGAAAATTTTTCGGGGGGGGGGGGGTTATGAACTTATATATGTATAAATAGACGGAATTTCATCACTAATCCAAAAATTTTGGGGGGAGGGGATATATCCCGATATCCCCCCTGGCTACGCCCCCTGTTCTGAATGATTGTTATTAAAAGAAACTAATTTTTTCTTGTTTTTTACTCGTTGGTATTTGCAAAATATATGTTTTTTTATTATTTTGATAATTAATTCATTGAAATTTTTTAATTTTGGTCTGTAAAAGTCATGAAAATTAGGGATGATGAACTTAAATAGCAACCCTGTGGTTTTATGATGTGTTTTTTTTTTTTTTTTTTTTTTTTGGGGGGGGGGGGGGAGTAGTAACATAATTCATCATAAAATGTGGTTCCACAATTTTTTCAGAGTTACCTCTCTTCTATATATAAATAAAAAATGAATGTATGATTGTGTATATATGTTTGATGTTTACTTTTAAATGACTAGATTGATCGGTTTTAAATTTTGTACTGCTATTCAAACATAGGAAAAATCATAGGCTGTGTTAAAAATCTGAAAATCCACTATTTTCCAAATTTTAGCAATTTGTTTGCTCCAAAAAACCTCTTTGATATCCAAGAGTAAAAATATTAAAAAATTGAGTTAGAAAGTTGAGTATGATAATTGAGATTGACGTCATCTTGATATCATTGATTTAAAAATGCTTTAGCAATCCAATTATGATGGCCTGTTGTGATCTAAAATTTTTTCCACTGATGAAATAATTCTTTAAATTCTCATTTTAAATCTAACAATTCTTCAGAGTGAAAAAGTCTCAAGAATAGTTATTCTTGTCTTATTTCAAAATATCGTCTGCAGGAAATCAAATGCTGAAATGTTTGTTTTATTTTCTTTTTCTGGAATTTGGTGTCACACCTGAAAAATTGTTTTTATTTTAGTTACCATCTATGGGGCTAAAACTGCTTAAGCTTTTTAAAGTCTCTGATTTTTCACACAGTAGACATAGCTTCCCCTGCAATGGGACTGAAAATTTTGGCACAAATGTGGAGATAAAATGCAAAATAGCTCGAATTGTTATTTTTACCCATTAGCTAATGTTCTATTTCTTCTGTTTTTTCCCAAGTCTAAGAACTCAATAAATGACTTAAACTTTCTTTAGATTATTGAATTTAATAACTTAAGTAGCAACAATAGAATTTGTTACTATGGTAACTGTAATGCCAAAAATAGAATATAAAATCATTATTTATTTTAATTAGATAAAGATGAAATGTATTCAGTGTCATTTTCATTAATGCAAATAAAAATTATTTTACTGCCAGAAGATTGCTTTTTTTACATGTGCGGATTGGCAAAGAAAGCATCCTACGATGTCTGATTATTTGAGACCTTTGAATTTTTTATCCGCGTGTAAAGGTCTAAGCTTGAGAAGCAAACTACTACAAGGCAAAGTGAAATTTTTTTTTAGTTAGCTATTCTTATGCTATATGTTAACATTAGGAGTGTAACAGTTTGGTTTCTTCTATTGAATAAATTTCTTTCAAACACAAGTATTTAAAAAAATATTTTTTCCTGTGTGAGGAACATATACTTCACCTACTGTACTAAAAGAAAAAGGTATTACAAAAATCAATATAAGAAACTTGACTTAAGTTTGAGTACTTTTGCTGTATTGTTTAAAGCACTGGTGGATAAGTCAAATTAACTTCTAGTTCCTGCATTTTTATTGTATCTTTTAAATTTTTATAGATTCTGAAGATTTGTTTGATGCTAAATCATACTGTCGTCCAATACCTGTGCGATCTCGAACAAAGCCATTTGAAGACATTTATGACATTGGAGATGAACTGGGCCGGTAATAAATTAAAAACATAAATACAGTGAAACCTTCTAAGTTGACCACCCAGTGGTTCTACATTTTCGTGGTCAACTTATCAAGGGCGCAATATTTACTTTTTGATTTTCGTTTTTATCATCTATGTACTTATACATTACATAGTACATATATGTAGTATACTAAAAAATTATATAAAATATGAAATCAAAATTACATAAAATAGGATTAATATTGCTTGTTAGGGTTAAACATTAACCCTCTGACTGCTCAATTTGTAGACCAAAATCGCTTCAAAAATTGTGTAAATTTTTTTTCATATTTCAAATTTATATACATTGGAGAATTGAAATGTGCATTTTTTCTTCCTAGAAAAGATTTTTAATATAGATTTTTATCATGAGAAACTAAGCTTCAGAAAAACCAATTTCAGATGTGATTACATTTAAAAAAAAAAAATTTAAACAAATTTCAATTGAATTACAGTTAATTTCCGTTTATTACATAATATAAGAAAATGCACCGCCGCCTAATGCTTTGCAGGTTTATTGAATCATGGTCAGATTCATCGCCATCTGAGGAGCAGTCCAAAGAATCTAAATCACTATCAAAACTAAAATCTCTTTCAGAATCTCATAAATCATCTGTAATATACACTAAGTCAATTGCTGAACGATTTCTAGCAGCCATTTCTGATTAGACAAGGCGGCAAACAAGTGAAGTTAGAGCATTACATACCAAGTACTACCTGCAAAAGCCGCAATTTAATGTACGGCTAACGACATCTGTTGGTCAAAACCTAAATTAAATGTCTAACACTGTATCTAATTTATTTCTTGGGTTAAACGGTGAAAACGCGGGATGCTCTCCTCAATACAGGAAGAAAAACGCCTGCCCGCGAGATGAGCAAATTTTGCTACATTTACCAATATTTACCCGTGGAAATCACAGGATGAGCAGCCAGAGGGTTACTTACGTAAATAGAAAAATTCTGGAAGTGGTCAACTTACAAAGGTTTTGAGCCGTGCTTGAGGACAAATTCTGCCTAATTACCTGGTCAGCATACAAGTTAGACAGGTGGTCAACTTATAAAGGGTTCACTCAATGTTAAAGTAACTAAGCCATTCTGTTCTTGGCCAGTTAGGTCAACTTAGACAGGTGATCAATTTCATAGATTTCACTGTATTTGTTTATTTTTGTGTGCATTATTATTATAATGATTTTAGCTTACCTTATGTAAAAACAAATTTATTTTTTTATTTTGTTTGTGATTTTTTTGATTTATTCAAGATTAACATTATTGTAATTTGAATGTAGTTTACAGATTATGACAGGATCTAAAAATTTAGGAATTCTTATTCCTTAAAATACCCTAAAAGTTTCAAAAGCTCTCTACATTAACTATTCTTTAGAAATTGTAATTTGAAAAAGAAATCAAACATGTCAGAAACTGTCATATTAAATGACTGAAGTCCTGATGACTGAAAAAAGAACAGTGCATAATTCAGAAGTAAGGAAAATTAAATATGTGTTTTTTGAATATGCAGAAACAAGTAATGCCATATGAAGTTAGTTTTGTGAAGGTTAAAGGGGAATATACTAGTATAGACCATGGGCATCCATTCATATGGACCGAGGGGAGAGCAGGTAAACAGTCCTACCCCAGAAATATACTATATTTTAATGTTGAATCACTTCTACATTATACCAGTATATAAATAATTATTGTAATATACATTTTTCCTGGTACTAAGGAGAAAGCTGTAGCCCTGTTCTTGCCATAGATATCCCCGCCCATGGTCTAGACACGATGAAATATTATTATTGGTTTTAGTGTAATTATTCAGTTGCATTTTATTTTCTTGATTTATGATAGTATCTTTGCTTGGCAAATCCTATTTTCCATTTCCTTAGTAGTTTAAATGCTAGATAGTTTTGAGAAAATTTATAATGAAGATTATAAGAAAAATAAAAATTAGCTCAGAAATAAATTAACATGAAAATTAAAGTAAAAGATTTGTTAAAATGAGAAAAAAAGTAAAGTATGAATCTCTTTTTGATTTTCATAAAATAATAATAAATTACACATATGTAATTACAGTTTTTTACAATAATTTAAACCACACATGGTGCACTAATTCTAATTAAATAAATTTCAACATTTCAATATATTACTTAAATGAATGCAATTAATGTATTATCAAATTAATATGCTTATTTTATTATGAATGTTATTGAGGTAACTGCACAAGCATTTACATTATTACTATTGTTCTTTAAAAATACTTTTTCATGACAATTTATGTAAAATGAAGTCTAATATTTGTCAATTTTGTGTAGTGGAACACAGGGAATCACATATCATGCTGTAAAGAGAGAAACAGGGGATGTTTATGCTGCTAAAACAATGCATGGTCAGGGAAAGCTGAAAGATTTTATGAAATCAGAAATGGAAATAATGAACCAGATGTGCCATCCTAAGCTAGTTCGTCTGAGAGATGCTTTTGAAACGAAAGATACTGTAACACTAGTCACAGATATGTATCCTTTTACATTGCAGAAACTACTGAGTTTTGACATTGTTTTTATTATTTTATGTACAAGAAGGACTGGAAAATGATTTTTTTTTGGTACATCCGTATTTTGCCTAGCTAAAACTACTGAAGCTAATAATTCAAAATTCGTCATGTACGTGAATTTTTCAATGTAGGTGCACTAGAAAATAGAACACTCATGAATACCTAAAAATCAATTTCATAGCATTTTGAAATGTGTCTTCCAAGGAGGGTAGGCAGCCATCCTCCCTTTTTTCACTTATCATTCTTCAAAGAAAACAAAACTATCTGTAAAATTCTGGTTTTAAAATGTAATAAATATGAATCCTATGTTTCACTGTTTTTTTTTTAATTAAAAAACGTGTTGAAAATTATTTTTTTTAATATAAAAAATGGCATTACTTTCAAATATACCTAATATATATATATATATTAGGGATATTAAATCTAGCCCAGAGAGAATAAAAAACTTCTCTTTTCCCTCTGTGAGGAAGAAGGGAGGCTGTTAGGTAGATGTAGCAGTGGCTGATGGTACTCATTTTGTTGGGAGGCTCGCCAACACTATCTTAACACATATGTTCACATGTATATGTATACAGGGTTACTGGCAACTCGATGTATTCCTGTTAAGACATGATAGGGAAGCCCAAATGTTACAATTTTAACCCCATATGTATGTCAGAAAATCAATAGCTTTTGAGAATATTCAATTTTAAAATTTTTTCTTGAATAACCCAAAATTTTACATTCAAGGGCAAATTTTTAAAAATCTACTCATTAAATGGGTTTGCTTTATTTTCATAGCTTAAACTCTAACTAAGCTAACTTAATCATAAAAAGTAAAAATTACTTTAAATTTTAAATTCATGAGCTATTACATGTATTTTTTTTATTTTAATTCATATGTTCCCTTCCAAAAGATGTTATTTAAAATATTAAAAGGTTAAAAATGCACAAATAAAATCCCTCAGCAGCAGCTTTTGGTGGCTGCCACCACCTTCTTCAGCCTTCGCCGTTTCTTGTCTGCACTGATCTCTTCCTCAATGCCTCGCTCCATCCCGGATCAATCATGCCATTGCAATCTGCTCTGATGAAAACCTCCTCAAAAATGAATTACATTTCATCAAAACTCAATGTAAAAATGCAGGCTATCCAAAATCCCTTGTCAAGAACCTCTTTAAAAATAGAATCAAAGAACTTGAACACATTACTAAATATCAAAAAGAGAAACTGCTGTTTACTAAAGCTATACCCTACTGCAGGGGAGAAGCAATAAAAATAACCAATGAAGCCACCAAGAAAAATATCAAAATTCCTATAAAGCCTAATCAAACTGTCTTTAAACGAATACGCAGTGATAAAGACCCAATTGATGCTAATGAAACAGCCGGAATCTATAAAATAAATTTTACCTTTAATAATTCCAATAAATCTGCCTGCTATATAGGAATGACTTAAAGAAAGAAAAAAGGAACACTCTAACGATATTAAATCCAATAAGCCCAGCACCGCTCTCTCTAAAATAGCCCAAGAACAATTCATTGAAATGAACTTTAATGAAAGCAAAACCTAGCAGACTATAAAAATATCAACTACGCTCTTAACATGGAAGCATTTCAAATCTTCAGATGGCACTGTAAATGACATGACACATGCGCAGATCGATCTGGGATGGAGCAAGGCGTTGAGGAAGAGATCAGTGCACACAAGAAATGGTGAATGTTGAAGAAGGTGGTGGCCGCTACTGAAAGCTGCTACCGAGGGATTTTATTTGTGTATTTTTAACCTTTTAATATTTTAATGCAAGTCCTTCTTACTTTTTTTAATTAGATGTTATTTATTTCAAAAAAGACAGTGGCAGTAAGCATACACAGGGTGGTACCAGCAGAGGGACCGTGGAGGTCATGCACCTCCCCAACGGAGATGACTAGCCTCCCTGTCAGGGATTTTTTATTGAATTTATTGGTTTAAAAAAGCGAAGGAAATTTTGTATCCAGAGAAAAAAATTTCATTAAAATGATCTGACTTTACAATTTCCCCAAACAGGTTGGTTCCATTCCATTCCCATTCTGAAGGGAATTTTACACTATTCTGATACTGAAGAGTGATTATCTGCAGCTAGGAATCTGTTTCTCAGAGGAATCAATAAACGAGATCCACATTTTTAGGGTGAGCAGGGTCCTTCATCTGCTGCCAGTTACCTTTGTAATGACCTTTTTAACTAATAACTTTGGTGGGAGATGTCACTGGACTTCCCTGATAACCAACAAAATATAACTGATGACAATCTCATCAATGGCTTCATACAAAAGGAGACCTGGTTCTCCTTGTGCCATAGATTTTTATAAAAGGCGCTGGAGCTGTAAAGGCTGTGGTCACTATTTGTCTGCCCCCAGTGCACACATAGTACTGGTTAAAATGCGACATGTTTGTTGATTTGCTTTCCATTTTCACTAATGTCCTATTAACATATTGCTCTACTTGTGGCTCTAGTTGGTGAACTTCTGTCTTTCTATTCCATTCATCTTCCCCACAATCGTTTAAAGATAACTAATTACTACCCCTCATTTTGTGGCCTCGTGATATATGAATAACCCTTTAAGGCATCATCTCCAGTAACCAAAAGCTAAAATTAACAAAACTAAGTTTATTTTTTAACTAAGTAAAAATCTAAAACAATTTTTGTTTCTATTTTTCTTTTTAGAGTATTTGTCTTGATAGTAGAAATGTACTAACACAGTAAGGTAAATTCAGTTTCAGTGTCTGAATTACTATTAAGCACAATAGGCTCCTTGCGATTCATGGAAAAAAGTACACTGTAGATATTAAAAAACATTTACTTATATTGAAATCAGGATTATACTTTCCTGAGATATATCACACTTTATGAATGGTGGAAATATGTGTTTGCAATGAGAATTTCCAATGGAGTTCTGATTTGGTCATGTTTAATTTTCAAGCATTGGGAATTTTTACTTTTTTATAGCTGCTTGGTAAGCTTCCTTTAATGTCTACATGTTCAAATGATACCTTTGGAAGTGCCAATCCAGGTGCTAGTCTCTCATCTGGAAATGGTTCTAAATTAGGAGACCACTCATAAGAGCAACGTCGGAATGCCTAATAGGTGCCCCATAATGAAATGACTAACATCACCAGCCCTCGTAGCGGTCAAGCCTATAATAGGCCTCTGAATCGGACATTAGAAAAAAAACAAAATTTTCTATTATTGTATTAGACCAGGGATGGGCAAACTTTTTCTGTTGCGGGCCAAAAATCGAAAAAAAAAATGTTTGGCGGGCCAAAATAAATTTTTCTAAAATTTTAAAAACAATATACAAGTATTAAAATTTAAATATGTTAATGAGATGAATGAAATTGCGATTTCATTTTTTAACGTTTCTTATATTGAGGTTCGAAGTGAAATGTACTGATTCTAAGGAACGAGGCTAAATGCTCATCTGTCAGTCTACTTCTGAAAGAATTCTTACTAAGGTTCACAGTTTGAAACACTTGTTCACATATATAAGATAAAGCAAACATAGCAGTGATTTTCTGGACGTGAGATATTAAATTTGGGAAACTTACTTTCGATAATGATTTGTAAAACTCTAACTTTGGCATATTTAGAAACAACTGCTTGAGATGACTGTTAGATTGCAACTCAATTAATTCAAGCTGCAAATCTGACCTCACTGCTTCACAATTTACGTTGAAAGGCATAGTAAAAATATCCAATTCTGTTTGATTGGCACTGAAATCTTGAAATCTGCGTTCGAACTCAAAATGCAGTTTTTTTTTCAAGCCATCTTCATAATTCTTAATATGGAAATATAATATATGAATATATACGTATTTTCTTTTATTTTCCGTCAGACCAGCAAATTGAAATTCTACCCGCAGGCCGGGTGAAACCTTCCGGCAGGCCGGATTTGGCCCGCAGGCCATAGTTTGCCCATCCCTGTATTAGACATAATATACCACAGCCTCAAATATAATGCACTCCTGAAACTTTTCATCAAGATAATTAGAAAAAACCTATATTTAGACCTTGAATTTAGCGCAAGTCAGATTTTCAACGGGAAATGATCTGTCAAAAAACATTGTGTTATATTTGGGCTAATGCAGTACTCTGTTCAAGAGAGCTAGTTTAGCTGTATTGTGCACAGAAATTCAAAATTTCTAAATCAGCACCCCCTTCTACTTTTTCCCTTAGTGTACTTTATTTATATAGATGCAGTTAAAAGTTTTAAATATGTTGCTATGAAATTTAATAAAATATTTTGTGTATAAAAAAAATCTAAACTATTATATAACCGCATAACGCATATAATTAAACTGTAAAATATATTTATACTAGAAGTCAAAGCCCGTTGTGGAGGCAATTACAATTGGTGCTAGGAAAAACATTTGATGAAAATATATCTACATTCATTATATTTCATCTACATCCACCTAAAATAAATAAGTTCATATTCAATTTTCATTATATACCCAAATCAAACTTAATGCTCTTCTGGAAACACACGGAAACTTTTTGCATTCAAACAATTTTGTTTTGTGTAAGCAGACCCTTTTATATCAATGCTTCATGCAAATGGCATGCATAATAAAAAAAATTATACTATGTTACCTGGAGAAACTATTTAAAATGAACTGAAATCGCAATTTTCCCTTCAAAGGCTGATGACCGTGACTTCAAGTATGACGTCATTGGCACTTGCAGAGCCTAATTTTGGCGTGCAAATGATTAACTTTTCATACTCTCAGAAATAAAATGAAGCTGAAAATAGCAAAAAAATCGTTTAAAAATTAGAGAATGGGTGGATTTTCAGGTTTTTAAAGTAGCACAGATTGTTTCTATATTTTTATACATAATTATGAAATTTTTAAAGTGTATCATACAAATGATGTAGATGTTATATGCTTTTTGTGTTTTTTAATCTTCTTCGAGTAATGGCAGTAAAAGTTTTATCTTGTGGTATAAGTGGTTGCCTCGAATTGTTAGAGAGTGAGTCAGGGATCAAAGTAACTCTATAGTAGGATTACACCTATAACTTCTATATAACTCTAAATCTATAACTAGATATATTTTACAGCTATACATATAATACTGATAAATTCTATTTAAAAAATACTTTTATTTGTGTGTAAGAATACACGGCTCGTTAATTTAACAAGTAGCATATTCTTACATACAAAAATGTCTGAAAATGTATGACTGAGTCTGTGTATCATTGTACAGGCAAGTACAAAGCGTGTGATTATATTTCAAGACAAGGAAGATTGAATTAACCATGTTTATTAACTTCTATAAAATACAACATTACATAAGCAAACAAAACTGCCTTTCTGGTTCCCTTTATAGGAAACACTTCACCCAAGTCTTTATATTTAATACATTGATACAGTGGGATATGTTGAAATTCAAACCACGTTGCCATTCTAAAAACATAATAAAAATGAAAGATATCGACTTCTAGATACTGGACAGGCAATGCCATCTATTGGATAGAAGTATAGTTAAATATATACAATTAAATTCCAACACTGTGCAATAAATAGAAGATAAAATTAAAGATTTAAAATTAATATATCATGTTTATACTTTAATTTTATAGAAAAATTAATAAAAATTGCTTTCATTTTTATGTTTCTTATCCTGAATTGTTTCGTAAGGTATGTATTAAGAATATACTTATGTAATTAGTTGTATATTCAGTACATATACCTTTTAAATACTTAAAATATTGATTTCTCCAGCTGAATTTAAAATTTTTATGTTCCTTATCTTCAGTATCTACAGAAGAAATTAGTTTTTTTTTTTTTTTTTTTAAAGGTGAATATTCATGGTGAAGTAATATTTGTGTTTAAAATAGTTGATGCTATCTGCACTTTCCAAAAGTAATTTTTGTACAGACATTCCCGTCGCAGATGTGTCAGGCACCTTTGTGCAAATACCGAATTAGCGCCCCTACATTAAAAAAAAAAAATTGTCTTCGAAACAAAAGTATCATTTTACTATTCCATGTACTTACTCAGTTGGAAAATTTCATAATTAAACAGAGTCTCAGGAGGTGGCGCCCCTATAAATATTTAGTTTTTGAAACAAAATTATGATTTTACAATATCATATTAGTATTCAGCAGAGAATATAGGACATTGCTCTGGACTATAGGGTTTCCCGATGGATACCTGGTACTGCTGAAAACTCATCCAGTACATGCGGTATATGTGCTCGTAAAGTCATTGGAACCAAAACCATTGTGATAAGTATCTAACAGTTACCACCAACCCTCATGAATGTCGCTCGCCATTCGCCAAATGGCGATTAAAAAATCCTTACTGGCTGGTAAAAGTTTAGGTCCACTCGCCACAATAGCGAGTGACACTCAAAAGACCGAGTTTTCCTTCCTCGTCGACACAAAGAGTTTCTTTCAATTCTTTATATAACCGGTTGGTTGCAGAAGACAAAGAAACCGGGAGGTACTCACAGATTTTAAAACTTATGGAATTGATCCATTTAGTTCCTGTGAGCACAGCTCCATGTGAAGGGAGATTTTTTGCAATGAACTGAATTAAAACTGCTTTTCGTTCATCAATTGCAGAAGAATCATTAGATGATGTAATGATGATAAAATGCAATGGAGGGTCTATTGATGAGTATGACCCAGGTTCAGCAATAACTCTGTGGTGGAATGATACAAAAGATGGGAAAAAACGGCATAATACATATACTCGTTACTGACTGCCAGTGGCTATCTCACAGTAAAAAAATGTTGTAATAAACAATAAACATAATTAAAAATCTTCAAATTTCTCTGTTTTCTTTTTTTTTTTAGTTATTCTTTCTGTCTCCTTGCAACGAAAAATTAAGTTGCTAAAATAAATTTAATGCATCTATCTTTATTACAAATTTGGCTGGTAGATTGGTCTAAATGGCTGGTAAAAAATAAGCCCTACCAGCCACCATGGCTGGTAGAAATTAATCACTTTGGAGAGGGTTGGTTACCACAGGTGCAGAGATCAGATTTGCTTTTTGCTTCCATCTAGACTAGTCTTTTGCAGAGTTCTGGTGATTTGGGAGATATCCTTCAAGGGGTTGCCGGTTCTTACATCAAAAAAAAAAAAAATGGGATGAAAGAAGGGGGGGGAATAAAGTGTATTTCTTTTCAACAATAATTATAGAACACTGCTATAATGTTTAACAAGTGAATGCGCTTTACAACTAGTAGAAAGCTCACTTTGGTATAATGTTTCCGATTAACACAGAGACACCAGGACACGGATTCAAAAGTAATGAGAAATCCTTAAATCTAAATAAAAAAACATGAAAATATTTTAATTTTATTCTATAACTATATTCCTCTGATATTTCAAATAAAATTGTTGAATTAACAAGATTGTTTATGATGAATGTGTATTATAATAATAATCCTTCGAATTATCTTGCTCAATCACCAATTGTAACAATTCCTTTGTTTAATGCGACAGAAACTGTCAATGTAACCTTGTCTTTGCCATAGTTCACACAAGAGAAGGCGTAATTAGTGTTGAATATGCAGGTTTGGTTACAAAAATATAAAAAAGGGCTATTAAAATGAATTATTCAAATGTTAATGAAATTAGTTATTTTATTTTTAGAAAGTGATTCCATCAACCTTTCAAGTTATTAGGCAAGTTGGAGTGTATAGGCTGATTAATTTTATTTTTTACCAACTATGTGAAAAATTCCAGAGCTGGGAATCGAACCCAGGACTTCCCAGCTCTGGAATTTTTCGCATAGTTGGTAAAAAATAAAATTAATCAGCCTATACACTCCAACTTGCCTAATAACTTGAAAGGTTGATGGAATCACTTTCTAAAAATGTATAATATCCGCGGAGTAATGGAGTTGTCGCGAATTAATTGTTTCATCTGTTCTATCTGTGGTTTGCAGAGTAAGATGATAAATGCCAACGGCTCTAATGCGAGAAATTTCATCTGGGAATCGTCCCAGAGTAGCTCAGGGGTAGAGCACCCGCACGTTTTGCGGCCGTCCTGGGTTCGATTCCCAGCTCTGGAATTTTTCGCATAGTTGGTAAAAAATAAAATTAATCAGCCTATACACTCCAACTTGCCTAATTAGTTATTTTATTTTACAATTGTATCCACCTATGTTACTCCTTACTTCTTTATAAAAAGTGTAGTTGTAAAAAGGACAAAAATAATTTACTATAATATACGATTGGAGAAAAGTAAATTAACGGTAATAGTAATTACATTAATTTTGAGTACAGTCGCGAATATAAAAAAAAATTTGTGTGGAAGGGGCTAATTTTAATGAAAAAAAGCTTATTTTACCTATGCAAAATGCACAATAAAACAAAATGTTACTCTTTAGGATTTTTAATTTTTTTAAATTAAAAAAATATTTTTTTTTTTTTGGGGGGGGGGGGTGCAGCACGTTTGAATATGTAATGTAAAATACTACCTGAATCAAAAGTTATTTAAATATGGCTCAACTTGTTAAATTGCTGATCAGTAGTGGATTCAGAAGTGCTTGAAGGAGGGAGAGATAAGAATCACAAAGGATTTCTCCACTGTTGTGTCATCCAGCACAATTCATTTGCAATCTTGAATCCAGGTTTCTTCTGTCTGTTCTCATCATTGGAAAGATGCAGTGGAGAAGGCTCACCTTCTGTGACTAGTGTTGCTTCCCAGCATGAGTCTTTGAATGCTGTCAACGATTTCGCTATTGCTGGGTCTGGGTTCCGGCAGAGCATTCAATGACCCATGCCAGGAAGCAACACTGGTTACAGAAGGAGAGCTTTCTCTTGCATCTTTTCAATCAAGAGAGCAGACAAAATAAAACTGGGTTCAAAAGTGGGTTATACTCCCCAGCAACTCCACAAATTTTTAAATGTACTCAAGGGAAGAGAGTTCGCCCTCCCTTGGATCCGATACTTCGGATCTCTCAGGAGGGATACGGGCGATCTCTCTCCACTCTCCCACCATAGTATGGTATCATTTCAATTAATGTATAATACAAATGAAGTAGATTGTATTTATGTATTTTAGAAAATAATTAGCATTTGAACGCCAATTCATGTTACTTTTCTGTTAGGTTAATAAAGCATTTCAAATTTTGAGATCCCCTATGCAAGAATGCCTATACTAGTGTTCCTATGAGGGGAATGCTCTTATCAGGCTGTAAAATACTACACTGTTCTAGTACTAAAACAATACAAACTTCAGTATAGAACAAAAATATTAACTTTTGAAACACCTAAGGAAGGGGCATGATCTACCTTTCTATATGAGCAACCCAGACAGCACATAAGCTTAAATCAAGCTTGAGATTTGGCTTGGCAATGCAAGGTTGGCTTAAGCTGGATTTTCACTTGCAAAGTGCGGTGATGGCGCCATCTGTGAAAGAGAATGGACATTAATTGTCTAGCGTCCTCAAATTTGTTGAAAGTTCGTAAAAGATGTGTTTTAACGGGAATGGGTTTTTTATTACCAGTGCCATATTACCGGCAGGGCAAACGGGGCAACTGCCCAGAGCCTACAGATTTTAGGGCCCAAAATTCTTACATCTTACACTTTTGTAATTTTAAAATAAAATTACAAAGGATAAAAAAAAATTCAGAAGTTAAATAATTTTTTTAATTATAAAGTATGAACAATGAAAATAATTCAAATTTACATTTGTATAAATTAATTTAAACTTATTTTTAATTCTTCGAAATGCTCTATATCAATATAGCATTACCAATATGTAGGAAAATAACCACATTTGTAGAGAATTTTTAGTGTTAAAAATAGCAAAATAGCAAAATGAATAGCAAAATTTTTCAATTATTTGTTATTATAAGAAATATTTACAAAAATGACTAAAGTGTTTGTATTCCATACATGTTATGTTAGCAACTGTGATATAGCATTTCGAAGTAATGTTTAACTATCTGTTTCTTTGATTTCAGATTACTTAACACAAAATTTGTGTTAAGTAAGTAAACCCATTCTATATTTCCAAATATGGAAATTCTTCAAAATAAAATACAATTATACTACGAAATTGATTTCAAAATCAGTCGTTTGTCTTGATTTTGGCCAGCGGCAGTATTGCTCATGAGTGTTGCGAAAGTTTTAAAACATGTGTTGCTCTTAAGTTTATATTATGTTTATTTCCCTATTAGTAGAGTCTCTAAATCACACATAAAATTATTTTAATTTTGATGCATCCCATGGAAAAATAAAAAAAAAAAACAAATAACATATCGCCCACTTATCAATCTGGCCAGAAAACCGCTTAATAATTCACTTCAAACTTTAGTCATAGCTGGACAAGGCTCCGGTGGCTGAATGGATAACGCGCTCGGCTACGAATCGAAAGGTCCCGGGTTCTATTCTAGCCACGGACACTCGATGGATACAGATTAAAATAACTTAAAATTACAGCATAGAGGGGGGGAAATGCGCAGAAAAATAAAGTATGTGGGGCACGGGCGCCCCGTGTATTTAGAAAATTTTTTTTTTTTGGAAAATTTTTTAAGCTTGAAATTAAGCTTGAAATGTCAAGCTTAATGCAAGCTGGGCAAGTGTAAACTAGAACACTTGATTCGAGCTTGCATCAAGCTTACACGACTGGAATTTTCAAGCTTATTGACTTGATAAATCAAGCTTGCTGCAAGTTTGCTGTGCTGTCTGGGAAATATCATTTCTATATATCATTTACGTACCAGGCAACTTCGATTAGAAACAAATATAAAATGTATCTCTCTTTGCACCCCTTTTGAGTCTATTTCCATACCCAGATTTGTATTTGTCATCATAAGACTCCCGGTTTTCTCCCCACCCCCAAGTCATCGGTATAGTGAATAGTGTACTGAACTTTTTAATACTAAAGTGCAGGAAAGCCCAAGATGAGCCCCTTCCACAAACAAATGCAACAGTATTCCTCTCTGCAACATCTCAGGACCTCAAGCAGACGGCCATGAATAGGAAGGAAACTGAAAATGAAAAATAGTCATCCTTATCATCAACATAGACCTGAACGAATTGTAAGATGAAACGTAACGATAAAGCCCTAAATTTGCCAAAACATTGTAGCGGGGGCCTTTTAGCAGGGAAAGCCCTTTCCTAGGTATCTGCAATATAAACTTAAACAATTTTTTTTTTTTTTCAAAAAATGTAAATTTTTTGCTAAACTCTTCTTCCGTTGTCTCGGCGCCCCCTTGGTGCCTTTGTGTGGTGCACACCCACTAGTGACGGGCCTGTGTAGAGAACTGTGTTGGAACGTGTCATGTAAAAAGTAATTTACATAATGTGTCAGTGAATGTTCAGTTTAAGCAATCCGATAAACTGACAGTTACAGTTTGATTTTTAAAAATTACATTTTGATAGTTTATCTGTCAGTAGTTTTTACAAAGTGGTACAATAAAAATTTTCCCATTAATTAGCTATCTAAAAACCTATTAATGTCCATCTAAAGACATATAATTCATAAAGGAGGGTGAGTTTTACTTAGCACAAGTAAAAATGCTGAAGGGGGCACTTCCATTCATTCACTAGGATCTTTCATCAACCGATCAAGTTATCGCAGTTTATACATGCTGAAAATCTTAGCCTAATCAGATTGTCAGTCTCAAATGGCTATGTGCTGTGTCATCGTATTACGTACTGTCATCGTCTTTTTTGAAATAAATAACATCTTTTGAAAGGAAAATGAATTAAATTTTTAAAAAATACATGTAGTAGCTCATGAATTTAAATTTAAAGTAGTTTTGCACTTTTTATAAATACACTTGGAATTGTCTTGGCCAACTTTTTTGTGGGATACCAGTTCAGAGGAAATTTTTTTATTATACTCCCCCAAAAGTTAGACTTTTCTTGATTACCTCCATGACACCTGTGGCATATGTTCATGGCACCCCAGGGTGCCACAGCACACAGTTCTAGAACCTCTGATCTAGAGAATGCAAGAGCAGCTTTGTTGATTTTATTTTATATCTGTCAATTAGTATGACTGTCTTGTATTTTGTAACATTTTTTAGCCTAAAATATTGTTTTTTTAAAAAAAAAATTCTATTCCCAGCCCTTCTCAACAACTGTAAATATTTGTGATTTAAAACAGAAATGATATAGATGTTTTCAGTGGTAACTTCTTTTGTTTTAAAAACCTACTGTCTTAAAGGATCCTCTTTAATGATGAAGTAATTGTTGTGTGAAGCGTTGCATAGCTACCAAGTGCTCTAATTTCTCTGTTTTCAAAATTTATCAATAGAGGCAAAGAAAAATTTAAATATTTTCTTGTAAATGATATCTTTTCTTTAGCATTTCTTTATTGAAGTCTCAAATACCTAAGGATTAAAAATTAACCCCTATTTTACAGTTTTAAAATATATATAAATTAATGTTATTTAAATGCACTTACAGGGTGTCTACCATCATGCAAAGGTCACAAAAGTCATGGAAAAGCCAAGAAATTGAAAAAAAGGTCACGAAAGTCAAGAAATGAAGCACTAGGTCACAATTAGTGACTCAACTACGCTTTTTCCATTTCATTCGAATTCTTTGTTTCTAATTTTTCGTGTTAAGTTCATTGATAGAAATTATTTTATGTATCTTTTCTTAACGTTATTAATCCGTGGGGGATTTTCAAAAATATTACCACATATACAGTTTTAAAACCATCTGGAAAAAAAAAATTGATTTACAACATTTTTTTTTTATTGTACGAACTAGGTTATACTTCGGAGTATTGAAAACAAGTAATCGCTGACGATCTGTTTTTTCACGCTTTTTAATGAATTTTTGAAGCGTTTTTATTTTGATAAAATACGTCCCATATTTTGTTTTAAAATTAAAATCTCTTAAAATTTATTATTAATGAGATTTTTCCACGGAATTCAGCGGTTTTGTTTATTTTAAGATTACTGAATTGCCACCCCCATCTCCTATTTAAATTTGAAATAAGAATAAAATTCATTCATATTCCAAATTTAAATTATTTTTTGACCACTTATTAAAAATGTAAAATAGTAAAGAAAAAATTTCATTGAAGATCCCAGGTTCAAATATAAACGAAAATTATACAAAATGATAGTAATGAAAATCAAATTGAAACAAAGGCTTTCTGATTAAGAAAAATAAAATATTTGTGAAAGCAAAGGACTTGGCATGTTTTCAAGCAAAGCTTGAAAACATGCCAAGTTGAAAGTTTGTTTTGCAAGGCTGTTTTAATTCTTCCGTTTCAGGTGTAATTTTAGAGTACTTTTTATGTATTACATAATTGCTTTTTCCTCCCCTTCCTAATCTATTTAAAATCATATAAATTTTGTGTCCAATATGTATTTTTTTCTTTTTTATGTAAGAAATATATAGATTAAATGTCTTATTTAAATTTTAATATTTTATACTATTTAAGCTATGCAAACAGTCAAAATTTAAGTCTTTCATGTGTTTATCTTATTGGAAAACATTAAAATACTTTATTTAAAAACAGGTAAAAACACATTAAAATCCGTATGTAGCACTATCGGTGGCAGCCACCACCTTCTTCAGCATAGGTCTTGGTTCCAAATGGCCAGCTCTCTTCCTCAGCAGGGCGTTCCACCCAGGATCGATCTGCACATGCGTCATATCATTCACAGCGCCATCTGTGGTTATAATCTGTAGGGCTTTCATATTTAGGGCATAATGACTGTTTTTGTAATTGGCGAGTTTTTGGCTATTGTTAAAGTTGATTTCTATGGGGTGTTCCTGGGCTATTTTTGCGAGGGCAGTAGTGGTTTTATTGAATTTAATGTCAGTTTGATGTTCCTTTTTTCGGTCTTTGATTTTTCGTTTTGTCATGCCAATATAGCAGCCCTGTTTATTGGTACTATTGTCTGTAAAGCTTAGTTTATAAATACCGGCGGTTTCATCAGGATTTATATTATCTTTATCACTGCGAATGCGTTTGAAAATATTTTGATTGGGTTTTATTGGGATTTTGATATTTTTCTTTGCAGCTTCATTTGTGATTTTTAGGGCGGCTCCCCTGCAGTAGGGAATGGCATTGGTAAATTTTAGTTTCGGATTTTGATAGTTATTAATTTGTTCCAGTTTTTTTTATTCTCTTTTTAAAAAGGCTTTTTACTATTGAATTTGGGTACCCTGCGTTTTTACATTGAGTTTTGATAAACTGGAGTTCTTCATTGAGGAGTGTTTCGTTTGAGCAAACTGTAATTGCGCGATTGACATAGGAACGTATGGCGGCTATTTTATATTTGTATGGAGTTTTTTAATTAAAATGTACTATTTCGTTATTATTTGTGGCTTTTCTAAAAACTGTAGTATTAATATTATTCATCATATCTCTATTGATTTTGACATCCAGGTAGTTAATGGTGGCATTTTCCTCTATTTCTATGGTGAACTGTATGTTATTGTCTATTGAGTATTTAACAATAGCCAAAAACTCGCCTATTACAAAAACAGTCATTATGCCCTAAATATGGAAGCCCTACAGATTATAACCACAGATGGCGCTGTGAATGATATGACGCATGCGCAGATCGATCCTGGGTGGAACGCCCTGCTGAGGAAGAGAGCTGGCCATTTGGAACCAAGACCTATGCTGAAGAAGGTGGTGGCTGCCACCGATAGTGCTACATACGGATTTTAATGTGTTTTTACCTGTTTTTAAATGATTTTAACTATCCGTCACTTTGCTTTTTAATTAAAATACTGTCCGTATGCTGTTTATAAAATTCTGTTAAAATGTCATTTACTTGTTATTTAGCCGAAATCATCAAAAATGATGTCTGCCAAATAGTTGTATAGTGAACTGACAATAGTTGAATATGTCAATTGTGTGTTGCTTTACACCTTGGGAACTTCAAAAGTTGACAAGTATGTATCTTCAATCTTGAGAAAAGTATATGAGTTATCCACCTTACCTCCTCAAAAAAAAAAAAAAAAAAAAAAAAAAGTTGTTGGATTTAAGAGTAATTTTTTCTCTCTTCATTCCCTTTTAAATTCAGTGTCTTCATTATTTGCCACAGTTTCTTTTTTTAAAGCAATTACTTGGATTCCACTTAAAAATTATAATTATTGCTGATCTCCATGTTTCATAGCTAATAACTTCAATATTTTTGCATCTTTTTGGTAAATGAATATTTACCCTTAAGTATTTTTTATTATTATTATAAATTTCTTGATTTTTTAATGCATCTGGAAGTTTGTATGCAAACTTAAAAGTTATCTCACTGATTTTTGATTTTTAAAGGATATAGATTTGAATTATACTGATTTTACATGGCTAAATGTAAAAAAAAAAAATGAAAGAAAAAGGCTGATTATATTTTAAATTCTTCTTTTTTAGTATGCGTTTTTAATATTTGACTGTAAATTAAAATAAGACATTTTTGGTAATTCATCTCAAAATATTGAGTACTCAAACTGTTATTACAGTGTGTGCATTGCAATTGAAGTAATTTAAAGTAAATTTTAATCAAGATGGTTTTTATATAAAACTTTAAAGAAATAAATTTGTTTACTAAAATATTTTTAAATTTTACTATTGTGCGATTAACTACTTTTTAAAGTATTACATAATATCATAATATTTAGGTAATACTTTATATTGTTCTGTTTTATTGAGTAACTCCCACAACTTAATGCTATTATACATAAATATTTAATAATATATATTAATAATGTAAAATTTAAAAGTATAGTTTTCCTTCATTCTATATCAGCATGATGCAGGGGTGCAGAAAATGTTTGTACACTCAACATTTCCCACAATCCATATAAAAATTTCCCCAAAATTTTATGATATGTTATAGACTTACAAAGTTCTGTGTTACGATAGATATAAAAAGATTTGCAATGTAAAGCTACATACATGTTTACAAAATAGCAATTGGTCCATATTAACTGAAAGCAAACGGCTGATCAGTGAAAAAGTTGAAAAAAAAACCACTTTAAAAATGGGAAGGGGAAAGAAAAACAAAGAATTTCGTAATTCATTGTTAGTTGTATAATTTTTCTGCGAAATTTCTCCAGATGGCTAAAATTTCCCCTGATCCTAGATCGCTGCATTAAACATATTCTGCATCCCTGCACAGTGTATTTTTGATATTGTTTTGTATTTGTTGTTTTCAAGAAAAAGTCAAGAAATCAAGCTTACTTTTTGTGGTAGACACCCTGACTTATGATTTTTTGGAAGTTGCAGTTCATTTTTAAGGTCAAATCTGCCTATAAGATCTCCTTTAGAAATGTGTTTTTGAAATATTTATTCATGAAAATAATAACATTCTATTTCTCTGATTTAAAATAGTTGTAATAGCCACTGTGGTATTGCATGTGTGTATTATTTCATATAAATTTTTATATTGTAAATAGATGCTCCTATGTTTTACATTTAGAAGTTAGCAGCTATTGCTGTTTTATTTGCAATCATTGTGTATGAATTAAATAATTAAAATTAATTATAGACTTTAATTATTAATTTAATAAAGTATTTCTTCCATGGATGCAGTTAATTTTTAAGGTCAAATCTACCTATAAGATCTCCTTTAGAAATGTGTTTTTGAAATATTTATTAGTTGTCACATAATGACATCACCTTTATTTGGACATTCTTAGACTTTACGCCACTTTTCAGATACAATATTTTCCAGATAGATTAGTGTAGAGCCAAAGTACTGTTTACTTCAGAATATTTACTATTTTCTCATCTCTCCCACATTTTTAGTTTTGTCAACATTGATTTTCCTTATTAGGAATGTATGTTTCCTCCTACTACAGTATTCTCAAAAATAATACTTTTTTGCCTACTTTGCTTTTTCAAGAATGTGCAGTGTAAGTTATCTTTCTATTTTATACACAATATATTTTGAGCTCAAGAACAATAATGTTATTTTAGACTATCTACCATAATTCTAAGGAAATGACAAGTCTTTAATTATGTTTCCTTTCCTTACTAAACACTTGCCATTTCGAGATTGCACCCCATTACTGGCAAGCAATAGTTTCACAACATGCCTATTATCATTCTCTTAGGAACATGGCTACAAAGTTCTGACAAAACGTAAAATGTTCTAGAGCAATTTAAATTTTTACCACATGATAGAATATTCATGATCGTATAAGGTTACTAAAAGCAGGCCACCATTGTGGCTATCTTATCACATGTTACCGTGCTCATGAAGGTCGGCCATAATTCTGATTGGCTGTCATGCTTTGTTACATAACACTTTGCAAAGCTGATGTTTTTCGAAATCACCAACCACATGACAGGAACGCATCAGTTTCTGCCTGTCTGTCGCATGTACACCATCCCTTTTATGAAGCTAAGTCCTCTTCAATGGTACATTGTGCCATTTTCCCTTTTTTTAAAAATATTTTTTTATTTCTTTTATTTGTCTTAGCTGTCCAATACCCTTTCTGTCCCATTTTCTAAAGTTGAATAAACAAGATATATGTTTATTTTAGTGGTTGTGTTTCATTAGTTATTTTCAAGTTATTTTTGTATGAGTCTTCTAATGCCGTCACACTGCTTGAGCCTCCATCAGTAAAGGTATATGTTATTATGCAAGTTGGAGTGTATAGGCTGATTAATTTTATTTTTTACCAACTATGCGAAAAATTCCAGAGCTGGGAATCGAACTCAGGACTGCCACATAACGTGCGGCAGTCCTGGGTTCGATTCCCAGCTCTGGAATTTTAGCTCTGGAACTAGGCTTGAATTTGCAAAGCCTAGCATTTCAGTTTCAATGGTTTGTTTATGACCATATAAGGCATCCTATACACTCCAACTTGCCTAATAAGAAAGGTTGATGGAATCACTTTCTAAAAAAGGTATATGTTATTTTAAAATTTCATCCCACAGACACCCAAGAGACATTTAATAGAAAAGAATATTGCCTGGGGTTTTTGTACGATCCACATAGCCATTAGTGCCAATCTCCGAGGACTCAATAAACTTTTATGTGACAGTCATGAAAATTATAACATACTATTTCTCTGATTTAAAATAGTTGTGATAGTTACTGCAATATTGCTTGTGTGTATTACTTCATGTAAATTTTTGTATTGTAAACGGATGCTCCTATTTTTTAAATGTAGAGGTTGATAGCTATTGCTGTTTTATTTGCAATCATTGTGTATGAATTTAATAATTTAATTATATAACTAAAATTAATTATATAATTTAATTATTAATTTAATAAAGTAATTTTTCCATGTATGCAGTACATTTGTTTATAGTTTCTTTGACTTGTAATTCAGTTGTGGTGGAGGTGAAATATTAAATAACATCTTGAAAAGAGGGGGAGTGTCTGAAAGAGAAGTGGCTAACTACATAAAGCAGATTTTAGAGGGTCTCGAATATATGCACACTCGATATATTGGACACTTGGGTCTATCTGTAAGTATTTCTGTTTAGATTCTCATTATTACTTGTACAGTTGGGTCCAAAATTAAAGTTGCAAAGTCAACAATAATCTGAAAGAGGAGGGTATTCACCATATGGTGGGGCCTATGAGATTTCCAGACTTCAATACCATAGATCATTTGGGAATGCTCTAAGAAGAGTCATTACTCACCAACAATTCTTCGGGCATTAAAAAAGAATGGGAATAACTGCCACAGTTGTTGATCAATCATTCACAGTATGACAGCCTGTGATGCAGATCATCACATATCTATTTTTAATTAGCAATTACTTAATTGTTAATTATTCCTAAATTTAATCTGCGTTCAAAATTTGCTCTTTGCACTTTTGATTTGGATTTTCTCTTGGCTTTGCCTGTAAAGTTTTTATTTCTGCACCTGCCGTATTTAAAAGCAATCTTCCGTTTTCATTTATTTTTCCTTTTTATTTCACTTTTGAATTTGCAAAGCCTAGTGTTTCAGTTTCGATGGTTTATTTATGACCATATAAGGCATCCAATCTATAAATAACATTGGCTTTCATTTTGGGTTACAATTTAGCTGATAGATTGTTTGTTTTATCCTGTTGGCACGTCTGGGATTAAAAAATAATTATATAGAAATGTACTTAACGCCTACTGGCATCACGTTACTTTCGCACTTTGTTTGGCGTGTTTGGCTTCTGTACTATTTTCTTGGCTTGAGTTTCTCGTTATCATTCACGCTTTAGCAGTTGTCTAGTGAGCCTGCGTTTTTGAGGGGTCTGCCCAGCCTGCGTAGGACTTTATAATTTTGATGTTTATGTGTTGATATGAAATAAAATAAAATGTGAAAGTTTGCCACTATACTAGTTTTGCTCATTTATCATGGCCTGGTTGTGAACCTGGGGAAAGCTTCTCCTACAGCCCAATTGGATGCTTGCTTAACAGTTGTACAAAGTGGCCACACCTTTTATTAGACAAAGCAATAAAAGGTTATACCATATCCTCTTTTCACCAATGCTGCTTTCATTTGCATAATCAACCTATGTTAAACTCCTGTGCAAATATATGTTTTACTATTTCCTATCTTAGAGCATAAGGTATTAGTACACCAAATTCCTATGCATTAAACTCATTTTCTGTTGAAAAGTCTATTTTTTATGTTTGTAACCTTAATTTTCGATGCCAGTTTATTTCTGAAAAAATATAATACTCAGTTATTATTTTTCAAATATGTGTGTGCAGTAATACTCTGTTTTCATATTCTGATAATTTTCATTACTTGCCATTTAAATATATTTTTACAGAAAAATTTATTTTTACAGATATGCCAAGTCTCGAGATTTTGACCAAAATATCATGCTTTTTAGTATTATTTTGGGCCTCAAGATTTTTCTTAATTTTTCCAGGCTTTTGCCCCACCAGTGCCATAGCGCTAGCGCTTTGAACTGGGAGATGGAAGGTGCCTGGTTCAGAACAAGGTCTCATCCGCCAACCTAACCATTTGGAGTTTTATGTGGTTTTCTCCAAAACTTCGTGTAAATATGGGTTAATGCCCCCTTAGAAAGTCCCCCATGGAGTGCATTCCGAACCCCCGGCCTAGATCCCTAGTGTAGATAATTGGCCGTAATTCACATATCCATTTTCCAGGCTTTAACAAGTTTATTCAGAAATTGCAAATTTCTCCAACTTTAAATATTCATTACTTCATGCTCATTATTTATGTAGAAATATGATAGAATTTTTAGAGCTGTATGAGGTTAATTAAAACCTTTTCCGTTATGAACTTAAATATTATTTAGAGGGCTATAATTTTTAGTTATGAATAGTTCCTCATATGCATTTTGACTGATATTTCATATTTTTTTGCAGCTTTAGGGAAAAAGGAGATACTGTGTTCAATACATATATATTTTATTTTTATGTATGTACAGAAATATCTTTTTAAGATTTGGACCGATTTCCAAAATTCTTTTTCATTATAAAGATAAATATTTTGCAGTTCTAAATATGCCAAACTGCCAGAGATTACGCATGAAAATAAGCTGTTAGTGACCTTAGTGGGAAATGTATATCGATTATGTGCATGTGCAAATTGCCAAAAAATTGAAGTCACTATTGGCGGCAAATGTCCATCCAAGATGTTCCAAAATAACTTTTCATTGTGGTGCCTTAATTTGAAGTTGGTTCTCCTTTTTATTATTATTAATAATCATACTTGTCCAATATTTCTTTAGACAAAATTTTGAAATTTATTTTCATCATACAACCCAAGTAATGGGGTAGTGCTAAGTTTATATGAACAGACATTGCATTTGAAAAAGGAAATAAATTATTATTATGTGTGCATCTTATGTTGAAAATATTTGCAAATGGAGTATTGGAATTTTTGACTTTAAAAGCAGGAGATCTCAAACTTTTGAGTTTGAAAATTTTTTACATCTAAGAAACTACTACTAACATTTGCTAAAAAAAATTTTTAAAGCACAAAAAATATTTTGATTTTGTATCTTTTTATACATACAGCTGCGAAAAAAAAAATGTCCAATGGCTCTTTAATTCAACATTGTTTGTCATACAGGAAAGTTATAATTATCATTTGTTTGCAAATAATGCATACATGAATTTACTATCATTTTAATTTGCATAACGGGCCGTCTTCATATTTAATTCTGCATCAACTTCATTTTTCTCAATGGCAACACTGTATTTTGACTTTATTAAACAAAAAAAAAAAAACCCTTAAAATTACCCTAAATATAAATTTTCATCAATTTTCTACGATAATTTCACTCGCGAGAGTTAAAAGAAATAAATATTATTTTCAAGGAAAATATTTTTTCTATCTCTCTTAAAGTTTTTTTGTACTAAGAATATCAAGGGTAGAAATTAGAATATTTAGTCAGTGGTCCAAATGACCTGCGAGTTCATAACTTCCTTGGTTCGTATACATGATTTAAAGGAAAAATGCAAAACGACTGCTCAGGATTTTGAAAATCTTTCTAATTTTGAAATTGTTATTGAGCATTTCCCTTAATGATTCTCTTATACAGGTGAAATGTTTTCAGGAGTGAGAGGCTGCTCTCTGCTCTTCTGACTACAAACATGAATGTTACTGAGCTATGGTCGAACTTTAAGAATGGTTTCATGATTGAAAATTTATTTGTTTGAATTTCATGTAAAAAACACAATTACTTTTTTGCCAACCCACTGTTATCACTGTTTTTGTTATTTCATTTTCTTCATTTAATATTATCATCTGCACTGTGCAATATTCTTATAAGACTTTTGGCGGTATTTTAATTTATAGTCAGATGAAAATTCAGACAGAAAAACGTTATTTTGAATGTTTGATAAAGTATGGGGAACTCCAAAGACCTAATGTTTTCAATATTTTATAAAAGGTCAAATTCATGCCTGGAATGTTGAGAATGTTAGTTTTTCAGAAATAGGATGTTGTATTAGAATACATACATCTACTGCATCTATACCTATTCTATACCTAGACAATATTTGGGGGGAATATGGTTGCAGATGCAACAATAGACGCTTTATAGAATCACCATCAAACTGTAAAAACCTCTAATTTATTTGCTTCAAAATTTGATATTTTTTAATACCATTATCTTTTTACCTGTTTTTTGCACAAAAGAAATCTAATTTACATTTATTTTAAGCAATTTTCAAAAAATTGTCACTTAATAAATTGATATAGGGTCCCTTAACTCATGAAAATAACATATTTTATTTAATATAAATTAAACTACTGAAAGTAAAAATTTGAAATTTTGCACAGCCATAATTAACTTTCTGCTCACACCTGTTAACATCTGTAATATTACTTTCTGCATCTATTTCCATCGAAATTTGGCTAAGTCTCTATTCATTATTTTTTTAATATTAATTTAATAATTCATATTAATATTTTATTTAAAACCATAATAACATTAAATTTTGTTTGGGTCATTTAGTTCTAATAGTACGAATAAAAATCAGCTTCTTAATATCAATATTATATATGAATTAAAGTATGAACAAATATTTTAAGCTAGGGGGAGGGGGATTTCAGAAGCTCATAACTCACCCATTTTCAATTCAAATTTATTGAAATTGGGTATCTGAGGTTAAAATAAGCTAAATTTTTGAAATATGAAGTGAAAACTAGGGACTGCTATTGGGAAATAAAATGCTGGTGCGAAATTTAATATATAGATGGCCCCTAACGCAATTTTTATGCATAGCAAATTAAAGTGTGTGTGTCAATCGTAAACGATTGGTATCTGTAACTTTGCTGTACGACAAACAATGGCCGAAAAAAGTACAAGTAGGCCTTTTTTTATACCGCAGCTGTACATACATATATTTATGTCTTTAAAAAAAAAAAATTTTTTTTAACTATTTTTATTTAAAAAAAAAAATTATAAAACAAAGCACTGATTTAAAAGAAACATTTTGCGTAAAAAAGGGCTTAAAGGTCGCTTTCAGTATTAGTTCATCCTTGATTAGAAGATTTTTTTCAATCCATTTAAGTTTTTTCAAAATGAATGATCACAAACATCTAATTCTGTCATTGTAAGATATAAAATTAATTTTTCAGGTTGGAGATGTTATGGTTGCTCGTGTCAACAGTTATGACATCAAAATTGGAGATTTTGGTTTAGCAGCTCGCTTGCTACCTGGTAAAGATTATTTCTTGGAATATGGCCATCCTGAATTCGTCGCTCCTGAGATTGCTAATCAACAAGCAGCTACAGTTCTTGCTGATATGTGGTAAGACTATTAGTTTTTTTTTTTTTTTTTTTTTTTTTTTTTTTTCCATTATTTTAAAGGTGTTTAGCACACAAGGCCAACTAAGATATTTGAAGGCCCTAGGCTTAGCATTTTTTTTTTTGGGGGGGGGGGCTGTATGGTCACCTTGTTGACACATGGTCAAAAGGTATTAATACAGTCAACTTGCAATAAATAGAAGTCTGAAGGCCCCAGCCAATACTTTGAGTAATTACTGTTAGCTCTCTTTCCATCCAAAAAGTTGAATTTCTGTGTGCTATAAATAGTGGTTTACTATAGTTCAAGAAAAACTGAATTAGCATTTTAATTGTTAAAAATGTGTTCAAAAAGTTTTCCCCCCTTTCTAAAACAGCCACCTGAGAGGGGAAGTTATCTTCCTCCCCCCCACCCCCCCAACACTGCCTGCGAAACAAGTCAAATAGGTCCCACCATTGACAAGTGGATAAGACACTGAATGTTGTAAACGGCTGGAGTATAGAGGTCCCTTGTTTGGGCCTATCAGGCAGCTGTCAGTCTAACAGTCTGGAATTTTGGTTGTTTTTCTCCAGATGTGACATGAATATGTGTTAGAACCACTTAAAAAGTCTTACGACTGAGGCATCCGCCCCATAGGCAGATGCCTCTCATGTAGGCTTGTCATAACACACAACTTTTAATGCTAAACTAGCTGAATGATGAAATAGTTTAGTATGCTTTTTAATTTCTGGTGGCTCTATTATTCCTAGTACTTGGTTTTGCTTTCATTAAAGCAGAAGTGATTATTAGTTTTTTTTTTTTTTTTTTTTTTTTTTGTAAAAATTAAAACTATTGGCTATTTAAAAAAACACTCAAAATATTGGTGCTAAATTATAAAATAAATAAAAACTTTGGAAAAAAGCACACATAAAATGTTACTTTTAAGAAATAACATTTCACTAAGTTTTTATTTATTCTATTGGCTATTGTTTGTAAAATTTTAAAAAGTTAAATGTAGTGTCTACTTTTATTTAAGTTACTTTAGAATATCTGTACCTGCTTTCAACTTTTCAAAACAAAATTTTCTTGAATATGCCAGATCTTACACAAAGAGCTGAAGAGTGAGAGTATATTTCAATTATATATAACACAAAGGGGTTTTACATTAGAACAAAGGTAAGCAAAAAATCTTCATAAACTATCATTTGCAGTAAACATTGTAATAAAAATGCGGGTGGTGTAGATTTACTAGACAGCAATTTAAAACAGTATAAAAATAGAATGCAATCTAAAAAGTATTATATTTGAACTTTCTTTCACTTGCTGTGCTTTTGTTAAACTCATACATTCTGCATAAAAAGTTGAAAGCAGATGATATTCTCCAAACTAGGTTCACAGAAGAGATTGAAGTGTGTGTGTAAAACTGCTAATATAAAACTGAGTAGGAAAAGAAGACACCCGAGCACTTCTGAAGTAGCAGTGCTAATTAAGGGGGAAAAAAATTGAAAGGACCCTCAGCAAATATATCATATAAAAACAAAGAATAGATGGTGTATGCCATTGGTCAATTTATATGAAAATCACACAATGGGGCAAACTCCCAAAATGTGTTTATAAAGCTTTCACAATGTTCTAAGTGCAGAACTCTATTAGCCCATTATACTGTTTGGGAAGATAATTTATTGATGAAAACAGTTGACAGGTTGATGTGTAAATACCCAAATGCAGTATTTAAAAAGAGTTTACTGTTTAAAAAGTCAGTTGTATCTGAATTAAGTTCTGGTAAATAATTTCAGTTTTAATCACTTTGGCTAATTATTCCTGTAAATCATAAAACATTTGTTATTTGTTACCTATTAAATTTGTAAGGCTGTGGGTTATCTGTAAATCAGCATTTTCTGAATTGTTGGTAAACCATACATAAAAGAAAATAAACATATCTCAAAACTTATATTTCAAATTTATGACTTGTTAGTACAGTTGAACTTCATAAACTCCCATTGATTAAAAAATAAATGGCATTAATAGCTGTTATGCTTTTAAAGTTTAGATTGCTAAATCTGATTCCTAGAATAATTAGTGTGAGGGACAAGTTATGTTCATTAGATTTTATTGTTAATTTATGATGCATATTTAGAAGGTTCTTTTATTTCTAACTTTTGAAAGGGAAATAAATTATGTATAAAGTTAAATATATTGGTAGTATGGGTACTTACGTATTATCCCGGCAGTCCGCCAAGACGAGCGATTTTTCGTCACGATAATTGCTGGACACATGAAAGTATTGATGCTTCTGAATATGATTAGCAGCAGTTTGTCAGCACATTTGCCAAAAAAATAGTTTGGCGGAAATGACCACCGGGATAATACGTAAGTACCATAGTATGAATTTCCAATTTGATTTTAAATCTCTCAGTTGTAACTGGTGGTCCTGCAAACTATTCTGTTAGCTTGATTAAATGCTTAGATACACATACCAACTATTTTTTGTTTTTTCCATTTTCTAGGAGTGTTGGTGTTATTACATATCTTTTGTAAGTATATATTTACATCTTTTTGCTGCATTGTTCTTGATTTTGTACAGATTCAAGGCTTGCTTATTTTGTGTCTTAGAATTATTATTATTATTATTTTATTGCTTATTTATTTTAACACTTTCCAATCTTAAAAAGTGTTTGTAACTTTGATTTGTCACTCTGTTTGTACTCTTGTAACATCTATAAATATACACTACTAATTGCTACAAAATTTATAAATATTATTACTATGTATTGTTCTGTGTACCTAATGAGGATAATTAATTTGACACAAATAATCATGTTACAGGAGTGCACAAAGGAATTCCAACAGATCAGGGTGTATGGGTTCTTATCATTTAATATGCATTTTAGTCATGAATCTATTTCAAATAAAACAAAATTAACATATATTATTAAAATTAATAGAAGAATACTCTTTATTGAATATTGCGTATTTACTTATTTTACAACTGCAAAACAATTCTAATACATTACAGTCTTTGACCAGTTATTTGTTTAAAGTGCAGTTTAAAGACATTAATCCATGTAAGGCTTAATATGTATACATAGATTTATAATGGCAATATATTGCAAACTTTGGTTTGGGGGGGAGTCCCCAAAACAGGTTTGAGCTTGATGATATTGTTACGAATTTTCGGGGCAACCTGCTGTTCTGAGGTTTAAAATAGTTCAAAATTCATCTTCTATGCTTCAAATAGTTAAATTTTCAAAATTGGTCAACAAGAACGGGAGAAACAGAGGTTTTGGTTTCCCCTTTGATTTGTATGTAGTTTCTAGAAATCTTGAGAAATATTGGTCCTAGGCCTTCAGTAACTTCACTTTTGAGGACTTATTTTTGGCACCAAATTTGGCGATATTTCGTCAAAAGTAGCCAAGCTTGGCAACATTTTGGTCATTTGGCACGATTTTCCCTATGTGGCTTGTAAAGTTGCTTTTGCTGCATTAAAATCACATAATAGCCTAACATTTCTCTTGGATGACGTAATCAAAATTCCCGCTTTATGTGGAATCTTCGAGAAATAGACTCTTCTGGAAGCTTCTTGCAGCTTCTGTGTCGCCTATAAATACAAGCATGTTAGAGGCCCCAGTTCAGTGTGAGGTGAGCTTCAGTCAGTGTTGATCAAGCTGCCAATGTGTACGGCGCTTTGTAATAGAAGCGTTGTTTTCGCACTAGTTTACGGAGCTGATTTTTAAGTGCTGTGTGTAAATTCTTCATTGCTTTGTCTTGAGGGATTGTGTATGGTATCCCTTGCATATTTCCACTGAATTTTGCCTGTAGAAGTGTTTTATTTTGTGTGAGAATTACAGCATTTATGAGAGCTTCGGTACTGAGTGGACTGGTATAAACGAGCTACTGGCCGTTAGTGCCTGTGAATTTTGTACAGTTGATTGTTCGACTAAGTTCTAGAAGCAATGTTGTGTTCCTTCTTGACAAGTGGACTTTTTATTAGAACTTTCTACACCAACTAGACTATAGAACAACGAACCCAGGAAACAACCAGAGTATTCTGCAACAATATCATTTGAGTTTGTCAATTTAATGATTTAATAATAACTAATTACCTGATTTATATGCTACAAATTGCATACTTTGACTGTTTTTTGCATAGAATATTAATTTTATTCTAAGTTAAAACTAAGAAACAGATCATTTAGCTAATTTATAACAATAAATTATTCTCAGGGTGTTTGCTGGAAAGTAAACATTGAATGAGTTTATTTTATTATTGGCTCGTGTATTTGGTCATGTATTATTGGATAAGTATTTGGTCATGCAGTTCCATATGCAAATAGAAATCCTGTTGAAAAGTACATTTTATAATTTTTTGTTTGGCATGATGTATCTTTCTTTTTTTAATTTTAAAAGTCTGGACCTTAATTGTAATTGATAATGTGTAATGATTCCAAATTACTGTGTGAATTTTAAAAACCGTTCAAAGTTAAATTTTTACGCGTTTTTTTTTTTTCTTAATTTCAAGTGTATTAAAAAAATGCTTTCAGATTGAGTGGTATTTCTCCTTTCTTGGGAGAGCATGATCGTGAAACATTGACACGAGTTCAGCAAGGAAAAATCAACTTTGTGGAGGATGCATTTGTGGGTGTGTCTGATGATGCTAAAGACTTCATGTCGAAATTATTGGTGTTTGATCCCAAGTAAGCAAAACTAATCATTATTTGTTTTTTTTTTTTCTTTCTCTATCTTTTAATTAAAAAAAGTGCAGTAAGAACAAAACAAAAGCACAATCCCTCTTATTTAAATGTTTTCAGGATCAGTGAGATGCTTTAGCAAGTACATGTTTCATGAGCAACACAGTGCTTGTTCTGCTACTTTATTATAAATTGAATTTTCTAATGCTTTAAATTGTTTCTCTTACAGAGGTCGTATGGATGTCAAAACTGCTTTGAATCATAGGTGGTTCAAAGTAAGTTCATTTATAACCTTTTTAGAATTGTGAGTGCAAGTGTTTGTTAGGAATAGAAATGTGTTTGTTTTTCTTTAAAACTAAGTATTTGATATTAATTTTAGGGTTATGTAGATAAATCATTAGAATCCGATAAGAAGCTGAGGAATTTAGATAGACTGAAAGATTATCAAAAGAAGTGGAAGGAATGGGTATAAAATGTTTTGTTTTTCTCTTTCTTAAGTGAAGGAAATATTTTTCTAATAAGCTATATTTCCACAGAATATTTTTTTTCATAAAATTTCTTGTTTAGTGTTATTAGTTATAGTGCTGCCATTTAAGAGAGCCAACATCATTTTTATTAATTTGTAACCTCAAAAATAGCATGCAAAACAGTAGTAGTAACAATAATAATAATAATAATGAAAGTTTTTAAAAATCAAACTAAATAAGTCTATTTGATCAAGCTCTTATTCATTATATGACTCTTTATACTGCTTTTTGTTGTATTTTTTTTTATAAATTAATGAGAAAGCTTTCCTCTTTATACTGCTTTTTGTTGTATTTTTTTTTTATTAATGAGAAATCTTTCTATTAAGTTATATTTCTGTAAATATAATTAAAGAATTTATGTTTAGCAAAACATAGTTAGTAAAATTATAATTTATAACACTCTTATATATTGTTTTCAAAATATTTATCAATGTAAATTTATTTTGTGAGAAGGTTTTTACTTTTATTATGATCATCTTAACACTTGAATGGGGAAAAATATTAACTTGTATTTAATAACATCAACTATTTCTCTCTTCTGTTAAGTAGAAAGTATCTATTTTATCTTTTCTTTTTTCCAGTATGACAATGCTTCTTGCAAGAGGTACTATCGCCGACGTACACTAGAATCTTGCTTCCACCACCCAAGTAAAATGATTTATCCACCAGGAGAATCCTACACCCCTCCAGGCACACCAGAACCTAATCTGGACAGAAGCCATGTCAAGCCGTCTCAGTTTGATGACATAACTTTCAAGCAGAAAATCAATCGTGAAGAAATTGATTTTAGATCTGAAAGCAGGTTAGTAGGATAATAAACAGATAATATTTATTTGTTGGCATAATTTAACTTTTAATGCTTCAGTTTAATATGTTAAATGGAGGAGCAAATTTTACATAATGTTCACTTTTTAGTGATGCCCAATCCTATTATATTATAAATAAATGTGAAAGTTTGTATGTTTGCTACTCTTTCTTGCTCAAATCAAATAGCTTTTATCCTGGGAGGGTGGGGTGGGTTGCACAATTTTCGACTTTGCGTGATTTTCATAGATTCTAAATTTTGTGGCAATTCCAAAGCGTGATGTAAAACCAAATATCACTCTGGCAGAGCCACAGATAAATAAAATATAAATATATTGCTCTATTGTGACTGATATGTGATTCAATAATTAGTGGAAACTTAACTCAAAATGGTTAAGTAAAAATAGCCTTAGACAGCAAAATTAAATATGGTTAGAATTGGAGGAATTGCATAGATATTAAAAATACATATATTTTTGAAAACAAAACAGATCATTGCATCAGTGATAGACATCAGCTGACGATTTCTTTCAGCACATTACACTCTAACACCTAATGCACCTGGGCAATGCAGCTAGTAACTAATATAGAACCATTAATTGTAGATATGTACAGTATTTTTACAGATTACAATATATACTTATTCATTTGCTAACTGAAATATTTTGTAGCTATCAGAATGGACCTGATACATATCTTTTGCAACTTCGAGATACAGATTTCCCCTTACGTTTAAGACAGTATTTGAGAGTTGGTGCCTCGACCAGTCCATCTCTTGCGGCTAACCTTAGGGACACTCACTGGGGAGATAGCACAGTAAGTAATTCTTTTATCTGAAGTTTTTATTCTCAAAATAAAAATTAATAATAGATAATGTATAAATAATCTATAGGACCTGATGTATGAAGATTTTGAATTTTTCTGACACTTTCAACAAACTTTAAAAAATGTTTTATTTTGACTTGTCTGTCCATGCTTTAACTGTCATGAGTATGCATTGATTACTACAAAATCTACATATCATTTCTGTGGCGTTTATTATGTACTGTATTTAAAATGTATGTATGATATTTATAGTTATTTTATTGGATCAGCCAAAAGAATTCCAATACATTAGGCTCTATGGGCAATCATCGTTTTAAGCATATTTTACAGACATTCATCTACTTCAAACCAAAAAAAAAAGCTATATGGCATGATCCAAATTGTTTGAGAGCATTAATCAGCCAAATTCCTTTCTAGAGTATTTTTATTTACTATTAATACTTACACTCTGTTCAAAAAAGATTTGTTAATGTCTGGATTACATGAGAGCCTTAATACAAGTGCAAGAGAGAGAGAGAGAGTGCCCTGCATCAAGTTTTCAGATTTTAAATGATTAGTTTGACAACATCCTTCTTGGAGAGAGTTCCACCTTTTAATCCTTAGTTGATTTAAGCTTTAATAACACATATACCTATTTGCTGTATTGTATCCATAAGAAAAGTCCTGATAGGTTGACATTATGAATGACATGTTATTACAACATGCTGAGGAATAAAATATGTGCTATCCTGGTGCGCACTATAAAGCCAATTTAAAAGTTAATTAAGTTTAGACAAAGGGGCCTATTGTGGCTTGCATGACATACATGTTGTTAAGGATTAAAAAATAATGCTCTCCATTGACAATAGTATACGCAACATTTATAGTTCTTCTACAGGATCACTCAAAAGAATTCCAGTAAAGTATGCTGTATGGCAGTTGAGACATTAATCTATTTCAAAAATAACACAATAAGTACTTAGACATTTGTAACAGCTTGTTCTTCATTTAAAAGATAGAAAAAGCATTCAAAGTTCTTTTGCAGGATCTTTCAAAATTATATCAATAGGGGGACAGTTGTATGTGAAAGTATTTTATAATACATGAATTTGGCTTTTTTTTTTTCTTTTAGCTAAACTGTGACTAATTAATTTTTATCTCATTCAATACATCTTTTAAACTTGTTTGATTTATCTGATCAGTATGGTAACAATCAATAGTTACTATATTTTATTCTGAAAATAAATAACTATCTAATTATTAATTTTTTTTAATTTAGTTAGTTATAAGAGAACGCCGAAAATTTGTAGATGTCATGGATGAAGAAATAGATGATGAAAAAAGGGGTCTAATTCCTACGACTGTTCCTAGACGCATTTATCATGAAGTGGGTACATTGGGCTTTGCACATGAGCAGATGGAACACCTAAAACAAGAAGTTTGGAAAGACAGAGGATCCCGGGACTTTGAAATTGGTAATAAAATTATATATGTAGTTATATACAGGATGTGCCAAAACTACTAACCTAGGCTTTTATTCCTTAAATATTTGATAGACATATATAAATGGTATAATACAAGTGGATATTAACAATGTAGTGCTTGCACCTATTGAGTAAAGATGGCACTACATGGTGCTTGGCCAAGAGTGTGACATCGGCAACAACAATGAGTCAGGGAGAGAGGGGGTTCCTGGATACAAGGTTGTTCCACAACTGAAATATTTTTTTGCATGTAACTGGACCTGACTTAGACTTGCCCAGTTACATGCAGTAAAAATAACTAAAAAATGATTAACAGAGCAGTTTCCAACCACATGTTCAGTGATGGACTCTACCAATGAAATCTTTTGTTTTCAGGTGACGTTTGTCCACCAACGTAATCTGAAACTGCCCTATACCCTGATTTTGGGTGTTTACCCAAGGTATGGGTAAATACCTTACCCACTGGGTATTTACCCAACCCACATTTATGAGAAATTCTCAGCCATTTTTTTCCCGTAATGAAAACCCTGAAAAAGGAACCATGGTGTAACAAGAACAGTTCTGGCGATCAGTATGGTCATGAGAGGTGGCCGAAAGGGACTTCTGCTTGGAACAATGTCTTTATGGGTTTTTAATGGTTGTTGTTTTCAACTTTTAAGTATTGCATAAATACATTAAAAAATATCAGATGGGGAAATATACTATTTTAAAAACTTGAACATCCACTAGTTCCTGAATTTTTAACTTTATAAAATTGGTGTAATACAAAAAAAAACTTTTTGTTTAAAAAATATCAAAATTATCCAGATTATTGGCTGCATGAATCCTTGAATTTAGAGTTAAATTTACAATATAAGTGGCAATGAATTTGGCTTTTTTTTTCCACGTACCTATAATAAAAATAGAATAGAGTACCTATATAAAAATATCCTTTTAGTAGACAAGGATTAAATGTGTTAAGTGCAGACATCTTTTTTTCCCCTGATGCTTATTGTGATTGCCTACACAATGGACTGTACCTTCTAGTTTTCTATATTGTTCATTGATTTTTTATTCTTTTTTACTAATATTTATTTGATGTGTTTGAACTCACAATTAGGTATCGATCCCTACTGCACTCAGAATCCCTACAATCACTCATCAACTGTGTTTAAGGGTTTTTAGTAATCTAACTGATAATAAAATTATTATTATTATAAATGTGTACCTAAATTTGCATTATTGTGCATTCAATTTTGTTATGAATAACCTCTCCTTTACATTGGTATTACTGCCTTTAAATTAATTTAGCAAAGTGTAAAGCATAGCAGATTTTTTAGCCTCCTGTCGGCATTTTTCTTTTTCAATGTGTTGTTTCATCTTTAGACTATTTATTGTACTATATGTCAGTTAATGACAAAATTACGTATTCCTATTTTATTTATGTAAATTTTGCTTGAGTTTATTCAGCTCATAAACTTCTTATTTTAAATTTTAAAGAAATCCTCATTTTAAAAAAGTGTCTATTATAAGAATAATACAGAATATTTAGTGACCCTGCACCTCTAAAAAGGCTGATATGCGTTCTAATGTACTATAATAACTTCAGAATTCTTAAATAGATAAACTTTTATATTCTTTAAAAATAAATTATCGCTATGTATTTAATGTTTATTTGTTTACTTCATATTTTCTTGTAAAATCATATCCACAGATTACAATTTTGAACATTCAATACATACCTGTAATTTTATAGGTATGGCCCCATTCTTTCGTGAAAAAATAAGGAACATGTCTATGAAAGAAGGTGAAGAAATAGTTTTCCGTTGTTATGCCATTGGGAAACCAAAAGTAGATTATTCCTGGTTTAGAAATGATGGAATTCTACTGGAAAGCAGCAGAGTTGTGGTAAGTTTGCATTCATTCACTTTGAAGGAGCATTTGTGGAGTATAAAAGCAAAAATGAGTAATTAACATTATTTAAAAACTGTTTTAAAGTATGTATGCAGTAGGAAGCCAAAAATCTGGAATGATCAGGTCCGTGACGATTCCGGATTTTCAGATTTGCTGTATTATTGATCATCTTAAAAAAAAAAATCCATTTTTCAGTATAAAAAGCTTTAAAAAGGCATGATTAAAAAAATATAAACATAATTTGTAGAATTAAATATATATCTTTTAATTTAACCATGTCTGTTAAGGTTTTTTTTGTTTAATTAATTTGGGTTTCTCATTTATGAGTTTTTCCTTAATTTTATGCATATACATTAGTTCATGTACAGTGATGAAACTCCTTTGCTCAAGTCCCTTTATGGCAATGTCCATTATGGATATTAAATTATCAATTGACATTTTGTCATTAATTTGTTTCCCCTAAAAATGATTATCCTTTTTGGTACTGGAAAATCGGCACTTAAAACTAGAGGTGTGCCGGATATCTGTATTTGTATATTTGAAGAAAAAAATATCCGGATCCATCTGAACAAAAAAACATTATCTGGATCTGGATCCATTAGAGCAAAAAAATGTCCAGATCCAGATCTGCTTTATTTTACAGATCTTCCACAGATTTTTTAATAGCCTTTTAGGAGATGTCAGAAAAATGAATTTATTGTATAGTATTAATTAATTTTTTTTGTAATTAAACATTAATTTTATTGCTTAAAACTAATAATTATTGTTTATTATTTTTAATTGAATTTTCTTGTTTAGCACAAAAATCCACCGTTTAACCCTTTAATGGTCTTATTATTTTCAAGAAAACGGTCATAAACGTGCCCATTTTTTTTATTCCAAAAAATGGTATAAAAATAAAAAAACTCGCAAAAAGATGTATGTAGTCACTTTGGCAATCGAAGTATTATACATGTAATAAACAATTGATTCTTATTTGTTAAAGCAGCGGTGCGGAAGTTTCTTTTACTGGAAACTGTTAGAATGACGTAATTAATATACTGTCTAATATTGTTTTTGTTTACAAATTAAAATGTAAGTTATTCCCTACTTTAGGACCTTTCTTAGCAAAGTTGGCGATAAATATTCAAATATAATGTAACTCTGTGTTTAATAGCATGTGTTTTTGCATTTACGTATTGCTAATTCCATTTCACGATTGAGATGAGCTCATGTTACGAGCTCATGCTAGATTTCTTTCGACCACAGGATTTTTGTCTACGCGACACGCCGTGGTCATTTTTCCATTTGATCCATATTTTCTGCAGAGTGATTTGATATTGCTAAAAGAAACATTGACTATCCCTTCAGATGATTTTCAAATACCAGGATTCACTTTGGTCGAACGGATAGACAGTGGTTTCCAAAACAGAAAACCATCTGGAGTTATGATTTTTATAAAGGAAAACTTAATGAAATGTTTGACCCGTGCCTACACGAGCCAGATCAATGGTGTTCAAATGGTCATTGTGTATATTCAAGATAAAGTGAGATTTGCAGTTACATTCACTAGTCCTCGAATTTCTTATGAAGATAAATTAGATGCTATATTCGAAAAGTTGCCGAAGGAGAATGATTGTAAGACTGTTTTAGTAGGAGATTTTAACATAGAATTAAATTCCGATCAAGGATCCAATTTCATAACTGAAATGGGTATTTTAGATTTTTCAATACGCACATCCAAAACATTTCACTACTGGGGGCCAAACAACAATTGATGCAATTTTCAGCGACAAAATTATGCGAACAGGAGTCTATATGAGCACTTACAATTATAATTTCCCTCTATATGGCAGAATTGATTGAATAGATTTAAAAAAATCTGAAATTCTTCCAGCCGAGTGCGTAAATAAAAGCTGGAAGATTTCTAGATTTTTTTTTTTTTTTTTTTTATCTCGCCAAACACTGTGTAATGACATAGGAATTCTTTATAAATACAAATATTTTTAATCTCGGTAAGGCTAAGTTGCTTATAAATTATTGCCTTTATTGTCAAGTTAATTTGTGACTCATTTTAGCTCTTTGACATTGACTGGCAGCGTTAGTTATGCCAATATGTAAGTTTTAGCAAAGTAAATAACTCATTTCATGTTTATTTTTAACATTGTTATAGTTTCCGTAGCAACGGAATCCATTGTTGCCACTTAAGTTGTTAAATTTAACAATAAAGTGAAACCACTCATTTCTACAGCTCTTAAGACTCGAAAAAGTGAAAATGCATTAAATATGAAACAAATAGAACTTTAAAATACTTGTGCTTTAAAAATAATCGAAATTATCATCCAATCCTACATATTTTTTCATTTTATTTCCTTTGCGTATGGACATCATTTTCACGTCATTGTTTGTCATTTTGCTGGCAGATTATTCGGAGCAGTATATAAGCGCTATCGTATGTTCTACTCCAGACATAGGCAAGAGCGTGTGTCCGGCTCGTATTTGTCTAACCCCACTGTGTTAATCAGTCTTCTGGTGTCAGATTTTTTAGACCATTTTTTACCATGGAGATTCTCATCCTGGAGTGTTGATCATTGATCCATAAAAAAAAAATGCACAATTGTGTCAAGCATAAGTTGTTACGTCCTGTAAAACCATCGTAGATGGCAATCATCAAAGTTGCTCTGAAGGTTATACATAATTAAAAATTTTGTAAAGTTTAATTTTGGTACAATTTGGATATTTTCCACCACGGTGAGATGAAATCTTACTAAATGTGGCAACCTACCAAGGATTATACATAATAATATATCTCTATCACTACGTCAAAAACATGAATCTGCAATTTTGGTTATTTTTACCTAAATGCATTGTTGAGTTTTCTAAGCAATGCTGTTTTCCATTTATGCTTTTCTGCTACTTTCTCAAGCCCCATGTCTTAATCAAGATTATTTTACGAGAGAATTGAATAATCAGTATAAACTGAAACAATGAACCTTTTTAAGTGTTTTTCTTGAAACTGAAAAAATGCAGATTAACATCTTCAATGTGGAAGTAGTGATGTGGAAAACTATTTAATTGGTAACCGTAATGGGAAATGTAATTGATTATACGCATGCGCATTGCGTCAAAAATTAAGAGAGTATGAAAAGTCAGGAATATGAAATGAAAATCAAAAATTTATCAGAGATTTTAGGATATGTATCACGTATGAGAAAGATATTGCAATCAGGTGCACAACAAGGCACTCGCAAAGAATACAAAATACAATGTGTAATTGCTCTTTCCATGGTGTTTGTGTAATCTTTTCGAATAACGGGATCCGATGTGCTTAGAATATTTCCCTAGAAATGATTATGTAAAAGTTCTATTTATTTTTTTATATATTTTCAAGTTACAGGAGGAACTCTAGAAACGACTTCATATTTTGTTCAAATATTGAATTTGATACTATGCAACTAATCTGTTAAAAATAAAATATCAAATTAGTTATTTATTTAGGGTGAATTGACAGTGAGATCAACGTCAGTTTTATGTAACAAATGTGATACTGCATTAAGAGTTCAGTCAGTATAATAAGCATTTTCGTCTTGAAGTTACGTCACAAACATTTTCATTTACAAAAGCGAGATGATTTTCATGGAAACAGGGTGCATTTTTGGCTTTTAAACGTAAATAGTGCATCCATTGTTTCATGTAGTTTTTTAATTTAGTGAAATTCAATAAAGTCATGTGTAACATAACTGTGCTAATGCATTATGAATGCTTTACGAAGTGCAAGGTAAAATAAAATAGTTGTCTATATCATGTAAAGTTATTTATGTGGTATATATTAATGCTATAAATTAAACCTAAAAAACAGAAATATATGATGTAGAAATCAGACATTTTTCAAAAGAGAAAAGTTTCATCTACATACCATAAAGTTCTTACTTTTCTGATCGCCAGTGACACTGACATAGTTTTTGTGTCATCATGTTGTTTTCATCTCAGATTTGCACACATAACGTCAACTTTTAGTCATGATTCAAATAATTTTTCGCATTTTGAGATTCCATATTATTGGGTTTAATTTGAATTATATGTGTAAGGAAAATATTCGTCTCCTACTGTGCGGAGAATGGATAAGTAGCTAGTATAGTTATAATTTTCGAAGACACTCCATTCTAGCTTAAAATATGCCACATATTATAATTTCATAACAATATGTAAAATTTGAAAAAAAAAAAGTAAAATCTCTTACCTCTGACAGTTAACTTCACTGTGATCCTTTTGCTCAGTTTTTATTTTGTATCATAAAAAATATTCATAATAATTAAAAGAAAAAAGAAAATTTTAAGACTATATAGGAATATAAAGAAAAATGGACACTGGGTTGTGAAAATCTATGCTTCAAACCTAAGCTGATTATAGAGAGAAAGTTCGCATTGAAGTGATTCCGATGTTCTGCTCTCAAATACTTCTTTTCGTAAAACAAATACAACAACGACAGAAGGAATAAAAGCGAGTGACCAAACAAAAAAACACGAGAAAGAAAATGCATGCAAACGAGAAAAAAAAAGTGCATGCATAACGAATGCACAAAAGTCTCTGATCAATAGTCATCCGGGAACAAGAAAGCTGAGGAGACAAGACAATTCATCACCCCGATTTGTTACACTTTCTAGATAAGCACATACAACAGTAGAGGTCTGAGGAAGGAATTACAGTTGAGCAATTTATTTTCTAGTGAAATCTCACTGTTTTGAGGAATTAACGGGTAGAGTAAGTTTTCTTCTGCCCAAAATTCGCTTCTAATGCTGTATATGTAAGCGCTAAATGTGAGTTTGGAGTCTAGAGTACTTCTATTTTCTGAGGATGCACAAAGCATGAATATTTCCGGTTATTAGAGCTGTCAAGAGTTTAAATGTGTTAAAATAGGTAGGAATTTATTTTGTAACACTAAATAATTGAATCTCAATTCCTATGAATGCGACTACCCATATTACTTCTCTTCTAATTTAATAATTTGAGTCTGTAAATACGTGAAATGGAATTACAAAAAAACATTCCTTGTAAATTATAAAATTTGTACTTAATGATTTTCGTTAGAAGGCCCCGAGTAGAAAATTATAATTTTCCTGCATTTAAATTTTTTGCCTTCTGGCAACCCTGCTGTTCTGTTCGGGTCTATTTGACCCAAAGCGTTTTTAATTAGCATATAAAAAAAATGACAGGGAAGAAATATTTGCTAGCCCTTTTTTTACTTTGTTAGTGAGGGTAATATATTAATAATCTGAAAAGGGTTTCTCTTTATTTATATATTATCTATGCATTTTTTGAAATTGTATCAATGTATTGTTCGGGTCTATATGACCTGTTTCTATTTTCTACATTGAGCATGGGAAGTACGTTACTTATTTGCTAAAAAATAAGAAAATAACATTCTGCAAAGTTGTCAAACGGGTTTCTCATTGTTCAGTCAAGGTTATAAGGAGGAGGAGCGTGGAGAAGGGGTATCACGTGACAAAATATAGCCAATAGTTCACTAGAGCGGGGTACCAGGAATTTTCTCCCATTGTGAGAATATGAGAACACTAATCGATTTTACATTTTTAGATTACATCAATGACTTTTGAGTTTGTACTAATGTGAAAAAAAATAATAATGGCGATTGGAAAACACAGATACTGCTCGCCCAACGATAAAAGATCGGCTTTGGCATGCTGCCAAAAAAATTGGATGCTGCGATATGTTTCACAGGGAAGATGGGTTCAGATGTGCAAGGACTCAAAATTCTATACAGTAGTAGTGTTTTTAGAGTCATTTGAATTTTCATTTCCGATTTACAAAATACTTCCGTATTGCCAGTTGGCCAAAATCTAGCCAAAGAGTGGTTAAATTGGCAGCCCTGTCCGCACATATGGGGGAGAGAATTTCTTGCACATCTGAACCCAAACTCCCCATTGAAAAAAATTGCAGCATCTAAAGCCGACCTTATATCTTTGGGTGAGCAGAAATATTATATCGTTGGATTATTTGAGTGATGCAGCATTGGTATTCCTTATATCGTTGGATTATTTGAGTGATGCAGAAATAGCAGAACTTATGAAATTATCGGATAGCGAAGAGAAAGAGGTATCTGAAAATGAAAATCCTTCATGTGAGGAAAGTGAAGACAATATTGTGATGAATTGTGTTCTTAACATGCAGTATATTAAATCTACAGATTAAAATATAAGCTGGACACTGAGTCAGTCTCAAAATTCTGGTCGTCGGAATTCAGCTAATGTTATAAAAGCAACCTGAGATGTAACATGGTATTCAACATCAAGAATAGCAGTTGTGAAAAGTGCTTTTAAAACTGTGTTCAATTTTACAATTAAAAATGAAATCATCAAAATGATGAATATTGAAGGTATTAAAGTATATGGAGAACAATAGAAAATTCTTGACAGTACGACTTTCGAAGCTTACATCGGATTACTTTTATTAGCTAGAGTGTACAAATCATACGGAGAATCTACCAAAAGTTTGTGTCATCAGGAAACTGGACGAAGTATATTTCGTGCAATCATGTCACTTGAACAATTATGCACTATTTCCTGAGTTATTCGTTTTGACAATAAATCAACTCGTCAAGGAAGAAGACATACAGATAAAATTGCTGTAGTTAGGGACATTTGGGAAAAATGGATAGAAACTCTGCCAAAATTATTTTATCCATTTGAAAATGTTACAGAAGATGAACAATTAGTTTCTTTTCGGGGACGATGTCCATTCAAGCAATACATGTCAAGTAAACCTTCAAAATATGGAATTGTAATATGGACTTTATGTGACAGTGAAACTTCAAAAGGCACAGATTTATGCAGGAAAAGATCCGGGTTCAAAACCAGAAAAAAATCAGGGAATGTGAGTTGTAAGAGATTCGACTTATGAACTTAGAGGGCACAATGTCACATGTGATAACTTCTCCACTTCTTATAACCTAGGACAACTTCTTTTAAAATGCAACATTACTTTGCCTGACACTATGAGAAAAACAAAGCAGAGCTTCTTGAACAAATGGCAAATAAAGAGTTGCATAGCTCAAGCTTTTATTTTATAGATGATACAACTGCTGTGAACTATATTGCAAAAAAAAAAAAAAACACAAGAATGTTATTCTTATGATCACAATGCATCACGATGGCAGAATAAGTAACAGACCAGACAGAAAACCAGAAATGATATTGAATTACAATGCCAGTAAAGGAGCTGTGGATACTTTTGATCAACTTTTGAATACATACAAATGTAAAAGGAAAACCAATCGTTGGCCCATGATCATATTTTACAATATGTTAGGCTGTTCAGTGTACAATGCATTTATTATCTCAACATCAATAAACAGAAAATGGAATGATAAGAAATTGATGAAAAGAAGGTTGTTTCTAGAAGAATTAGGCAAATCATTAACTACTCCATATATTCAAAATCTCTCTTGAACTGAAGAGTTGCATAATAGAGTTAAAAGAATACAAGGTGAGAGGCAGAATGAGTTACCATCAACATCCAGAAAGAGGCAGAATGAGTTGCCATCAACGTCCACAGTTAAACGTGCCCGATGCAGATTTTGTCCTCCCAGCAATGACAATAAAACAAATGTAGTGTGCAAAAGCTGTAGTAAACACACATGTAAGCTACTTACATCTAATTTTTGTACAAATTTCCAGTGAAAAGCGGTAAATACATTTCATTTATATACTCATGATTTTCTGTTTATTGTATTATTTTTCAAATATCTATCATGCCTTTCATCTTTTGAAGCAATTATTTACCTTAAGCATAATATAATTTTATAAAAATTAAGCACTTGTAGATAGCATTCTGTTGTTCGTAGCTTCAAATAACAACTATGGCCATGGATAATTAATATAGTTTATTAGGCACACAGCAATGGTATGAAACATAAATAGTTTGCTATCATTAATAACACACAGAATACTATAAGAAGCACCTCTCTCCTTCAGCACACAGCAGTAGAAAAAAACTTCACATTGAACTAATTGATATGTCTTGGAAGAAGAGTGTGGCAAAATCTGATGACTGTATTCTTGCGCTCCAAGAGAGAAAAAAGTTTGCTTGCTCTCCAACACACCCCTCCTGCGAGGGAATTTTTCTCTTTCTCTTTTTTGATAATTAATAGTACACTATGAAATTACACGTCTGTGAAAACACACATCTTTCTCGAGCATGTCCTAGCATTATACCACACTTTTCAGGGACGTCAAATTTCTTTTTGCATTACTTTTGGTATATGAAAGTAAGCTACACAGCCAAATTTTTTTTAGGAAATTTAGTTTGGGTGTTTTGTCAGTCCATATTTCGAGAGGGATTTTTTACCCTTTCCTTTACGAGGGGTTACATTAGAAATTAGTGTACTACAACTAATGGCCTCTGCCCAAATTTTAAGGAAAGTTTACTCTAAAAAAAGGGGGCTCCAGCTCTTTCTAAAAAAACTCTGTTTGCACGTTCTGCTTTCCCATTACTTTCACTGTTATATGGGATAGTCTCTTCAGGAAAAATACCTGAGTTAACAAGATAGTTATCAAACTCCTCATTTACAAATTCAAGACCATTGTCAGTCCTAATTCTTTTACCCATGAGATTTTCATATTTAGATTTAAATTTAGAAAATATGTCAAAAACTTCAGTTTTACATTTAAAAAAATAAGTGAAATACATTCTGGAATAATCATCAACTAAAATCATGAAATATTTTGATCCACTTAATGACACTATTTGAATTGGGGGGCATTAATCAGCATGAATTGGTTCTAAAATTTCAGAGCTTTGATCAATGTTAACAATTGGATGACGCATATGTGTTATTTTACTTATGCTACAAGTTTTACATTCAAAATCCGTTACTTTGAAAATATCAGTATACTTTTTCATTTTTTGAAGTACAAACTCATTTATGAAGTACAAACATAATTTTCTCGGGGGGGGGCATTGCCCCCTCACTGGATCCACCACTGGCAGAATGACAATACTTTAAGGTGTATAGGTGGCTGCTGTTACTAGCTTTTAGTAAAAAAAATTCTTGTCATAGTATCAACAAAAAAGTAAGAGCAATGCAGGGGACAAATATTGAGGGACAGAGGCATTTGCATTATAAAATGAAAAATAGAAAAGGGTGGTATGTTTGAAACAGTTAGGTGTAATCTTAATAATGCAAGAAGCAAGTTTATATCATGAAACATTTGTTTAAAAATATTATATAATTAAAAAAGATAATTCAAGAAGCAAAATATAAAAGAAATCTGAAATTTCATAGTTATGTCAGTATAGTAATGTATCTGTAGTATCTCATTTGATGTTTAAAATTTAGTTTGGATCAAATTTATAGAAAATATAAAATCAGCAAGTACTGGGACATAAAATGGTGCTTTAATTTTGGAATGACCCATTTACACAGTAATTAATAACCTTAATAAGCTAGATTTACATGCGCCCATGCACGGTTTGGTACTATTCGGCGCGGCTGATTCGCCTCCTGTCGGTTTGGCGCAGGCCAATTTGGCATCACATATTTGCATTCTGAACTTTTTATGAGCACTCAACTGGTTTATTGATGTAATACAATTGTGTTAACTTTGTATGTGTGATTTTGAGTAATTTTGATAATATAAATACTGGTACTTAATATTTCTAAATAAAACAGGTTAAAGAGTTGAAAGATGGTCACTGTGAACTGAGAATTAATCCTTCAAGAGCCTATGATGTTGGCGTTTACAAATGTGTGGCTCGAAATATGCATGGAACAAGTTGCTGTAGAGCAAGACTTAGATTAGGAAGTAAGTTACTTTTTTACTTTTGTTCCAAGTTTTAGACAATTTAATTTGTTATTAATTTTCATATGATGAGTATTAAAATTTATTAGCAAGAAATATATAGTTTTGAAGATTGATAAATGCAAATACAATTTTCATTTTTAAAAAATTGAAATTTGGCTATTTTACTCATCCTTACCTCACCCCCCCCCCCCCAACCAATTGGAAAATATACGTAACTAGCCGCCTCCGGCGACCAGTTGGTTCGCCATCTTAATAAATCTTGTTCCGAGAGACTCCTGTTCTTCACTGACTTCCTTGGCACTCAAATCTCTCAGATTCTGAATGGAAATTAAAATTAAGATGGTTAAAAACCCCTTCAAAGCCGGCGCCCAGATGCATTGCTTACTGTGTTGGGCTGCCCCTGATTACAAAAATAAGATGGTTAAATGATAAAAACCTGCAAAAAGGAACAAATTATTTTCGTCTTATATTAATTCTGAAGAGCTTCTGGAGGTATTGGCCTTTATCAAAAAGGAAAGGAAAAAAAACTAAGAAAATCTGAAACATTTTCAGATTTTAAATATGCACTAAAGCACTATGTATTAAAAGCGTATTATAATCCATGGGTCTTCCCTATTTTCTTTCCTTATTCCATTAAATTGGAAAGTATATCATTATTCATGAGTATGATTAAGCACAACTAAAATTGATATTTCTATCCTTTTTCTGGATGTAATACATTAGAAATAGATAGGAAAAGCTGTACAGAAAAATGCACAATTCGAACTGAAATAAAGTTTAAAAACTCATTCAGGTGTATTCATAATTCAAGTAGCAGAAGCAGACGATAAATAGCGCTTGGCGCTAGAATCACATCTCCTCAAAATCGTATATCAACCATTTTATTTGTTGCCCAATTAAAAAGTTGCATGTTTTAGTCTTGGAAAATTTCCAAATCATATTTTTCTTTTGAGTATAAAACATTTCATTCCTGCTCTGATTTCACATACATACGATGTTTTAATTAAAAAATAACCTTACAAATAATGTAAAAAAAAAAAAAATCGTTATTCTTTTATTTTTACTTCAAGAGTCTGAATAATTTAATAAACTCGCCAAACATGGCAACCTAGATAGCTAAACTCTCCCTCTTTCCACTTCAGGGTTACAATTGCCAAATGGCGAGAACAAAAATGATCATTTTGAGACATGTTTTTTATCAATATCTCCTAAAATAATTTGAATTTCGAAAAATTCGCTTTGAGGTATGTTGAGACCCGTCTTGGAGAATTAAAGAATTGTTCAAAATTTCCCTTAGATTATGTAAAGGCACACCTAAATTACGCAAATATTTATAGGAATTTGGGTAAAGTGTAAACCACTGGGGACACCTGCAAGGCCCGTTGACTATAGAGCTGCAGTTTCGGATAAGATATTGTTTTTCGGTTTCCCATCGGCGAAACTGCTCATCTAGATCACTTCTATCCATGAATAAAAATTCATCTATTGCAGATAAACAAAAGTGCACTTACCGATGACTGAATTCAACGAGTCGATGAGTTAACGATGAGTCGATGAACGACTGAGCAGAAAACAAGCAGTCATTGCTACTAGGGATGTCTTTTATGTTCGCAACAGAGTGATTTTGAACCTGGGTTATAGAACTACAATGCTAATTTATCCAAAATTTAAACTAATTTATTTAAATTCTTTATATATCCCTCTTCTGTTTTACAATTTTAATGACTGAAATGACAATAAAAGAGTATGTGATGGGATTTTTTATGAAAGAAATATATTTTTAATAGTTTGTATCTCACACACATTTATTTTAATTAATTCACAATGCCGGACTGGACTGCTGAAACGGCCCGGACGATTCGACCAGACCGGCCCCCTAACATCATGTGGACGCATGTAGGATATTAGTTTAGCTTGAGGGGGGGGGGAGGATGCACGAATATAGCTGAATTCTGATATAATGAACTCTCTTATAACGTTAAGATATTATCTATAGGTTCAATCACACACCTAAAGTGCGAACCTCGCTTACAACGCACTCTCTTATAACGTTAAGATATTATCTATAGGTTCAATCACACACCTAAAGTGCGAACCTCGCTTACAACGCACTCGCTTATAGCGTCCTACGTTATCTGTTCCCTTCAATGACTTTAAAAATCGAGTTCATTTGCATATGGCATTATTAGAGAAAAATGTATTAAATACCCAATATTTTGTTTATTAAAGTTTCTTTCAAAGACAACTTTAAAAATATTTTAATTCAATAATTCAAAGTCACTGACGACTTTGAAGAAATTTTCATTTTGATTTTTAACTTTGGAAGGAGGAGTGATCAGACCCTTTAGTGTTTAGCCTCCTCCATGGATGCGCTTATGCCTAACATAACTTGATAATGAGAATGAAATAAAATAATACCGAGTCATTTAAAAACAGGTAAAAACACATTAAAATCATGCGGGTGCATGTAGGAACACTTTAACAATAGCCAAAAACTCGCCAATTACAAAAACAGTCATTATGCCCTAAATATGGAAGCCCTACAGATTATAACCACAGATGGCGCTGTGAATGATATGACGCATGCGCAGATCGATCCTGGGTGGAACGCCCTGCTGAGGAAGAGAGCTGGCCATTTAGAACCAAGACCTGTGCTGAAGAAGGTGGTGGCTGCCACTGATAGTGCTACATACAGATTTTAATGTGTTTTTACCTGTTTTTAAATGATTTTAACTATCCGTCACTTTGCTTTTAAATAATACCGAGTTTTCAATATAATATTTTTTAATTATTTAATTGACCACCAAACAATAAAACCATACTAAAAACTAAACGAACAATACATACATACATACATAACATTTTAAATTCGTTCTATAAAGTTAATTCAGTTAATAAAAGAATGTGAAACATAATATACATATTTACAAAAATATATAGCAAATGAGCCGAAGGTGGACATAGTTAAACTTAAATATTATGTGATCATAGTATTCTGGTTAGGTGAATGTGGCTTTTATTTTATTTATTTATTTGTAAACATAGTTGGGCAACTTTCCTGCATAAAGATACTTTTGCTATGACAGTGGCAAAAACTAATAAAAATCAGGAAAATGGGAAAAAAATGGCAAGAATAAAATTACTCAAATTTAGCACGCAATTATTAAATATAACATAGTGTAAAGGTGCATGTTTCGGTACATTACTTGGTGAACTAAGAGTTATTACGTTTGTTTATCTGAATTTAATTAAAATGTTTTAGCTAATTAAATATAATTAAATTATTTTAGCATGCTTTAAATTCTCAATTTACATTTTTATCATTAGATACTTAGAAGTAGTTATATTCAGAAACTAAACTTTGATTACTGTTCAGAGTTATTGTCATTATTTTAATAGTCTGTCAAATATTTTTAATTAATAAACTGATAGGCACATAGATTAATTTCATTTAATGAGAAAAATACCTAAACATACAGATCTTAAATACTTTCTCTCTTGGGAAAATTTGAAGTTAAATATTGATTAGAAGATTATGAAGGTAAAGTAAAACTTTAGTTGGGTAAAGAAATCGTGTAATAACTTCATTTAATTTAGTTGTCTACTATTTAACCTACTTCGAATCAAAGTCACGAACTCAGAATTAAAAGTAAACCATAATTGCTAATGAAAAAAGTAAACAATTTAGAAATGGCTAATGAACACTATGAAGAAATGGATCCAAACATTGTGAATCGTATTCAGGATTTCAATTTTCAAAGACTAGTAAAAGACCTTATAAAACAGTATCAGTTGCCTTGGACACAATACAAAACCATTCAGCTATCATAGCAGATGCGTGCCATGTAATGGTGTACATCTCTATCTAAAAATTTAAAACCTCATTATTCTCAAAAATAGAAATTTGAACAAGCCATTCTGTCATGTCACCTTGTTAGTATATTTACTACACCCGAAGTATAGATGTGAATATTTAAATTATAAGAATGAAGGGAAGCATGGTTAAGAGAAACTAATTCTGACTTTATAACATGCGGTATTAACTCTGGATTAAAAGAATACAAAATCATTCAGCTATCATAGCAGGTGTGTGCCATGTAATGGCGTGAATTTCTATCTAAAATTTTGAAACTTCATTATTCTCTAAAGTAGAGATTTGAACAAGCCATTCTGCCGTGTCATCTTGTAGTATATTTACTACATTCAAAGTACAGAGGTGAATATTTAAATTATAAGAATGAAGGGAAGAGTGGTTAACAGAAACTAAGTCTGACTTTATAACATGAGGTATTAATTCTGAATTAAAAGAAGAAGACCCAATTCCCATAGTTGAAAGAGTAGAAAGTTTGTGAAAGGTGTGAAATTTCTAATGATTTTTGCTCACTACCTGTACACATCCAGATTACTTGTACACCTCCTCTTCGTCCAGCAAGCTATGCTGCTATAGAAATATTTTTTTCAACCTTATCTTTTGCACAATTGTACAATCAAAAATTCGAAATAGACTTTCAACAAATACACTTTTAAAACTGGTTTATTGCTATGATAAGGTACCAGAAATTAGATTATGCAGAATTGAGTGGAATTTTAAATTTTAGCCCAATAAATAATTTTAGCATTTCAGTTTATTTCAAATTTGATGAGCTTATTTTAACTTTATCAGGTCTTACGCTATGTATCTACGTATAATCCATTTTTAAATGAATTTGGTAAGATTCTTTAAGATTTAGAATAATCATTAATAGTTAAAGAAAATTATTTAAAAATTAAAAGAACGATTGATCAGTTAGTCCTCGCGCCCACTCACTTAATGGAGGCTGTTGGCGTTTTAGTTAAGGAACTTCTCTTAGATACTCAGATTACAGGCCTAGAGTTATACGGGAACATTGATGCACGAGCCCCTCCAACAATTTACTTAATTACTAGCTGCGTGCCCGTTCTCCGCACGGTAGGGAACGAAACTTTTTCTTACATGTATAGTTCGAATTGATCCCAGTGATTTGGAATCTAAAAATAAGCAAATGATTCGACTCTTGGCGTAACGTTACTACTCATTAGTTATTTGTAATGTTAGTATAAGTACTGACCTGAGACCCTTGTTAATATTATGACGCAAAAAACTATGCCGGTGTCAATCGCAGTTAGAAAAGAAAAGCATGACGGTTCGCAGTGAAAATTCCTAATTTTCAAATCGTCTCATTTCTACACCATATTCTTTTTTAAATTTAATCTATGCCACTAATACTTTAAATACTACATGATGTGGAGAACCGTTTTATTTTATAATTAAATAGTTGTGTACCCGCTCGTCGCAAGGCAAGAAGAGAACATTTTCCTAAAATGTGATCATGACTACCTGTAACAAAACAGAATCTCCAAGAAAAAAAATGTTCAAGTACAGTCTTTTCTGTTGAAACTACCGCGGGATATATTAACGCGGCGTAGAATTACCTACTTAATGTTTAGTTAGCTGTGCTGTAAGACAGCTGTTGAAAAACGAACAGAGCACTTTTAGTTTCACGAAATATTTATTAATGCGGTATATGATGGTTTGATCAATATTGCCCTAGTATATCTACTATTATTTATACTATCTTCTACTGATACCAATACTATATGATTTCGCCTTTTCCTCTTTAATGCTAAATTTAAAGAAACGGTTTAGATATTTGCCACGAATGTAGTCTTTTATTCTTTGGTGATTCTTTGTAATTTACGCATTAGCAAAAACGATAATCATTTCACTTTATGGCTGCCATTAAAAGAGCTCTCCAAACATTTTTATGCAGAATTCTTGTCAGATTAGCGTACTTAGCACCGTAAAATATTTCCAGCGATTCGAAAGCGTGTCCCGTTTAAAAATTATATCAAAAATAATGCTGGATAATTCCTTGTTGAAAAAAACAGCATTCAATTCTTTTTCTGGCAACATAATATAAAATAGGGAATTATTTCGTGCATGGAGTATGTTTTGTTTGTGAGCTCGTTATTCTGATTGAGTTTCGAAAGGGGTTTAAAACTCGTTAGATCAGAATGACGTAGATTTCACATGTGGAAACTCAGTTATTTTAAAGTCATTTTATTTATGTTTTTCAAATGGCAATTTTATTCATTGTTACTGTTTCCAAGACAACCATAGCGGAAGATATCATACCAGAATCTTGAAACAGCTGCTATGAATTCAAAATCCTTCTTTACATAAAAATTCACAAAAAATCTCCTAATTTATAATTTTCCTCCGTTTTTCTTTTAAAAGTGATAGAATTGTATGCTCCGTCCTTTGCCAAAATATAAAAAAGTTATGTCAGATAGAATGAAAGATGCAACAGTTATAAAATTATTTTATGCAAACGTCGTCGAAAGAGAAATTCTTTTTTAAAATTCCCAAAAATCGGCAAAATATGTTACATAGTCAAAACAAACTGTTTTCGAAAGAATTTTTTTTCCTCTATACGATGATGCAAACATCGTTTTACTGCAAGTGCAATTACCAGCGTTATTACGTATTATGCAAGGAAAATTGCTAAAAATCGGACAAAACATAAAATAAAACATTTTCTAATTCGAATTTCGAAAAAATCGCTCCGAGGCATATTAGGATCTGTCCTAGTGAAGCCATATGCAAAATTTGGTAGGTCTGCGACCAACCGTCTTGGCGCAATACGGTCGAGAGACGCTCGCAAGCACATCGGTCGGTGGTCACAAACCTACCTACATAGCTACATACAATGTTTACTCTCGAATTTTATTATATATAAGATAGGCAAAATTTAAATCACTTAACTAATTTTCTGTTTTAGCATATAAGACAGCCAATGCAAAATTGGTGTTTTGTATTTATTTGGCTTTTCTTTCCACAGACTCTGTGGGAAAAAGAAAAAATATTGGACTCAGCTAATTTTAAAATAACGTTTTGAAGTATTTTTAACACCTGCAGCAAATTCTGTTTCTTCTTTTTTTAACGGCATAGCCCACTCACAATGGCCCGGAAGCGAAATCGAAACTAACAGGTCATGTGATCATCGGAACCCATCTGAACGGCATGCCTTTTGAAGCATAATGTGTGAATACGATCTAACTTAGCATTCATTATCGCACTAAAACAAAACACAGTGGTCCTTTTTCAATTAACATTGTAATAAAACACTGGGAAATAATTGAAAGAGGCAGGGAGTTAGAAGAATATTAAAAAAACATGGTAATATGAGCCGGTTTTGTGAGCCGGTCCATTTTTGTTACATGGATAGATTTAAATATTTATATTTGTTTACATTCGTAATTTAATCTACTATTACATATTTATATTGAGAAAAATACAATACATAATATACATTTATATTGACAAAATGATGAGAATTTTGGCGAATTTTTTTCAGGGGGGGGGGGGAGAAAGTGTTTATAAATAGAAAGCTCATAGCAGTTTGCATTCATTCTTATTAAATAATTTGTCAAAAATCGATTTAAACACTTTCAAGGAAAACAGTTTATACCAATTAAATTTTAAAATTCCATTTTTTTTTTCGTTCTTTTAAGATTTTAGTACAATTTTTAAAAAATTAAATGATAATTGTAAAAATAAAATTATTCTTATTTAGAAAACAATTATACAAATATCATTTGAAGTCAACTTTTAAAAACAAGAATCCATACGAAGTCTAAGAATTCAGGCAATGAACCAATTTAATAGTAAAAAGAGATGAAAGATTTAAACAGTTACATGCAATGGTTATGGGTCCCCCAGCATATTCTGGGTGTCTCATTAATTTTCAAATGCTGTATTAACTGCTCAAAGGGCAGGGGTTTCATTGGAGCCATCAGACTCTTTGTAGCCCACTTTATGCATGTACATTAAATATAAATAAATTCAATTTTAAAACAATACGTTATTAACATATATACATACATACATATATTTTTATACATAATAGCAGTGTGGCCCGGCCAATGAATGGCACACATGTGCAAAACATTGGCTTTAAAAAATAACAAAATAAATAAAAGCATAAAATCATACTTTAAGGAAGCTAATTTAAAGTTTAATAAAACAGCGTGAATGTGAAAATCAGCAAATGCAAGATTAATAAAGTTTGGCAATTTAAAGGAGCGAAATATAAAAAAAGTGAAGCTATTAGCCTGTGCAATCAATTAGTATGAATTGCACAGTTACCAGAGTGAGGGACGTGGACCCTGCTTCACAAATCACTCCACAGAATGCAGTGAAACGGTTTATGTCCCAAACTATAAAAATGGTTTGTAACATCCACCCTTACACTGCAAAAATAAATAAATAATAAATTAATAAAATATAAAGTACAGATACACATTCAACAGGCTACACACACTGATTGCTTGAATACCTATACTATAAAAATAAATCAGAAATTAGAAGGTATAGACAGAGACACATGCAACAGGCTACACGCACTGATTGCATGAATACCTATACTATAAAAATATAAAAAATAAATCAGAAATTAGCATACATAACATAAGCATACAAATTTCTACTACATTGCAACTACATGGTACTATTCAACAACATACAACTAGCCCAGCATAATAATAATATCAGAATCACTAAGTTCAAATTAATTGTGAAATTTTTTAAGCTTTTTAACTGAACTTTTTAAATTTTGCATTGAATCATTTTTATACTTGGTGAAATTATTTAGCATTATTTTAGAAGTAATTAAACAAATTTTTTCTAATCGTGTCTGTAAAAGAATATTACATTCACACATAACAGATACATTTACATTAAGATCAGCATAACTAAGTTGTAAGCATGATAATTTATAAAGCGTACCTAACTGTTTACCTAAGCTAAGGAATTCATTTTCAAAATTTTCCATAATTTGTGTAAAAAGGTAATGCACTACACATGATGCCATTAAAGCTGCTTCTGTCGGTACGGTTAATTTACCCCTATCTAATTCTGCAATATAAATTGAAAGCTCTTCGGGTACATCTACTTTATTCTCTGTTTGCAGCCAATTCAAACAAGTATTACATTTAACAGTTCGTAGTTCTTTCATAACTGCATAACCAGATATATACACTAATAGTGGTATTTGATCCCATGAAATATTTACAAATGAAAAATCCTCCAATAGTAAATCTGCATAACTATCTATATCAGGCACAGAAAACATAGAATCTTTATCGTCATCTGGTAAAAGAGATGTTAATGGAACATTTACATTTTTAGATGAAATTAAAATGTTACTTTTGAATCTGAGTTTTGTTTCACTTTCTAGCAACTGTAATAATTTGAGCCTGACATTTGCCAGTACATCCCAAAACGCATTTCTAAGGCATCAGTTTGGAATTTGCCTAATAAAATGTATTTCATTTTATATTTATAAATCAAGTAATAGATCATTTTAATAAATGCATCAGTAGTAGTAATTAACGACAGGAAGGTCTGAGATGACAAACTATTAGAAACTGATACAGATTGCCTCCAATTTTTTAACCATAATGACAAACTTTTTAGGTATTCTACTTGTTCGGAATTTTCATCACTAATAGCTGCTCTATATTTATCATTAAAGCGTGTGCTTTCAAAATTGCTTTTGCAGTTGACTATTTTCCACCAGTTTGTAAATATGCTTATAAAATCACATGTTTCACCTGAATTTTGAAAGTGTTCTGGATGATCCCTCGATATACATTTAAGCGCAACAATGTTTTTCTCATTCAAAATTTGAAGAGCTAATTTAACATTTTGCTTTTGGATACTAGATGGATGCAAAGCTTTAGCTGAAAGTAAATGACCATATTTTAGGGTAGAAGATTTTTTCAATGTCATACATGGATTCTAAATCTTTATAATTAGCTCTTTTTAAAGCAGTATGGTCAGTAAAATCAGGAAATATTATGAGCTTCTTATTGAACCAATAAGTCTTGCTCCATCAAAAGGATGAGTAATATAAGGCTATAAAGTTTTATTTGGTGCCATTAACTCAAATGCACATCTATTAACAGCATTATTATCTGATATCAATGAAATAACCTGAAAACCAATATCTTCCAATGCCTTTAAAACCTGCAAAATCATATTATTTAAATCTACAGCTGTCAATTTATTAACTGGGACAATACTCACAACATCTTTATAAGATGAAAAAACAGAAGTTATCATGAAAACCTGAGCAGTTTTAGCAGCAATAGAAGGATTATTCTCAGAACTTCCATAAATAGAACCACCCTTAAAATTGAACATAGATTGAACATATATTTCGTCCAACAATATATTTATAGTAAGTTCATGATTTTCAAGAAACTGTTTTTTTCTTTCTAAATAACCAATGCTACCTTCTAAGTTTAGTTTCGATAAAGAATAACTACTCATAAGATTGTGCAGAACACGAATGCTAGGCAAAAATAAATAGCCACATTTTAGTAAAGCATTATATGCTGATGATGACTGTACATATAATGTACAAGCTAAAATTAATGTATGATTACTATAACGTCTGTTATTTTTTGTCATTTTACTCAACTCTAACTGTTGAATAATGAAAGCAAAAAAAAAACATCAGAACTATCAGAATCACTAACAGATTTTAACAGATGAATTACAGATTCTAAAACAGTAGTTTGTGATGGGCTTGTAAGAAATTTATCAACAGCTTCAATTAAAGCTTCTAGTATATGAACATTATTAATTACAGAAAACTTAGAAAAAGTAATATTATTCAATTTTTGATTATTGATATACACCTCAAAATTTAACTCATTATTTATAACAATACAACCTAGAATAACTGGACATACATTAGGAGCTTCATAAAAGCAAATTTTTATATTTAAATTATCTTCTATACAAAACAATTTATGTTTTAATTTTGGAATTAAATTTTGCAGATGATCTTTTACATCTTGCAAACATTTTAACTGATTACGTTCAACATATTTTTTTTGCTCAAGAAGACTTTCTTGAATAGCCTGCAAAAATTGTTCTTCTTCAACATCAGCTATTCGATGTGTTTTGGGTTTATTTGTACTTAAATAGGCTGGCGCATTTGGGAAAATACACGGTACTGCATTTTCAGCAAGTTTCGGGATTTTCCTCTCATATTCCTTAAATTCACCTTTATACACGACACGATCTTTCCTTATAATTTGGGATTCGTCAAAATGTTTTATACAAATTACAGGATGCTTTAATTTGCTTAAATCATTTGGAATTCTTCTCAACCATTCTGCCCTTAATTTATCAGATTTAGGTAAGGAAAATGTATTGACCGACTCCTGCTTATCGTAATTTGATTTGCATCCATATACACTGCAGTGACGACCCATTTTAAACGAAACGATTTGTTTATTGCCAACTGCCAGTTACTGCAAAAAAGTTAATAAATGATAATGTATTTCTACATAGTCATTAAAATCCTCCAAAATAGTGGAATTTTTAAACATAAATTATAATGTGCTCACTAAATCAATACGTATATAAACAATAACAAAAGTCTAAGTGCAGCTTACCTGGTTTTTGAGAAGTTATCCTTAGAACAATTATCCCTATTAATCACAGAAAATCCATACTTACAATAACCATAATTTGTTATATAAGTATATAACACATCACCGCACACTGCTATTTGCAATATTCCGTAAAATGCAAGCGAAATATTTAAACAATTTGAATAAAACGTGCAAGCACAAATCAACACAATTGAACTGACTGATTCAAAAAAGTTCGGTTCCGATGATCACGTGACTTTCGCGCTTCCAGGCCATCGTGAGTGGGCTATGTTTAACGGGCCATAAGTAATCTAGATTTATTTTTGTGGTATTACGACCATTTATCTACTCTAGGGGTATAGACCATAGGTTCTCAAACTGTGTGCCTGTATATTTGTGTGTGTATATTTAACTATACTTCTATCCAATAGATGGCATTGCCTGTCCAGTATCCAGAAGTCGATATCTTTCATTTTTATTATGTTTTTAGAATGGCAACGTGGTTTGAACTTCAATATAGGGAGAAATTTCGTTAGCAGGTGTCCTCGCCAAGCGCCAATCTGTCGCCAAATTTTGAAGTTCGTTAGGCAGTTTGTTTACGATAGAGATAGTTTCAGATATCTCTTGCAACCTGTGTTTGGAGTTGAGTTGTTGACTGGTGCTGTAGTTTGATAAAAAAACGCTCGGTGGGTTCATTAAACAATACCAGGATGTTTGGTAAAAGAATTTTGTGATTCGTTTAGGCAATTTAACGATAATCGGTAAACCGAAAAGCAGGTGAATTTCAATTCGATGTATCAGTTCTTGTTTGGTGTTTGTTGAGTTATTTACAGGGAATATAAGGTGTATTTGGGAATGTGTTGTGTTATTTGAAGTGTAGTGAATATTATGTTGTTGTTTAAAAAGGAAGTGTGTGTTTATTTGAAGAAGGGCGTGATTATAATGTTAAATAAAAGGAAGCGTTTTGGTGTTGTGTCATTAGCTGGTGTGTTATGGATATTTTTGAGGAGTTTCTTAAGATAAAGGTACTGTAATTTATGGAAGAAACGCCACGGCGTTTACGAGTTTAAAAGTTAAAAAATTGTAAGTGCGGCGTTTATACCGGGTGCAGCATTTACGATATTTAAAAAAAAAATTTCAGCCGATCATCAATGAAAAATCATAAATGTTATTTAGTAATAATTTTCTCAAAAGATGGCGCCACCACCATGCACGTACTTTTTAGCGGTGCACGGAGCACAGCGTAACGAATTAGAATGCGAGCCTACCCCCTTGAAAAGTGGTTTGATCTAAGGCTATTAAATTTTGATCCAATGCTGTGGGTGGGTACATAAATCCAACTGATGCCTCCTCAATTAAGTAAAAAAAAGAAGCTTTCTATGTTTACATTTTAGAACTATAATCAAATTTTGATGAAGGTTTTAATATATATATTTTGATGGGCTAAAATTCCTTAAAATAGTACCGCAAAAATGCACTACCCTCGATTAACTGCACCCCTGTGTTCCAATGAAAAGTTCATTGCTCTCAGGTCTGAACTGGCCAAGTCGGCGAGCCCCCAGAATAAGGGAGGGCCCCCAGCCCCAGCGAGGCCTCCCCAAAATGGATATACTACTTTATAATTTAAGTAATTTGATATACATCAGAGTATTGTACCAAAGTAGTTCGATTGTTTATTTCTTTGTAATCCCTTTTACCCAATAGCGTTGCGAAGGACCACGCGCCGCGCGGGATTGCCGAAGAATCAGGGGCTCCCAATAGCTTTAAAATAGTAGTTAAATATGGTTTTAGGCAAGTAAACCTAATTTTCAAATATTACATATCCTAATATTCTATTCCCTCCAAATTCACCAGTAAGGAGCCCCTTTTCAATAGCTGAGGACCTCCCATAGGAGCCAGTCCGGGCCTGATTGTTCTTAAAATACTGAATCTCAACCAAAACTAGTCTGTTGCGCCCGGTGCGAATTTAACCATTCTATTCCCCCCCCCCCCCAAAAAAAAAAAAAAAAAAAAAAAAGTTCATCTGAAAGTTTAACTATAAGTTATTTGTGTTTTTTCGCCGTGCAGCTTTGCGTCCTGTGAAGGAGCACTGTACTTAATAAACACTGCCTTACGCTATTATTACAGTAATAACTCAACTACCAGTAATTGGCAAGCTCAAGAAACGCTGAGTGCTTTTAAAATAAACCCAAACATCAAAAGTAATAATGAATAGAAAAATCAAAAGTTATCACACAACATTCTCAAAGCTTAAAACAAACAATTCGCTGAAGCACACTCATTACGTAATCCGCTTCCGCGAAAAAAAAATTGTTTACTTTTGACTGGAGCCGGCTGGCTGTTTTGTTTTAACAGCATGTGCTATACTGTCCGAACTTTTAGCGAATGCAAGAAGTTTTTTACAAGTTATTTATTTATTTCTATAAATTTGCCTTTGTGTATATAAAAACTGATGTTTTACACGAAATCCGACACTGATTATTTGAAAATGAAAATTCTAAGCTTCGTAAAATAGCGGTAAATACTTTAAAACATATGGGAAAGGGGGGGGGGAAGAGATATTTTTACCGTTTATCCACCCCGCCCCCTCCCGAAATATATTCCAGTGCGATGTTTCTTTTTTTTTTTTCGGATGGGGGGGGGGGAGATCGCGGCTGTTGGAATATGTAAAAATAAACTAAATATATTTTATCTGTTTAGCTAAATTATAGTATATTAAAACTTTATTTTCATTAAGTCTAAGTATTTTTTTTTTTTTTTAACTTAGTTTCCTTAACCCTAAAGTAAAATATCTAAAGTTTCCCTTCCCCCAATAAGTTTTCCAACCATCCTCACCAAAGTCCTAACAATGCTTTTGTGGTATGTTGTGGAATATAACAGACTTAATTTTATTATGCATATGCTTGTTTTCTCTTGTATACAAAAGTTCTAAAATAACATTTACCTTTTAAAATAGTCTTGTAAAATGTTTAACTTATTTAAAACAGCATTTAAATTAAAGGCAGTAGTATTTAAAGTAAAAATAAACTACTTCTAAGTTACTTCCAATCATTATATAAAGTTAAAATAGTCTTAAATTATCATACTAAAATAACTTGCTTCACCATCTGACATACTGTAGATGTAAACAAACTATTAGTTGCCACTTAATAATAACTAAATGTTTATAAAATCATTCCATTGGCTGAAAGCTGCGACATCATCTTTGATGTGTCACCTCATCTAAATAAAACCAGAAATGACTTTAATTTTCTTTCCAGGTTTGGAAAGTATGCAAATTTGAGCTTGTGAAGCATGGGCAGGGTAGTATAAAGGGAGGTGTTAGTTTTGGTTGTCTAGCAGTGCAGTGCAGTACAGTACAGTACAGTTCTGAACCCAGTGCAGATGTGTTGTGGTAGGCCTGAAAAAGGCAAATGAAAGGCTGGGCCTTGTTATGTTTTTTTTGTGGAAGCTCTTGTGATGACCTGTTTTTGAGACTGGTAGAAGCCATTTTTAGTGACCAGTAAATGGTGAGCTGTGCAAGTAAAATAGAAGTTTTTTTTCCCTCTTTCTGGCTGCCCTGCTCATGCTGGTAAATTTTGAAACAAATGTTTTTCTTGTATTTCTGTCTTATGACTGGATGAACTTTTTGTTCTTCATAAATAAACTGTTTGTCATTCAAGAACTTGTCTTCATTTTTGATCCACGCAATACCTCTGATTCAAAATTGACATAAAAATTTACAGTAAAAATTAAATGGAAGTTAAATTTGAAAGTACCAGGCTCTGCTAACCCCAACAGAATGGTAGCAGAGCGTGGTTCTGATCTTATTGACTGTCATCCTTTTACAGAAGTTGTTCCTGATGTTTCTTGCCAAGTGATTTAAAATTTTTTCACATGTTTAATATGGCTGAGCAGAGGTTACCTTTTAGTTTTGAGAGACTTACTTCAAATAATTACAGACTATGGAAGTTTAACTTAGATATGTATTTGACTAGCATTGGTTTATTTAAATATACTTCTGAAGAGTGTGAAAAGGGACCAGCTGAAGTTGCTAAAGATGAAAAATCTACTGTTAGTGGTGTTATAGATGAAAGTGCCAGAAAAGCTCTAGCAATAATTTGTTTAAGTATCAGTGATGAATGCAAGAATGTAGTGTTTGATAGTACAAACCCTAGAGAAGCTTGGGCTTCAGTCAAGGCAGTCTATGAACCTAGCAGCCGGGCAAGAATTGCTCAGTTAAGAAAGCAGTTTTACACCACAAAATGTCATGCCTCAGAATCTATGAGTTCTTACATTGCAAAGGTGGTACAGAATGCTAGAAGCCTGGAAAAGGCTGGTAAAGAAGTCCCAGAAGATGAAATAGTTTTTCAAATTTTAGATAATCTGCCAGAAGAATTTGAGAATATAGTTACTCAATTGTACCAGCTGCCAGACAGTGACTTTAATATTGAAAAGGTGCGACAGGCACTATTGGCAGAGGCTGATAGGAAATTATTCAGGTTCCCGAAAGGAAACAGCGAGGCTCTCGTGTCCGACAGCTATCTTCATAAAGATCAAGATGGTGCTAAATCTTTTTCCAGTTCTAAGTGGAGGTCCCGACCAAAAGTACGGCATGCCAGGAGATGTTTCGGTTGTGGATCGACAAGTCACCTGATAAGAGACTGTTCCAAAAGAGGATCCCCCCAAAGGAAAAGGTCTTCTTCACGAGGAAAGAAACCAGAGGCCACCTACATCGCTGCTCTCGTCAACGAGTGTTTTCCTATGCAGTGGAGCTTGGATAGTGCCGCGACTGACTGTTTCTGCAATAATCGTCGAGTCTTCACGACCTTCCAGAACACTGAGGGCAAGGCAGCCATGGCAAGAGGGACTATGGCCATCAAGGGTACTGGCAGTATCTCTTTAAGATTAGATTCAGGTAACATTTTAAATCTTGATAAAGTATATTATGCTCCCGGTTTATGCAGAAATTTAATATCTGTCAAGTTTCTATGTGATAAAAATTATAATGTTCTGTTTAGTAAAACTAAAGCTACAGTTTTTAATGAAAATAATGATGAAATTTTAACTTGTATAAATAAGAACAGATTTTATAGTTGTAATGTATATTGTAATTTTGATGATGACAATGAAATTAAGGCTGGGACCTGTATTTTAAGCAATAATGTTTTTAAATGGCATATGAGATTTGGCCATTTTAATGTGAAATCTCTTAAAGAATTTTCTAGATCTGAACATGTATATGGCCTAGACAATCTAAAGGGGGAAGTAGGTAACTGTGAAGCCTGTAGTTTTGCTAAAAGCACTAAAAAGGCTTGTCGAGAACAGGAAGAAATTAGAACCCAAAATGTATTAGAATTAATTCATATGGATTTGTGGGGTCCCTTCCCTTGGTGGGGCAAGGTATATATTTGTTATAGTTGGCGATTTCTCTCGTTACACTTTTGTTTACATGCTGAAAAATAAGGATCTTGTCTTTGATCAGTTTAAATTATTTAAAACTATGGTTGAGAAACAAACAGGCCATTTGGTTAAAAGAGTAAGGACTGATTGTGGTGGAGAGTTCTGCAATAATAATTTTAAAGAATTTTTTTCTAAAGAGGGAATCATTCATGAACAAACTAATCCCTACACTCCACAGATGAATGGCGTTGCCGAACGTTTCAATAAAACTCTTTTGGAAGGCGTGAGAGCCTTATTGTTTTCATCCGATTTACCTGAAAGCCTCTGGGCTGAATTTGCCAATGCTTTAGTTTACCTCCGTAACCGTTTTCCACATAAGAAACTAAACGGAAAGGCTCCGCTAAACCTTTGGAAAAACAAGAGTTTTTCGGTTAGGCACCTTAGAGCCATTGGGAGTGAAGCTTTTGTACATTTGCCCCAGCGGAATAGGAGTAAGTTGGATGGAAGAGCATCAAAAGGCTATTTAGTGGGCTATGCCATGGGGACAAAGGGATATAGAATTTGGTTACCTGGCACCACTGAGGTGATAGAGACAAAGCATGTACAAATTGTAGAAAACTTTCAGCACTTGGGTTCTGGCCCTTCAAGTGAGAATAAAAGTAAGCAACACGTAACTTTTGAATTGTATGATGAAAGTAAAGCTGATGAGGAACCTCCCCCTCAAGACGAGGATTCTGGAGATGAATCTCCTTCTGTTAGCCCACCAACAAGTTGGAAGAGGGTTGAAAAGATACGTCAGATGGGTAAAACTGCTGGGCGTGTTGATGTATATTACCATCCTGAGAAGGGTGTAAGGCTAAGGAGCCTGAGAGAGGTTGAAGAGTACTGTAGAAGTAAAGATATTTTTTTTTGACAAAAGTAAATTTAGTTTTTGAGCTGTAACAAGCTCTGGGCCTTCTGAGGAAAGACAGGACGAACAGGAATCGGAGCATGAAGTACCTGCTATAGAAAACGAGGGGGACGGGTCAGTAGGAGAAATTTTTTGTGTTGAAACTAAAATTCCCAACAGTTATAAACAGTCGCAAAAACTGCTAGAAAAGTACAACTGGAGGAAAGCAATGTTAGAGGAATTAAAAGTCATGGAGGATAGGGGCGTGTATAGGTTGGTTCCTCGTCCCAAAGGTAAAAAGGTATTAGGTACAAGATGGGTATTTACCCTTAAAGAAGACGCTTCTAGAAAGATTAAAAAGTTTAAGGCCCGGCTGGTGGCACAAGGCTACCGACAAGTTGAGGGGATAGATTATTTTGATACCTACTCACCAGTAGTTTCTTTTTCTTTGATAAGATATTTATTTGCTGTCTTAGTGGTCTCTAAGGGATGGTTAACCAGGCATTTAGATGTTAAGGGGGCATACCTCTATGCTAGCTTGCAGGAAGAGATTTTTGTTGAGCAGCCTGAAGGTTTTGAGGTTGTTGGTAAGAATTTTGTTTGGAAACTAGAGAGAGCCTCATATGGCCTCCACCAAGCAGGGAGAGAATGGTTTGATGAATTGAATAAAACTTTTTTGGATTTAGGTTTTAGTAAAATTAATGATTGTAATTGTGTTTATACATTGGATAAATCTGTCATAGTTCTAGTTTACGTGGATGATTTAGCAATTTTTGCCAAAAATTTAGACGTTTTGGAAAAGACTATTACATTAATACAAAGCAAATATGAGATTAAAAACTTGGGAAAAATAGAATCTTTCTTGGGAGTGCAGTTTGTAGAAAAAGATAGCAAGTTTTACATGCACCAGGAAAAGTATATTGACAAACTTGTAGAAAACTTCCAGGTGCCTACCATCCATTGTAAATTGCCCTTAACACCTGGAACTACATTAAATGTAACAGCTAAAGGTGAAGAGGCAGTAAATGTGCCTTATAGAGAATTAATAGGGTCTTTACTTTTTCTTGCTACTCGCACTCGTCCTGATATTCAATTTGCAGTTATTGTATTAGCTCAGTTTTCTTCAAATCCATCTTATTCCCACTGGAAAAATTTATGTCAAGTCCTTCAATACGTTATAAACACTAAACACTTTTCTATTAACCTTAGTCGTGTATCAGATTGCAACTTAAATGTCTATGTAGATGCAAGTTCGGCATCTGACATTGTGGACAGGAAATCCATTTCTGGATATGTAATTTTTGTAGATAATGTACCTGTGATATGGAATAGTTCGAAACAAAAATGTACTGCTCTTTCGAGCATGGAGGCAGAGTATGTCTCCTTATCTGACTGTATTAAAGAACTGATCTGGTTATGTAGATTACTTGATAATTTTGAATTTTTAAAGATTAATAATGAAAAGCCAAACGTATTTTGTGATAATCAGAGTGCTATATGTTTTGCTAAAAGTAAAATTGAGAATAATCGTACCAAGTATATCGACACAAGATATCATTTTGTCAGAGACTATTTAGATGAAATCAACTTGCAATTTGTTTCTGGAAAAATCAATGTTGCTGATGTTTTTACAAAAGCATTAACTGGTGAAAAGTTTAATTACTTTTGTAAATGCCTGTTTGGTTGAATATGAGAAATATTCCTTGGTTTTTTTTGTTAGTGAAATTGGTTGTGGATGAGTTGGAAAAAGGGGGCATTTGTTGGAATATGTAAAAATAAACTAAATATATTTTATCTGTTTAGCTAAATTATAGTATATTAAAACTTTATTTTCATTAAGTCTAAGTATTTTTTTAAAAAACTTAAAGTTTCCTTAACCCTAAAGTAAAATATCTAAAGTTTCCCTTCCCCCAATAAGTTTTCCAACCATCCTCACCAAAGTCCTAACAATGCTTTTGTGGTATGTTGTGGAATATAACAGACTTAATTTTATTATGCATATGCTTGTTTTCTCTTGTATACAAAAGTTCTAAAATAACATTTACCTTTTAAAATAGTCTTGTAAAATGTTTAACTTATTTAAAACAGCATTTAAATTAAAGGCAGTAGTATTTAAAGTAAAAATAAACTACTTCTAAGTTACTTCCAATCATTATATAAAGTTAAAATAGTCTTAAATTATCATACTAAAATAACTTGCTTCACCATCTGACATACTGTAGATGTAAACAAACTATTAGTTGCCACTTAATAATAACTAAATGTTTATAAAATCATTCCATTGGCTGAAAGCTGCGACATCATCTTTGATGTGTCACCTCATCTAAATAAAACCAGAAATGACTTTAATTTTCTTTCCAGGTTTGGAAAGTATGCAAATTTGAGCTTGTGAAGCATGGGCAGGGTAGTATAAAGGGAGGTGTTAGTTTTGGTTGTCGAGTAGTGCAGTGCAGTACAGTACAGTACAGTTCTGAACCCAGTGCAGATGTGTTGTGGTAGGCCTGAAAAAGGCAAAATGAAAGGCTGGGCCTTGTTATGTTTTTTTGTGGAAGCTCTTGTGATGACCTGTTTTTGAGACTGGTAGAAGCCATTTTTAGTGACCAGTAAATGGTGAGCTGTGCAAGTAAAATAGAAGTTTTTTTTCCTCTTTCTGGCTGCCCTGCTCATGCTGGTAAATTTTGAAACAAATGTTTTTCTTGTATTTCTGTCTTATGACTGGATGAATTTTTTGTTCTTCATAAATAAACTGTTTGTCATTCAAGAACTTGTCTTCATTTTTGATCCACGCAATACCTCTGATTCAAAATTGACATAAAAATTTACAGTAAAAATTAAATGGAAGTTAAATTTGAAAGTACCAGGCTCTGCTAACCCCAACAGCGGCTGCGGCGCTTATGCCAGGTGCGGCGTTTCTGATAATTTTCTTGTTAATTAAGCTCATTTTCGTGGGTGCGGCGCTTACGAGGGGTGCGGCATTTCTACCATAAATTACGGTAAGTGTTTTTTTTTTAAAGAATTTTTGCAATTGCTTAAGGTTTTCAATGTGAATTGTAAATGGATATTTTATGTTATGTTTTCATATAGTGACTTTATATGAGGTGTATAACTAGGTAATTTAATCCATCAATGTTGTTTTGAGTTGAAAACGGGCCAGTGTTTGTCCAGTTTACATTAGCTGTACGACTAGGTTGCTTAATCCACTGTTGTTCTTTTAGTTAAAAATGGTTCACTGGTTGCCTAGTTTACATAGCTGTACAACTAGGTTGCTGTATCCTCTAATTTTTTTTTAGTTAAAAACGGACCACTGGTTGTGTAGTTTACATAGCTGTACAACTAGGTTGCTGAATCCACTGAGGTTTATTTTTAGTTAAAAACGGTGCACTGGTTGCCTAGTTTACATAGCTGTAGAACTAGATTGCTTAATATACTGAAATTTTTTTAGTTAAAAGCGGTTTACTGTTTGCTCATTTTGAATTGTCTGTTACTGAAACTGCTGACATTTTTTAGTGTTAAGTATGGATGGTGTATTTTTTTTTTTTAGTGGAATATCTGTGCAATTTTAATGTGTTAAAGTGATTTGTCTTTGCTGACAGTGCTCAATGTGTTGTATTATTTTATCGTATTCTAAAATGGTGTTTCACACGTGAAAATTTGGCGACAAAAAAAGCACCAAGTAGCAGGTGTTGGCGACAAAAAAAAAAGATAAAATAGCTTATAGTTGCCGACACCCGCACAATAGCCGAAATAGCCGACACAAAAAAGCCAAAAATAGCCGACACCCGCTAACGAAATTACTCCCTCAATATATCCCACTGTATCAATGTATTATATCAGAGGCAGACTTCGTGTAATCATAATCGTGTAATCGTAATCGACTGTAATCGATTACATTTTCTTGTGTAATTGTAATATAATCGTAATCTGGCAATTAAATTTTTCATGTAATCGTAATCTAGTCATAATCTAGAAGTTTATTTTTTCTCGTAATCGTAGTCTAATCGTAATTTAGAAATTTCATTTGCCAGATAGTCGTAATCGAAGAGCCTGTAATCGTAGTCGCTTTGATTACGATACGATTACAAAATGATTACAGTTGCCCGGTTTTAGTTTTTGTTCTGCTTGCGGGGAAAATTTTCACGGGGAGGCACAGGCATGCCCTGAAGGCAGGAAGTTACCCTGGAGCTCCGACGTTTGGAGGAAGACAGGAGCTCGCTAGTATTATTTTTTTCCCCCAGGAAAATATTTAGATGACCATTCTTTTTTGTTGTTATTGTTGTTGTCTGTCGTCTTCTGTTCATCCGAGTCTGGACTGGTGAGAGACAAGAATAGAATGGACTTCCCAGAAGAAAGTGAGGGTTGCGCGGGAGGGAATAGCTAAAACTATTTCTTGTGGTGTCAGATCTTTTCTTCATTTTGATTTGCGGTCGTGAAAAAGAACATAAATGGCACCTACACAGGAAAAAGTGCAGCATGTTTTTACAGTTTTAGAAAAGTATAAAAATAAAAATGGAAAAGGATGTGCATTTAAGAACTATGAATGTGTTGTTTGGATTAGTGGACAACAGATAAACTTTGGTTCCTTGTGTTGTTTGGATAAGCAGGTAGGAGCGCATATATTTCCGTTAAAAATTAGTATATCTTTGTGCTATTAATAAGAATGTAATAATTTTATAATGTATAAAGACCTTTAGAAATATCAATGTTTTTTAATGATCGATAAATTTCTGGATAAATGGGTAAAGAGTAGGGAACATAGACAATGATCTACAAAACCCCTTTTCTCCATTTAATAGAATTAACATTTTTTTTTCCTTCAATAGAATTTGATGGTGAGAGTAAAAATGCTTAGAAATATATAATGAAGTATTAAAAATCAATTTTGTCTTATTTTCGACTTGATTGGCTGCCTTGACTTAGTTCTAAAAGTTTAACGGATAAATAATTTATTTTCATTTATGCCAGTGTTAGTGATTAGTCCCAGAAAACAGTTCATTTTTTTTTAAATATGATTCACAAAGTATTCATACTTCGTTTTCTTCACTGATAAGTGTGAAAATTATTTAAAATATTTTGTCTAATTTGTTCTCTTTGTTGTTTTTATCTAATTTGTACTGTACATATATTATATTAAAACATAGTACGTCTTTTGAAGTTGAATTGTTGGCATCTATTTATTATCAATTTGGAATTAAACTGAGACTAATTATATATAACTTTTCTATTGTGTGTATTATAAGCTTTTATAATTTCTCCGAGAATTCGCATTAACCAACATAGGCGTAGGACAAGGGACAACATGTTCCGCTTGCCGTCTACTTTGTTTAAAACACCATCGATTCAAAAGTCTTTTCCTCCCGCAAAACCTATAAAAATTTCACTATTTCCACTCTTGATTATATTTAACATATATACAGACATCCCCCCCCCAATTATCAAATCTTTGACATCTCTACGTCTATATTAACCTATTTTCTATCTCTCATAAAAATGTTAGCTCCTTTATACCACATTCAAAAGTTTAAACAACTTTTGGCACTGTACTATTTTCATTAAATTTCAAATGTATGTATGTTTGTATGTGTATATTAAATATTCAATATGTAAAAGGAATTCTTGACCAGAGACAAAAATGTGTGTCAGTTCTTTAGCATATATAACAGCTAATTGCTTAGAAAGTGAGCATCCTTGAATGATTAATTATTTATAAAATAGTTTTACAGTAAATTCGTGCCTTTTTTATTGTAATTGGCATTACATTGGGTTTTACCATTCACACCGCCAATATCACTGTCCAGTTTTGTTTATTATGTCGTACCAGCACCAATACACTATATATGACCCTCCCACCACACTTTTAAGATGTATGTTTTGAGATATCTTTAGACATCTCCATTCTGCTATACTTAAGTAATTATTATTAGTAATATTCTTAAGTCTTTCTGTAATTCTTAAATTATCCTCAATAGATAGTATGCATGTAGTATGCATGCACTTCAAAACTAACTACTATCTAAAGTTAGTAGTTAGTTTTGAATTTTTGAAATGGCGTGTGTATTCTAGAAATTAAAAGTTTGTTTGTTCGGCAGGCCCGGTTTTAGATATTTAATGCCCATATACGTGTTATGAAAGTATAAAAAAAGAAGTTAAACTGTGCGTGAAGTTTTCTGTGAAATAATAACTGCAATATGCATTCAGCCTCATCTATTCAGATTCAGGCTAACGGTTATTGTGGAGAAAACAATGCATTTGTCGAGAGCCCCTGTTTTTAGCATTTTACTCAATGCATTAAAAAATCTTAAACTTTGGTTTAATATGTTCGCGCACATCGTTGCAAGATCGTAATGACAGAGGTTCCTCTTTCATGACTGAATAGGAACCACGGCTAACTTTTCATGCGTCTGCCAGTACCTCTTTCGAAACCAGAAAATCAGGACATACGCAAGGAAGCAACGCCGAGCATAGAAGGGATCAAATATAAATTTTTGTATACTAATTTTTGCTTGATTAGGTTAAACCTGGGTTTATTTCAAAGATGTGTTAAACCACCAAGCCTGCCCCCCCCCTCCCACCCCACACGCACACTGCAAATGACATATGTTTAAGTTAAAATCGGAAAATGCCATGTTCAAATAGAGGTTCGTATGCATTAAAAAACTTGTGAGCCTAGGTGTGAAAAAGTGGGCCTAGGAAATCAACCAGGTTCGTCGAATAGTATAGAAGTTCTTGCTGTATGGCATTTTTGTAATTTAGCTCCCTGAACAGATGGACCCATTATTCTGTTCTTGAATTAAAATTGTAAAATTTAGACATTATAATATCAATGCCAGAAGGGTAAAAAGAAAAGTTTTGTAATCGTAATCGGACTCAAATGTAATCATAATCGAAAGTTTTAATAGATTACATAATCGTAATCTAATCTTAATCGGAAATTGGGTTTTATATGATAATCGTAATCTAACCATAATCGGGAATTATACTTTCTCCGGTAATCGTAATCCTGGTCTAAAAGTAAAAATTAATCGTAATCGTAATCGATTACACATCTGTGTAATCGGCACGAAGTCTGATCAGAGGTTCCCAAACTTTGTGCTGCGAGCGTTTACCAGGGGTGCCGTGGAGATAATCAAGAAAAGTCTAAGTTTTGGGGGAGCATAATCAAAAAAATTCCTTTGAACCGATATTTCACAAAAAAGTTTGCCAATCCGATGATCAAGTAGGCGAAACAAAAATATTTTAGTCAAGTTCGAGAGAGTTCGGTGTCCAGTCGCCTCTATTTTACAGGAACTCCCTGAAATATGGGGAGGGGGGGGGGGCAAAATTCTATATCCCTTTTCCAAGATAGTGTAATAGTAAGCCCAATTAACATAAAAGAAACAACGAAAAATGTATCCAAACTGCTTCATTCTAACCTTCATATTCATATTGCTTTAAATGTAACCTGCCTCGAAACGTTTTCAGCCTGAGAAGGGTGCCCGAAATGATTTTTAGCCTGACAAGGGTGCCCCGAAATGTTTTTAGCCTGACAAGGGTGCCACGGGGGAAAAAAGTTTGGGAACCCTTGGTATAGACCGATGGGGGGGTGCCCTCCTTGGCAGTCTTTTTAAGTGGTCTTAACCCAAATTTACTCTAACATTCAAAGTTTCTAATAAAACCACGGAAAACTCGAACGGTTATGTTGGCGGAGGTGTCTTGGGCTTGAATCAGGCACCTTCCATCTCCTAATTGAAGGCGCTATGTGCTCGGTGGGGCTATCTAGAAATGGTAATTAAAAATTTCTCTTTACGTAAAAGAAAGCTTTGAACATTCTTTTGTTTTGTTTTACTAACATCACTAATAATACATTACGTTTCAACTAAATTAAAATACAGCATATAATGTCAAACACACACACGGAAAAAAATTGTAAATTTAGAGTTATCGTCTATTTATTTCATTTTTTCACACGAATATGGGTGTGCTAATGTTCTTTTTTTTAACACATTTTCTTACCCTGACAGGTGCTTTTAAGATAGTTTTGAGTCATTATGGTTCTGGTATGACCTAAGTGTATATAAAGTAATGTTTACAATTTTTAGATACGTCAGTCTTTTTCAATTCTCTATTCTAAGGAAGTGGGAGATCGTCGCGTCGGCCCCGCGCTTCCGTTTCGTGCCGGTGCTAGGTTAAATAAAAGGTTTTTTGCTAGCACCTAAGGTTTTTTGCTTTTGTATTGTACCCTGCTTATCCCAATGTGTATTTTAAAAATATTTTATAAAGCTCATTGAAATTTTAATCTTTATCTAGTTTAGATACCAGAGCCATTATTCAGCATACAACATACATAGTCCCCCACCTTCCAAATGTTGTGTGGCGAAATTGCGGGTTTAGGCCCTCTGGTTCTATAGAGCACTGGCCCATTCGACCACCGGCCCATCGGGCGATCGCCCGATGGCCCAGTCCGGCCCTGTTCATTCATAAATTTAAGTATTTGATCATTTTAAATTGTTAGAGATTTTCCTATTATTCAGATTTGTAGAGTATCAAAAAGCTTATAATTTTAGATTTCATTGAGGTAAACATATATATTTCCAATTAAGTATTTAATAATACATTAATTTTCATGTCGATAAAATAATTCAGTCTTTTTAGTTCAATTTATACAGATGAAGTGAATTCTGATGATATATTTTGTATGTTGTAGAGAAGTAAACTTGTAAAAATTTTTAAATATGGTTTTATAAAAGAATGTTAAAGTAATATCATTGTGTATAGCCTTAGTAATGTTTAGTTTCTGAGCGTGTTAGTTTATTTTTTATCTAAAAGTTAAGCAAAAAAAAAACTGCATTCAAGATTAGAAAAATTATAGTACAATTCATATTGCTCACTTATTTCAAAATCATTATTCACTAAAACTGTACTTATTATGAAAATGAAAAAATTGACTATTGAAATTCTGTGTTACTAGTAAAAAGACAATGTTATATAATAAATTTCTTTGTTCAATAATTTGAAACTCACTCATTAAAAACTTTGTCTTTCTTTCTTTTACTCATTCATTAATTCAAGAGAAGAATTAACTGGTTTTTTTTTTTTTTTTTTAAGATTTATCTTTCTTTAAAAATAAATAATAAAAAAGAACCCTTTTTGCAATGATGAATCACTGCTCCATAAAAAAAATAAAGGAGTATTTTAGCCTTAGAGTATCTCTGCTATATATACTAATACTAGACTATCATTTTCAGGCAAACCAGGTCGTCCAGAACCACCAGTGATGAAAGCAAGCTCTGATACACAAATCTACATTACATGGGCTGTCCCAAGAGATGAAGGACAGTCCACCACTTTAGGTTATACCTTAGAATATAAGTTGGCTGGTAAGTTTCTCAGTAAAACATAGAAAAGATAAGATGATTATTATTATTTTAAGAAAAAGTGTTCACACTAATCTCTACTAAATTTATTTTTTATCTATCAATCATATTTCAATATATTTAATTTGTGAGTACCATCCATAAAATAATGCATATTCACATCGTTTTCTGAAACAATAACATTGTAAACGAATTATACTATAGGTGTTACATTTAATTTTATTGCTTTTAGTTCTTCATGATTTAGTCTAAGCTTTTTATAAATCCTTTTAGCCTTCAGTGATGGCCTAAATTTATAAAAAAGAGCAATATTTTAAAAGAAAATCTATCCCTGAAAAGTTCTAGAACTTAAACATGATCTTCTTATATTTGAAGTAAAGGTGGATTTAAAAAAAAAAAAAAATTGCTTTGAAAGGGTAGTTTTTTAACTGCAGATCCAAAAAAGTTCATAAATGCATCTGTATTCTGTAATGCATCTATAATTTGAATTATTTATAACACTCAGGTATCATAAGATATGTTTTGATATTAAAGCTTAGAAGTAAATTGCGAGCTTGTTTTTTCTATTTTCATTTTTATGATTTTAAAGCTGCATGAAAATTTTACTGCGAATATATTATTTGCCCATTTCCAAGACACTCAGAGGGTTAAAAGCATAAGCTTAAATTCTGAAGCTTTTGTAATTAGTAGGGGATTTTTTTAGGTAAATAAATCATTTAATTAAAAAATACTCTACTTGTCTAGTTTGTTGCTGTGTGAATGAAATTTGTAAACTAAATATACTTATTTATTTTATTTATTTATTTATTTTTTTTTTTCATGTTGAACTTTTCATACTAAGCTGGACAATAAATTTTAAATTAAAATCACTGTAATCTTTGTTGTTCTTATTGAATCTTTTTGTTTCAATAGATGCTCAAGAATGGACTGTCATATGTAACAACATTGAGCATGAATATTTTGTTGTGAGAAACCTCTCGCCTTCAACATTTTACCAATTTAGAGTCACAGCATTTAATAAATTTGGATGGGGCGAACCAGGCTTCCCAACAGCACCTTTGTCTACTCAAGCTGAAGGTAGGTAGTTTGAAATCATTTGTCTTAAGCTAGTTGAAGCATCCGTCTTTGGCAAATTTGTACGGGAAAGACCAAGTAGTGAAAGTATAAGAATCAACTTTTAAAATATTTTTCTTGTCTGTGGAACATCTTTTAAATTATGTTAAATTCCAACAAATAGACTGCTTTAATATTTTATTAATTCAAATCCATGCTAAAACAAATAAATAACAGAATTTAAAAAGTTAGACTTCTAAAACATATCAGATCCTTATTAAAAAGAAATGAAGGGATATTTTGCATTAAAGGGATTACCTGTGTGTTGAAAATTGTCTGAAAATGCTATAAAAAATTCTTAGGCAAATTTATATGGAGAAAAAGAAGTAATAAATGTATATAAACAATTTATGTTTTTAGATATAACTTACAGAACACCTTGCTTAGCTATATTTCATTATAATCTTTATACATACCAGATTACTATATGTATTAAGAACATTAAAATACTTTCCAAGAGTTTCTCTGTTGAAACTACCGTGGTATATATAAGTGTAGGATTACTTACCGTTTAGGTAGTTAAAAGACACCCATTGAAAAAGGATGAATATAACAAACACTTTTAATTTAATGTGCACAAAATATTTGTTAACATGGTATATTGTGCTTTAATCCATATTATCACAACAAATCATTTAATGAGCTATTTCTGTTTTTAAAATTCATAATCTAATGTTCCCATCACATAGCTAAAACAATTTAAAGTTCATAACTGAAAATAAAAACAATTGATGTGAATGTTCAATTTAAATACCGTAAAATCGCGATTATAAGCCCCCTACCCCACCTCATTTGTTTGGAAAGAGGACAAAATGCGTTCCCGGCAACGACACTGCTACAAATTGTGACGTCACTATGAACGGCAGCTGTGATGTCATCGTCGGGAGGGGATAAGGGGGGATAATTATAAGGGGATCTCGCCGATTATAAGTCCCCCCCTCCCCCGCAGAAGGGAGGCTTATAGTCTGGATTTTACGATACTTAAATTTTCTGTGGTTTAGTACAAGTAAAAGTTTATTTTAATCTCGTGAAATATGCCAAACTGTATCACTCAAGAGCTATTTAGAGTTGCACAAATTGCGAATTTACTTTGTAAGAAATTTTGTGGCAGAATTTACCAATCTCACATAGTTTTTAATTTGATTTCATGTTTTTGACTGCCATAAATGAAATCCCAGATAGTTTTCTAATGGATTAATACTATAACTTATAACTTTTTTTTTTTAAACATAGGACTGTGATGGGGAAATATAATCCTATGTTAAAACATAAATTCTGTAGAATATTAGACATGAAGTGCCATTTTTCGCATAGCTTTATGCTTGGTCAGAAAGCAAGAGTGTAGTGGGGCCGGAATGCAACGGAACTGCGTTCCGGTACTTTTACTTTTTTGTGAGCTGGAACAGTGTTCCAAAACTCAAATCAGATTGTTATTATTTTTATTATTGTACATCTTAATTTATTTCCTGGAAAAAGAAATTCTTTTATAGCCTGCTCCTACTCAGGGACATCCCTAAAGTATGTGGCACCCCCTGCAAACATAAAAAAGGCTTCCCCTTTTATTCTCCAAATCACGCTTTTCTTAGTTTTTGAGTTTGAAATGGCACTCCTTCGAAGATGGTGCCCCGATGTGATGCTTACCATGCTTACTGTGTCAGGCTGCCCCTGCTCTCACTAACAATATTCCTGTTGCAATTCTATGGATACCATAGTAATTGAAATCATCGCAGTGAACTGATAGCTGAGTCTAGTCGATTAAGAATTCAATCCAATGCTCTTTCTGTTCTGTTTGAGTCTGAAGAAAATAAACATCCCCATGATGGATGCAAATAAGAAAATACATAGAACCAGTAGATTCTCAGAATCATTGTCGATAACAAAAGGAACGCGGATGTTAAACACAGAGGTAGCATTGCAGGAAATGACATTTGTGACTGTCAACCTGACCAGCCAGGCTAAAAAGCTTCAGCCTCCTGAAGAGATTTGTAAAGGGTAACATTCTGCTTTATTATACTCTTTGGATAGGTGAAATGAACTTTTAAAAATAAATTATCCTCTCCCCAAAAATTATACATAGCCTCTTTTATTGGTTGCTGACAAAAAAAAGCTGGGTTTTAAGAGGAGTTGTTGTAAACTTGTTCCCCTCTAAGAAGCTTCAACCTGCCCGATAGATTGTTAAAGAATAACATTCAACTTTATTATGCATTTTGGATAGGTGAAATTAACTTTTAAATAAACTATCCTCTCCCAAAAATTTTTACGTTGGTTTAGACTAAAGGGGGGGGGGGGGGGGAATTTAGCACTACTACACTGTCAGAAAGTCTGATAGTTAAGTAATTGCTGTTTTTATATTGTGTTTGTAATAACCTTTTTTTTTTTTAAAGGTGCACCTAATGTAAAAGTCAGTCCTCGTAGGAAATATCAGCAGGAATTCACAGAGCGAACACCTGATTATGAGCTTAAAGAAATTGAACTACCCGAATTAGACTACACTCAAGAAATCAATCCTGTTCCAATAGTAGAAGGAGACACTTTAGATTTGTACAGGATAGTTTCAGAGATGGACAGGTAGGTATTAAGTTAGTAATTTCACATATTCAAAGAGACTGATAAAAAAAGAATGTAGGAGAGGATGGGGTAGGTTGCCTCACTTTTCATATGTTATAAATAACTAATCTTAACTATACCATTTAAATAAAATTTTTAGCCTATAGTGGTGTTTTAGCTATTAATGGTGATGTGTGGTCTTATATTCACGTTAACATGAAAAACCAGGAAGCATTTTTTCTTATTGAAAATCATCATTTTTTATTCAAACTCAGGATGAGGCAGGTGTTGGGGTTGGTTGTCTCAAAAGCCTACTGCACAGTATAATCAAAAAGTTCTTTGCAGTTGAACTTTTATTGATCTCTTCACCTCACTGTTTCACTAACAGGAGCTGGGAGTGAAAAACATAGCACTACACCGTTCACATGTTGTATTCAGATATTGTTGTTCTTGGGGAATGCAAGAAGGAAATTTTTTACTTTCTTAAAAAGCAAACACTTCATGAACTTCGTTTCAATATCATCAGTATTTGGCAGTATTATGTTTTACTCTTCCTATGAAGATATCACAGAACATTTGCCTAAAATTTAAACCAGGATATGATCATCGATCTTTAAGTCACTAATGTTAGGATTTTTTCTGGTTCCAAGAATAAGTAAATTATAAGGTAGGCTATCTAACTTAATTCATTGCTTCTTGTGTTGTAGTAACTTCATCGGTCACCTTACAGTTAGTACAATCAAGGATTATGTTTCGTTATATATATATATATATTCAATATGTTGCACATTTTAATTTGTATAAAAATTTATTATCATGCATAAATTATTGTTCTGCAAATTTAAAATGTACTCTATTTAGTCTGTTTCCTGTAATAATCATGGCTTTGTTTGTGTGTTTATAATGTGTATAGTTTATGTTTAACGGAGACAGTTGTTGTTATTACCCTTAAAAAAAAATCAAAATTACTGTGAAAGATTGCCGCCTTTTTATTGGTCACCATAATTCATAGCACTTCCTCCACACAGATAAGTTTAACTATACTGGTGTCAGAGGAAAATTGTGTAAGAAACATATTAAACAGAAAAACTAATCCATAACTTTTTTTCACAGAGGGCGTTTCTCTGTAATACTAAATGTGTGGGTGAAAGAATCAAACACGTCCAGTGTTGCTAAAGTGATCCAGACAACGAACTGTGCTGATGGCAGGCAGGAATATGAAATAATGAAGTCCCTGTGCCATGAAAAAATTGTTATGCTTTTATCAGCCAGCTATAAAGCAGACAAGACTGTTTTGGTGATGGAGAAACTCTCTGGAGTGGATGTCATGTCCTATTTAGCTTTGCGCCATGACTATAATGAAGAACTGGTGGCCACTATCATTAGACAGGTAAATATAGCATACCAAAATCTATTCTTTTAATCTTTTTTTTTTTATTTTAATATGATCGTGATATTTTAAATTTTTTACAGTTAAATATTGGGGATTCCAAAAAGTTCATGTTGTTTTTGCCACTCCATGATTGTGACACTGTATCACTCATTTACTGTAACATCATAACTCAAAATACCATAGGAACAATATTAATAATGTTAACTTTTAACTGACAGAGTGTCATTCCTGAGCTTTTGACCACAAAATGGCAGTTAGTATCGTTTTGGTGAATATGCGTTTCTTCACTTTCACGGAACTTCAAACAAATTTTCTGAAAAATTATGATTTTTGAGTTATGACATGTTGCAGTGGTACTACAGCAGTTCAGACCTTTTGTATCAGAAAATATCAGCTTTTGTATCAGTTTTGCAGGCTTTCATATCAGAAAAAATCTAATTTTGTATCAATTTTACAGATCTTCGTATCACAAAAAAACTACTTTTGTATCAGTTTTGCAAGATTTTGTATCGCTTACATATCATGTATAGTCCCCCCCCCCCCTTCCCGCCAAAAAAAAAAAGGTAAAAAGAAAAATATTGTTATTAGTAAAGCTGATTATTATACATATTTTTTTAAATGGAAAATTTCAAATCAGTGTTATATCAGTTCAGACCTTTCATATCAGAAAAAATCTGCTTTTGTATCAGTTTTGCAGGCTTTGATATCAGAAAAAATCTAATTTTGTATCAATTTTACAGATTTTCGTATCACAAAAAGAAACTACTTTTGTATCAGTTTTGCAAGATTTTGTATCGCTTACATATTATGTATAGTCTCCCCCCCCCCCAAAAAAAAAGGTAAAAAGAAAAATATTGTTATTAGTAAAGCTGATTATTATACATATTTTTTTTTAATTGACAATTTCAAATCAGTGTTATATTGGTGTTTAAATTTGTTTGATTAATGGGCTGTATTTTAAAGTATTGACATTAGTTTTACTACCAATTACAGGCCAGGAGCTATGTATAAGTAATATAGCAAACAAACTTAATAATATTATATTTTTAAAAAATCTTTTTTCAGGTTACAACTTTTCAAAAAGTTTTTTTCTTTTTGTCAAGGCAACAATTTTCAAAGAAAGCAAAACCTTTTTTCCATAATACGGAAAAATCAGATGTCTGGAATACTGGAGCACCCAGGAGGGGAAGGGGGCTGCATCCCCAAAATCTGACACTTGGGTACCTTTAGTTTATACTAGTATTATTTTCATGATTCATTTTCATAAATTTATATAACTAAAGCTTGTAATTAAAATTATTACATCATAAGTATAATCTAATTAGGATTAATAAACACTTTGTTTAATTTATCTACCCATTATTGTGATGATAACCGACTCCCATTCCCGGGAATAAAAAAAAATAAAAAAAAGAAACTTTTGCTTGTGCCACTGTCCCAGAATCGCACCCGTGTGAGCCAGTCAATCCATTGCTCCATACACTCTCAAGCACTTCCAAATAAATAAAATTAAATGAGTTTTTTAATACATGGAAACAAAATAAGTACTTTCTACAAACTCTACATCCAAAATTAGCAAATGGTAAAGTCCTTAAAAAAGAAAAATATCCTATTTAAGCCCTTTTTAAATTGTGTATTAGCATGTGAATGTCATGTTGGACTATTCAATATCATAATCTAGTCTTCGAGTTAGAATGATTTTAGCATATTAAATGTTAATATTGGATTTTAATATTAACTCTATGAAATAAGTTTTAAGTCTAGGTTTTTCAAAGCGATGGTTAAATATGGTTTAAAATGTCATGTGTCGAAAACCTGCCAACCATGTCTCTAACCATCATCACACTGAATCCGTATCAAGAATTTTACATTTTGAAAAGGAAAAATATTTTTTAAATATGCAATATTTTGTTTCCTTTGAAGGCTCTGAACGCATGTCATAACTAACACGGTGATGGCGAATGTGCGTCATAGGTTCGCTGTCACTAGGTTAATTTAAATTTATGGGAATTGCCAGTTTTTGAATATCTGTTTAAATCTTTTCTTAGTTAACGGCATAAGCGAAGGAAAAAAAACTACTTTTACTGAGCTTGTTTGTCAAATGTTGAACTTAAAGAAAAGAAAATTACATTAGTTTGCACGTTTTGTTCATTGCTTAAATCATTTTTTTCTTTCAGTTGATTAACTGTAAAAAGTCTTCGTAGTTGTAACTGAGTTTTTCAGTATCATATCAAAGGCGTCGAGGCAAAAACTGCAAATTCATAACTTGTTTTGGAATATAAAGCAATAAACAACTTTGTAAAATAACATCTATACTTCAACAGCCGTACAGCTGTTTTGAGCAAAAACTTTTTGCCTTTCTTCGGTGACAATAGTCAGTAATATAGGATTGTGGTGTTATTTTACAAAGAACTTTATGGTGTTATTTTACAAAGTTTTTTTATTGTTTTATTTTGTAAATGCCTGTTATTTGAGTGATTTTATTGGTTTAAAATAGTTCATTTAATGATTTTTCTTTTCTTATTAGAGCTTTCATTTACTTTCCGCTTTGCGAATAGTGATTATTTTTTTTAAGTTATTCAAAATTATAACAAGAGAGAAAAAAATTACTTCTTTCTTGGCTTTAAAAAGGAGGAGAAATTTATTTTGAAAACCATTCATTTAAAATTTTCTTTTAAACTTTGAAAAAAAATCGCTAATTTAAATATATTTTATAGCCACCTCCACCTCCACCCCCCCCCCCCCCACACACACACACACACACACACAATTTCTTTTTTCACTTATTGTCCCACAAAAAATGCTTAATAAGAAAAAAAATCATGTTTTAAAAGCATATATAGTGTTTAGAGCTATTCAGAAATATAGGAGTGTTTAGGTACATTAGCGATTTTATTATTGTTGTTTGATTTATATCAGCACTAAACTATGTTTACTTTAATGTATGGGATAAGTTTTCTCTGTTTATTATTTTGATGGAACATCTGCCTCATTCTGAATGCATATCATTTATCAAACAGGATAATGAGACAGGATGTTTTGACCACGGTTTTGATGGCCTTTGGTACCTTATTTACACAAAACTATTAAATTAAGTACTTTGTAGAGAAAAAAAATTTTTTTTAATTGTTTTTATTTTACTATTATTAACTCTACATTTGCTTTTAAAGCAATGAAGTATATTGTTTGGATTTGTTAATTTTGGGGAAGATCAGTTTTGGACTGTATGTGCTTTCTGATATGAAAAAGAGAACAGTGTACTGATGAAAATTGGAAAGTGATACATTAGTATGTAATTTTTGGTTTTATATACTTTTTTGGACCCTGGGACAGCATAGATTTGGAGCAGAATTTGTTTAAAATTATACTTTTTGTATCAGGAAATACCAAGAGATTCTTCCAGTGCAGAAACCTGATACAAAAATATGCATTTTGTATCAGAATGGATCAAGAGACTTCATTTGGTGCAGTTTGGCCCCAATTGATGCAACCGTAGCACCCCTGCATATTGCAGCAAAAGAGCAATATCCAAACTAATATTATAAATGCAAAAGTGAGTTTGTTTGTTTGTGATGCTTTCACGGCTAAATTGCTGAATCAATTCTGATAAATTTTGATATAGAGAGAGATGGAACCCTAGAGATGGCTATAGGCTACTTAGAATTTTAGATTCTTTACTACTTTTTTAATCATTAATTAAAAACTGTTTTTGCGTTGCCATGCTTGGTGAGTTTTGCCCGTATAAAATTATTCTGGTTTCAAGCTAATAGAAATGCTATTACTTCAGTGAAGAATCGCATGCATTTGAAAAACATGAAATAACCACGAAATCATGCCAGTTTTACGCCAAATCTATCTATCTATAATAACAAAAATGAATGTTCTCCAGGCAAATCTACAACATGCAGAGCTCTGAAAATTTTAGCATATGACTTCGATAATGCGCACCTGAGGCTCAGAATTTTGAAATTTTAATTACTTTTTTAACTATTAATTAAAAACTGTTTTTAGGTGGTCATGCTTGGCGAGTTTCGTCCACACAAAATGATTTATGCTATCGCGTACATTTGAAAAACATGAAATGGCATGGAAATTACATTAGTTTTCGCCAAATTAAAAAGCATAAGAAAGAAAAGTACAAATATGTTTCTTAAGTTCATAAATGTCCAAATCCTATCAATAATATAAATCAGAGGTTCTCAAACTGTATGTCATGCCACCATAGGGTTCTGAAAGCGTACTCCAGGGGTGCCCTGGAGATAATCGAGAAAAGTCTAAGTTCTGGTCCTGGGGGATTATAAACAAAAAATTTCATCTAAACTGGTATCCCACAAAAAAGGTTAGCCAAGCCGATTACTTACAGGAACTCCCTGAGATGAGGGGGGGGGTGGCAAAATCCTATAGTCCTTTCCCAAGAGAGTAATTTCTTGATAGTTAGCCCTAATAAGCATAAAAGAAATAATGAAAAATGCATCTCAACTGTTTTATTCTAAACCTTCCTATTGATAGGTAACCTGCCGCAAAAGTTTTTAGCCTGAGAAGGCTGCCCTAAAATGCTTTTAGCTCCTAACAAGTGTGGTGCGGCGAAAAAAGTTTGGAAACCCCTGTTATAAATGTGTACATTTTTGCATTTGTATATTTGTGACTGAATCACACAGAAATGGCTGAACAAATTTGGATAAAAGAAATTTGAAGGATTTAAAAATTTGGAATGAAGATAGCTTACACTCTGCTTTAACATAAAGGCAACCTTTCATGCATAGAGCAGAATTCTTAAGACACTCAAAATGATTCTAATACATTACTCTCTATGGGCTTTTTGTAGCTACTGAACCGATTCCAGAACTTTTTTCACTGATTGAAAATTACAGTATTCCTGAGTACTATTGTTTGTTTGTTTGTGGATTAAGGCCGACTGACTGCACTAGGGTCCTAGACCTATATGGGGAATGCCCTCTGTGGGGGAATTTCTAAGAGATCCTAGCCCGTATTTACATGAGGTTCCGGAGAAAACCATGGAAAATTCCGAATGACCAGGTTGAGAGGTGCGACCGGGGTTTGAACCTTGTACCTCCCTTCTTCTAGTTTCGAGAGCAGAACCTCTCAGCCACTGGTGGGGCCCTGAGTATTATAGGCTACCATTTATGTATATATCACAAATAGTTCTTTTACAGGGATACTCAAAAGAATTACATTACACTCTATGTGTATCTCTGTAATTACTGAACCAATTCCAAAATTTTTTTCACTGATAGGAAGATATACTATTCCGAGTATTATAGGTTAAAATTCATGCATGTACCATAAATAATTCTTTTACCGAAACACTCAAAATAATTGTAATACATTACGCTCTGTGGGTATCGCTGTAACTACGGAACCGATTCTAAAACTTTTTCACTAATTGAAAGCTGCACTATTCCTGATTAACATAGGCTAAAAATTCATGCAAATAGCATAAATATTTCTGTTACAAGAACACTCAAAATATTTCGCAAATATTGTCGTAACTGTAGCTATTCACCAAATGCATTTTTTTTTTTAAATCTAAATTTAGTAACTCTGCACTCTCTTATTTTAAATGAAGTATACTAGTACCATGTATTATACTTCATTTAAATTAAGTAAAAAATAAAAAAGAAGTAAGAAAATCTGAAACACTTTCAGATTTTAAATATGCACTAAAGTGCTATATATTAAAAGCGTATCATAATTTATGCGTCGTCCCTATTTTTCTTCCTCATTCCATTAAATTGGAAAGTGTATCATTATTCATGAGTGTGCCGTATTTTTCTTCCCTGTGAACAATATATAGTCCATTTTTCGCTACTTCCGAATATTCAATTGAGCAGAAATTTTACATTCTAATGCATTTTAGCTAACAATACAATCAATGCAAAAAAATGGATTTTATAGCAGTTTAGACTATATTTTAGCCATGTATAACCTGATTTAACTTTGGATCAGTTTGGGTGAAGCTAGAAACTGCTGAGATGTTTCAGATGGCTACTGTTTACAAAATTTTAAATTAAAGTGTTTACTGTTTTTATGCAACTTATTTTTAAATAAAATAGTGAGTGAAGTTCAAAGAATAAAAATTAAAATGTAGGACTGCAATTAAGAAAATTACAGATTTAACAAAGACAAATATGGCTGATATATGAATTATGATACACTTTCCATCAAAATTAAACAAGAAAGGCAAATAGCCCATTAAGGCATTGGAGTGATAACCAGAAGTTTGTGGGTTCAGTTTTGGCATATCACTAAAAACTGCTGTGTACCAAAGCTCGAAGTAAGTCACGCTAACCATGCAAATAAGCCACAATGATCAATGGTTCTCATGGCAAGTTAAGCCACAAGTATTTAAAACTTTAATGTTTATTAACTGAAGAATGTTTCTTTCCATGTCAGATATATTTTAAGTTACATTATGAAATCTCAGAATGCTTATAAAAAAGGGAAGCGTGTATTGTTTTTAATTCATCTCGTTGCATTGTTAATTCATTTTTTTTCTTTAAATTTAAGGAAAAAATCTGCAACTGCAATTTATCATTACTAGCTGCCAAGGAGGCCAGCTTTGCCGCCCCATACCTTACTGTTCTTTATACTTAGTGTATTGTTGACTAAATTTCTGGGCTCATTTCATCGAAAATCATGTTTTAAATGTATTTAGGTCAGAGTAGCTACACATTTTGGGTGTCATCATAAAAGCCGATGTTGAAACAGCAAATGGCTAAAATGTGCTTTAGCCCAAAGTATGGTGACATTTTGTAGATGGGCAATTAATGCACCAAGTATTGATAAAAAGTCCAAATGATCTTGCATTTTTGTGTATCCATTATTGTCTTTTTGTAATTTAGCTACTGTGTGACATATGCTTGCTCCATTTAACATCATTGAACTGTTAATTTGGATTTTTGCACATGCGTTATTGTTATTGCACTAATGTTTACATTTAGCTGTTGTCGTTCGCAGCGTGGAAACATCATCGATTTTGGTACCGCATACGTTAGCGTATTATATAAGTAGATTAGGAAAATTTTTGCTGTGAGCTGAAGTTATTGCTGCCAGCTTCAAACTTTTATTTTGAGACTTGCCATGTGCATGCTGTATATGTGCATGTTAAGTGCATGGTTTTAAAAATCCCCTTGGGCAGTTAGCAGTTTCTGAGGGGTACCAGTACTATGAAGTCCCTGCCTTCTGATGGGGAACCAAATCACAACAGAAAACTACAGGAGTGTGCATGTAGCTCTAAGCAATTCTTGTGGATGAGCAATGCTTCTCTATCAATGTTTGTGAAAGAATAATCAGCAACTACTTACTTGAAACTTATCTTCTGAAAAAATGCCTTGATGGAGAAAAATACCTCATGTTTCTGTAACAGATACTGCCAGACATGTAGAACAACTTTCCCCTTTATTGCCAGAGGATACTGCGATTCCAGCAGGATGGAGCACCAGCCTAGTATGTGCAAAGGGAGCAAAACTAACTGATTATAATCTAAACCAAAGAATTTTGCAAGGTGCTCCTGTAGCATGGCTTGTCAGATCTTACATGTCTTGATTTTTTTAGAGGAGATAGCTGAGAGCTCTTATGTGTGATATGCCTGATGTTTGCCAGCCCTTGCTTTATTATTGTACCACATGCATAGCTGCTGCCAGCTACTGTTTTAAACACTATTCTAATTGCATGCCATTAAACTTGCTTTTGTAACTTAATCATGTGTATGTGTTTTTGTCTTATATAACAACATCACCTCTAGTGCTTTTGCATTTTAATTCTGATCATAAATTTTTTGATGAAGTCGTTTGTTTGGAGGTGTACTATCACCAATTTTATTTCCACCTCACCTCAAGTTTACCCCTTTTATGAAACATCTTGCAAGTCATTTGTTTGGATGTGTACTATCACCTCTTTTATCCTCGCTTCACCTCAAGTTTTACACACCTTTTATGAAACATCCTGCATAGTTAATTTCATATTCTTTTTTAATGTTACAGCTACCTTAGTAGCAGAATCCATTGTTGCCACTTCGATTGTTCTTTGGAACTGAAGTCATATCTGGAATTCCTTTACTCAGAAAATGAAAATGTACTTAAACAGAGAAAACTTTTTTTTTCTTGTCTTATAAATAATTTTAAATTTCAAAATAAGTCAATATTTTATAGTCTAAACTTAATTCATCTGTAGGAGAGGGGCAGCTTCCCCTTTCTGGATCTTCCAAAGTACATTGCAACCTAAAAACTTTACTATGCTGAATTTAGTGCCCCCCCCCTTTTCTCCCGAATTTTTCATTAATGCTTTCCAGCATTTGAAGTATCAATAAGTGGAGTTTTAGAATGTGTGATATCTGCTACTTTTACATTTTTCAAATTAGTACCTTCTTTAACTACTAACAACTTGTGATATGATCAAGATGTGAAATTCTAATTTTTGATTGCTTAAAAATAATAATATTAACCCAATAACACCCAGCATCCTATTTTGAGGACAGTAGCAAAATTTGTTAGTCGCAAAAATACATAAGCACTCTTTTAATTTCTCTAATAATAAATATGATTTTCACAAAATACTCAGCAAAGCAAAGTTAGAATCTTTAATTGTTTCATTCGTATTTTTAGAGAAAGAAATGCATTCTTCATGCCTCACAAATGTCGGAAATTTATTTATCACTTTTGGCATCATCATTTAGAAAATGTGATGAAAAACATCAGGTGCTAATGGGTTAACAATAGTTTTCAGTAACTAGAATATTTTTTGAGGTTTTTGAATCCAAGTTACATTCTTATTGGTTTTGTTTTTTTTAGGTTCTTGAAGCATTTCAGTATCTACATTTTAGAGAAATTTGTTACCTTGAGTTACAGCCAGATAATGTTGTGATGGTTAATTTAAGAGATAGTGATATCAAACTTGTAGACTTTGGATCTGCACGTCATATTCCTAAGGCTGGTGCCAAAACTAATTTAAAAGGTTGTACAGAATATTTAGGTATGTAGTTTTTTTTTTTTTTTTTTTTATAGGGAACATTTTAAAAATAAGAAATACTTGCGGTTAATAGTCGATTTTAGCAGCACATAATTTATATAAAGCAAATCAGTAATAATCAGTAATGTCAAATTAAAATGAAAAAGTATTTAGAAGTAACTAAATAGTCTTAAGGAGAAGAGAATGATTGTAGTAAAAGTTTTGAGACCAAAAAGCAAAATGAACAATACTGTTTCGATAGCACAAAACAGCATTATGTAAAATATTTCATGATTAAGCATCCATGTCAGGTGAGCTAAAAAGAGAAAGAATAAAGAAGCCTAATCAAACAAGAAAAAAAGTCATAACTGTATAATATTGCTAAAAATTCAATACAAAATAGCATTGTTATAAAATTTATATTACATGTTACTTAAATATCTTTGTCTACACGGAGTATATCGAAAATCCTTCAACAAACTTAGAGGGATGACAGCACTCATTTAGACTTAAATAAATAAATACAATAAAATCTGCCCTAGAGCATGAGGTCCCAAATGACATTTAATGAATAAAAATTGAGAAAATGCATCTGCAAATGTATAAAGTAAGATGAGAGAGAAACATTTCAGTAAAACAACAGAAAAACAGCTTTAGAGTTGTTCACACTGCCACTTTGTCTACATTCAACACATATATGTAGCCCAGTTGTGTTTATTAGTCCAATTCTGGGGAGATAGCAAATTTCATACATGGGTTCTTGCTCATAGGTCTGATTGGTTCTCTTCTGCTGTTTTTAACATTTCTGCCCAGATATGTAGAACAAGGAAGGAAAACAAGCTTTGTGCTTCCAGCCACTTACACATACAAAAGAAAGCAACATATGGGGTTTCAATGCTTGTATATTTTTGTGATTTTTACACATTAAATGCGATCTATAACCCCATGTTCCATTGCAGTTTTTGTTAGTGTCGATGAGTACTGTCATACCTCTAAGTTTGTTGAAGGATTTTAGATACACACTGTATAAAAAATTTTTTTCTTTCTCCCCTACAGCTCCAGAAATTCTTAAAAATGAGGAAGTATCTTCATTAACAGATGTTTGGTGCATTGGTGTGTTAACTTATATATTGTAAGTACACAATAATGATTATTCATTTATTTACTATATTTTATCAATGATCTATGTAACACAGTAGAAATAGATTATACTTTTGTGTAATATAATGTAAATTTAAACACGTCAAATACATTTCCAAAAAACAAGCCATAATGATTATTTATTACTAGCTGCTTACCCGTTTTTCGCATGGTAGGAAATGAATATTTTTCTCACTCATGTAATTCAAATTAAATCCAGTGGTGTGTAATCTCTTAAAAAAGATAAAATTATTTGTCTTGTGACATAAAGTTCACGTGATTACGAATGAATATTGCAATCATTGCAACATGACAATACAAAAGCTTTTCAGATGTTACTCCAATCAAATAAGGAAGAACATCACAGTATGCAAGAGAAACTTCACTTTCAAAATACTTTATCTCTGCATTATATAGGATTGTTTTTTAGATTTCATTTATAGTATTATCACCTCAGAAATAAAATTATATGATGTGGGCAGCAATTTTATTTTCTCGTACAGTTAAATGTGAACAGTGCATTGCAGACAACCATACTGAAATTTAACTTAACAATCTAAAATATTGTTGATATCTTAAATATGAAACATTTGATGCACGGCGTACATTTTGATGCCAAAAATGCCCTGTTTCTGCAACAATCATGGCACTTTTGTAAATGTTTGCGACATAACTTTTGCAAAACAGCTTATAACCATTACTAAACTCCTAATGCAACTTCACACTCATTGCATAAAACAAACACCGATCTTACTCGGGATTTGCACTTAAAATAAATAACTAATTTAATTTTCTATTTTCAACACAGTAGTGGGCATAAAATTCATTGATTTCACTTAAATTGTTGAATTCAATATTTAAACAAAAACTAAAATCGTTTCTAAAGTTCTTGATCTCATGAAACAATATACATAAACATTACAGCCAAATGAAAAGTAAGAAAATATTCTTCATGCTCAAATGTGTAAGTATACCAATTTTTATGGACATTGGTTAAACGGTATAGAAGTTGATGCTCTACAGTGCCACCTAGCAGTAAGCTATATAAAAATGAATAGTGTAAAAATATTCTTATTGTTCAAATATCTGTGTGTACTAATTTTCATTGCAGTTGGTTGAACAATATAGAATTTGAGTTTCTGTTAGAGGGAAATGGATAGCATTAAAACCTTCTTCATGATAAAAGACTTCGGTGTATCAAATTTCATGTTGATCAATCAAATGGTTTTGGAGTTTTTCAAATTCATACACATATACCAGCATTCATTTTTATACAAAAGTTAAGCACAGGGAGGAAAATACTAATTTCCAAAAGCCAATCAGAATTGAAGAGGATGCAATTTGCTGCAAAGGTAGATGGAAGTAGGCAAATATGTTAGGTAACAGCCAATCGCCCTTTCATGTCAAGAAATATGCAAAAAGGGCAGTCTTCTAAGATGCCATCTTTATGAAGGGTTACAGAAGTTGATTGTAAGTGCTCATAGAAGGTGTTTAAAACTTTCGTACAATTTGTTTTCAAGACATACGTGTTTCTATGACTTCCAGAAGACGAATGGGAGATTCTGAGTGCTGGCGTGCTGTGGGGCACATTGAGGCAGGACAGTCGATCACAGATGTTGTTCTTTTCTTCGGCGTTCATCATTCTGTAATTTCACGTTTATGGAAACAATTCCAAACCACACAGACAGTTGTCCGAAGGCCCGTAGACGGTCGCCCAAGGGTTACAACCCCCGCGGAAGATCGATATATTGCTATTTTAGCCAGCGGAATAGCAGAGCGACCTCCACACGTGTGACATCTAAGGTTACAGCGTCCATTGGTAAGGCGATATCTGCAGCTACTGTACGAAGATTACATATGAGTGGACTGTACGCCCCAGTGCCTCGAGTTTGTGTTTTTCTATCCATCCAATCAAGAGGGGCACGATTAAAGTGGTGCCGGGAACATGTCAATTGGTGTGTCTGACTGAGGCAATGTCATGTTTACTGATGAGTCAAGATTTGCTCTTGAGCCAGATGACAATCGTATAAGGATATGGCTTGTACAAGAAACATGCAGTCAGCCCCAAAACATCACCGAACATCACGCATTCCGAGGCGGAAGCATTATGGTTTGGGCAGGGATTTCATTAGGATACAGCACTGATCTGCACATCTTTAAACAGGGTTCTGTGACGGCTGTCCGGTATCAAGATGAAGTCCTAGAACCCACTGTGAGATTGTATGCTGCAGCAGTTGGCCCTACTTTTGTTTTAATGGACGATTACGCACGTCTCCATAGAGCTGACATCATCGATGACTACCTGGAGAGTGAAGGGATTGCATGTATGGCGTGGCCAGCATATTCGCCCGACCTTAATCCCATTGAAAATCTTTGGGATGCTCTCGGCCGTGCTGTATCTTTACGTTTCCCACATCCAGCCACTCTTATTGAGCTGAAAACTGCTCTACATCAGGATGTCTACCACTCCGGAATTGGAAAATGGGTCCGGAAAGTCTAAAAAAAAACTGGGAAATTGGATAATGGGTCCGGAAAATTCAGGAAAATAATCAATTTTTTTAACCCTTTCTCTCTAATTGTCAGACTGGAAACCGAAAGCAACTGCAATGCATTTTTCGGAACAGGAAAGCATCAAGTGATGTGTTTGTATAAGAAGGGGAAAATGGGGACTCATCAATTGCGACGGAAGGGTAAAAGACAAATTAGCTGACTTTGTAACTTATGGCTTAGGGACGTATTTCCAGCAGGCACGTATCCAGGAAAACAATTTGGGGGAGGGGGGTCCAAACAGTATAAAAGGCTGAATTTTTCACAAAAAGGCTATATCATTATCATTTTGACAATGACAAAAATGAAAATTTGGGGGGGGGGGTCTGGACCCCTTGGACCTCCCCCTAAATATGTCCTTGTTTCCAAGAACAATTAGCTAATTCTATCAGAAAGTGCGACTACTTCTGTTTCTCGATAGATGAAAGCTTAATCCTGTATACTTCAGTTAAAATTGATTTCAAGAAATAGTACAAAATATGCAAATATAAAGATAAGGGCATTGTGCAATTTCCCAAAGTAAAATACATTGGTAAGGAATTTTTTTCCCGGGACCTCCCAAAAGTCAGGAAATTGACTTTTGGTAGACACCCTGTACATGAAGAATGGCGATTGCTTAATTCTGCAGTGGTTGACCACCTAATTGAAAGCATGGTCACAAGGTGTAAACTTTGTAGACAGATGAGGGGGGATCACATACCCTATTAATGTCCTTTTTTTTTCATTTAATGCTGTTAATTTTCACTTTATACATAATTCTGTTTAAGTCTCCAGTATGTCATTAACTGATAACTTGCAAAAATTTAATATTGTTTACATTTCTGCATATAATTATTCATTTTGTTTTATGCATAAATATATATGCTACTTTCCTGCCGAATTTTGTGTCAATCAAAGCAGTATTTGTTGATTTTTTTGCATTTTACATCTTCGTGTTTAACTTTTGAAAGTGAGTGTATATAGACTACAGTGATGCTACAGCGGCTTAGGTCTTTCGTATCACTTTTCGTATCAGAAAAAATCGACTTTTGTATCAGTTTTCAGGCTTTCGTATCAGGAAAAATCTAATTTTGTATCAGTTTTACAGACTTTCGCATCAGGAAAAAATCTAATTTCGTATCAATTTTACAGATTTTCGTATCACAAAACTACTTTAGTATCAGTTTTACAAATTTTTGTGCTTAAAAAGAAAACTCTATACTTATCAATTTTGCAAGCTTTTGTATCGCTTACATATTATGTATAATGCCCCCTCTTACCACCCCTCAAAAAAGGTAAAAAGAAAAATATTGTTATCAGTAAAGCTGATTATTATATATATATATATATATTATTTTTTTAAGTGGACAATTTCAAATCGGTTATACTGGTGTTTAAATTTGTTTGATTATTGGGCTGTATTTTAAAGTATTGACATTAGCATTATACTACCATATTTTTTTTAACAAGCAATTACATGCCAGGAGCTATGTACAAGTAATTTAACAAATAACTTAATAATATTATATTTTAAGAAAATTTTTTCAGGCTACAGCTTTTCAAAAAGGTTTTTTTTTTTTCTTTTTTTTGTGAAGGCAGCAATTTTCAAAGAAAGTAAAATCCTTTGTCCATAATACTGAAAAATCAAATTTCCGGAATATTGGCGAACCCAGAAGGGGGGGGTGGGGGGGGGGGGGTGCACTCCCAAAATCTGGCACTCGGGAATCTTTAGTTTATGCTAGCATTATAGTTATTTATAAATTTATGTAACTAAAAATTGTAATTAAAATGATTATTGTATCATAAGTATAATCTAATTAGGATTAATAAACATTTTGTTTAATTTACCTATTTTTGTGATGATAACCGACCCCCATACCCGGGGGGGGGGGAAAGGAAAAAGAAAGAAAGAAACTGTTGCTTGAGCCTTTGTCTCGGAATCGCTAAGTCAGAACGATTCCCCTCTCCCTTGTCACGTGCCACGTGATGCTACACATACTCCCGTGCGCCCGCGTGAGGGTGTGAGCTAGACAATCCGTTGGTCCATACATTCCCAAGCGCTTGCAAATAAATAAAATTAAATGAGTTTTTTAACAAATAGAAACAAAATAAGTACTTTCTATGAACTCTACATTCGAAATTAGCAAATGGTGAAGTCCTTAAAAAAATTCTATTCAATATCATAATCTAGTCTTCGAGTTAGAATGATTTTAACATATTAAATGTTAATACTGAATTTTAATAATAACTTTATAAAATAAGTTTAAAGTCTAGGTATTTTTGATGCGATAGTTAAATATGGTTTAAAATGTCATGCATCGAAAATCCGCCAACCATGCCTCTAACCAACGCCACACTGAATGCATATGAAGAATTTAAAATTTTGAAAAGCAAAAATATTTTTTAACTGTGCAATTTTTTGTTTCCTTCGAAGGCTCTGAACGCGAGTCATAACGAACACAGTGATGGCATTGTAGGTTTGCTATCACTAGGTTAATTTAAGTTTATGGAATTGCCGGTTTTTAAATAGCTGTTAAATTCTTTCCTTAGTTAACGGCGTAAGCAACAAAAAAAAAAAAAAAACTACTTTCACTGAGCTTTCTGTATATTCATGTGTTGAAATTAAAGAGAAAAAAAATGCATTAGTTTGCACGTTTTGTTCATTGTTTGGATCATTTTTTTTCTTTCAGTTGATTAACTGTAAAAAGTCTTTTCGCGGTAGCAACTGGGTTTTTCTGCCAATCGAGGGCGCCGTGGCAAGAGCTGCAAATTCTTGACTTGCTTTAAAATGTAAAATAATATAAAACTTTGTAAAATAACACCTATTTTTGCTGCCATATAGCTGTTTCGAGCAAAAACTTTTTGCCCTTCCTCAGTGACAATAGTTAGGATTATCACTGAGGAAAGGGCAAAAAGTTTTGTTGTTGTTGTAGGATTAAGGCCAATTATCTACACGAGGGATCTAGGCCTGGGTGGGGTGCCCTCCATTGTAGTCTTTCTAAGGGGTCCTAACCTATTTTGAGGCTGTTTTGGAGAAAACCACGGAAAACTCCGAACGGTTTGGTCGGCAGACGCGACCTGGCACGAACCAGGTGCCTGGTTTCGAACCAGGCACCTTCCATCTCCCAGTTCAGTGCTCAATGCACTCTGCCACTGGTGGGGCGCAAAATTTTTTGCTCGAACAGCTGTATGGCGTCTAAGTAAACTTTATGGTGTTATTTTATAATTAAAAAAAATATTTTATGTTTTAAACACCCGTTGTTTTGAGTGATTTTATTGGTTTAAAATAGTTCATTTAATGATTTTACTTTTTTTTCTTATTAGAGCTTTCATTTACTTTCCGTTTTGCGTATAGTGGATTATTTTTTGAGGTTATTCAAAATACAAACAGAAAAAAAATTATTTCTTTCTTGGTTTTAAAAAGGAGAAATTTATTTTGAAAACCATTCATTTAAAGCGTTCTTTTGAACCTTGAAAAAAACTGCTAATTTAACTATTACATATATTATCTAGCCGCCTCCCCCCTCCCCCAATTTCTTTTGCGCACTACCCTTATTGTCGCACAAAAAATGCTTAATAAGAAAAAAAAAAAAAAAAAAAAAAAAAGGTTTAAAAGCATATATAGCGTTTAGAGCTATTCAGAAATACAGGAGTGTTTAGATACATTAGTGATTTTATTTTTGTTGTTTGATTTATATCAGCTCTAAACTATGTTTACTTTAACCTATGGGATAAGTTTTCTCTGTTTATTCTTTTGATGGAACATCTGCCTCATTCTGAATGCATATCGTTTACCAAACAGGGTAAAGAGGCAGGATGTTTTGACGGCCTTTGATAGGTTATTTACAAGAATCTATTAAATAAAGTGCTTTGTAGAGGAAAAATTTTCTAAAACCATTGTCTTTTTTTTGTTAATTGTTTTACTATTATTAATTCTATCCTTGATTTTAAAGTGATGAAATATATTGTTTGGATTTGTTGATTTTGGGGGAGATCAGTTTGGAACTGTACGCACTTTCTGATATGAAAAATCGAACAGTGTTCTGGTGAAAACGGGAAAGTGATACATTAGTATGTATTTTTTGGTTTTATTTACTTTTTTGGACCTTGGGACAGCACGGATTTGGAGCAGAATTTGTTTAAAATTATACTTTTTGTATCAGGAAATACCAAGAAATTCTTTTGGCGCAGAAACCTTCAAAAATAAGCTTTTTGTATCAGGATGTATCAAGAGATTCCATTTGGCGCAGTTTGGCGCAGCCGTAGCATCCCTGAGACTAGCTGCATGCCCATTCTTCGCACAGTAGGGAACGAAATTTTTTCTTAAATTTGAAATGATTCCAGTGATGTGGAATCATTGAAATAAGCAAAATTATTTGACTTTGGTTACTCATAAAATTAGTATGAGTACTAACCTGAGATCATTGCAATAACACAAAATACTATGTCAATGTCATTCGCGATCAGAAAAAGAAAAGCTTGACGGTGCGCATCTAAAACTTTTCACTTTCAAAATATCTCATTTCTACATCATACTGTGTTTTAGGTTTAAGTTAATATCATATCATTAATACTTTAGACACTCATGATGAGGACAACCATTTTATTTTATTATCTTGTTCATTTTACTCTCATTTGCAACAGAGCTTATTTAAGTTAATTTGATATGTTGAGGGTATTAAGATTTTTGCCTACAGCATAAATGTATAAGATTTCTAGCTTATTCGCTTAGCAATTTTGTTGATCTCGTGATTTGTACTAGTAGCAACCTACCAAAATTGTTTTAGTCAAAAAGAACAATCTGTGTAATTAATCTAATTAAAATGGCACATATTTAAAATTATTTTGCTCATTTTACTGTCACTTGCAAAAGAACTTATTAAAGTTAATCTGAGATGTTGGGATTATTCCAAGCTAATTGGTATATGAAACACTTTTCAGAGCAATTTTGGTAATGGTGTAACTTTAGTGTAAGAGCTTGTCAAGTTGCTAGAATTCAGCCAAAATCTATATATATAAAAGAGGAAAGTCTGTCTGTTTGTTTGTTTGCTGTACGCATCCAGACCGTTCGACGGATCAGGACCAAATTTGGCACACTGGCTAAATAGGACAAGAGAAAGCTAATGCCGTAAAAATGAAATTAATTGGATTAATAGTTTTTGAGTTACTTTATGTTTTGTAAGGTTTTTGGCCATTTTTCTTGCATTTTACTTTATCGCGAGCTAAATTTTCATCGAAACACTATATTTTTTATATCATCAGAAACTACAGAGTTTTCCTTTTCAAATAAAATTTGTTACAAAATCGTACTTACATTTCCAGATTTTGGGGAATTTTTTAAAGGAATTCCTGTTTCAAAGAAAAGGTACTACTTTTAAAAATATGCTATTTTTAAACTGTCGCATCGAAAAACCTAAAGGCCAAAAATTTTCCCTCTATTTAATGCTGATTAAACATTTATTTCTCCCTCTTTTAAATTTTGAACCATGCAGAAATGTTTATTAGATTTTTTTTATATGACTTATTTTTCTGAAAAGATCACAGGTTAAAATTCTCCCCGGAATGTAAGTTCCAGAAACGAAGGAAGCAAACTTCTCCCATGATTCTTCATTTTCAAGGTCGTTGCGGCGCACTTCAACTGTGAGCGTACTCACGGGAGGGTGGAATTTTCTTCTGGCATCAGGCAAAGTGAAAGGGAGAAGGGGGAGAAGTGAGATGGAGGGAGAAAGAGAGAGATGGGATGGCGACCGTGCTAATCTAAATGTTGTTCTAAGTCGACTGGGCTAAACGTTTAATGAATTTCTTATATAAAAATGACGTTCTAAAGTCGACGTCGCACATCTAAAACTAATAAATTTTTCTTAATTGGCAGAGGAAGCAGGTTGTTTAAAGAAACAGTCTAAAAATGCATGATGATAAACAGATGAAGACACCTTTTAGCAGATAAAAACAGTTTATTAAAAAAGGTAGAAATATAAATGTCTTACAGTTCACATAAGCACATCTTGTGCTGGAGTTACAGCAAAAACATAATTGCAGGCTGAAACAAAAACGGCTGACCAGTTGCCGTGCAAGCAAACAATTGACTGGCAAGAGAAAGCTTTACTAAATGTAACAGCATTTAAAGACCCCTGGCGGACGACCGAGTAAGAAAAGAGTTACCCGTCATTCGCCGAGAGGGAAAAACATCATACAGTGACGTAAGAGGGCGGCAAATTAGCATCACTGCATGTTTTAACAGCCGAAAGTAAGTGCGTAGTTAGATTAATGCAATTTGAGTAGCGATATCGCCATTACGAGTTGCTTAAGATTTAATAAAGATAATTTAAAGGTTTTAGATTTGCCAGAAGTACTGCTGCCATTAAAATACGGTAAAGTACAATAATTTTCAGAGTTTAAAGGGAAGTTACAGAACTTAAGCTATTACGTTAATCACGAAGTATAATTAGTTGAAAAGGGTTTTTGCATTAAGTGCAGTGACAAGAAAGACTTTAAAAAAAAAAAATGCTTTGAAAAGCAAACACTAAACACTAATCCACCCCATCCCTTCACGCTGCCACTATGCGAAATTCAGGCAGATTGGTTATTATTATATTGATGATTGGAAATTGTTTTTTTTTTTTTTCTGCTGGTGCATATGTATTAGTGATAAAAGACTACATATTAGAACTCAGATAGGTAGAATGGGAGAGCCTAGCCACACCAAATTCCCGGTAACTCGGTTCATTGGCAAGACCTGTGTTCATATTTTTTTTCTCTTTGCAGCGGGAAATCCCATGTCTTTTTTTATCACTGCAGTGGGAGGATTCTCATTCCAGCCTACCAACGTCCAATTTACGGTAACCTCTGTAAGCTAACAGATGCCATGTTCATTTCTTTTTCGTTGCAGTGGGAAGTCCCGTGTCCTTTTTTTATCGCTGCAGCGGGAGGATTCACATTCTTTCCCTTTACAATTTCATACTGACGACTGGGCTCTATTTGTTTTTAGTAGTTGCGTAGGTATTAGCGATAAATGACTGTTAGAACACAGACAGGTAGAAGAGGAGAAGTCTAGCCATGTCCAATTCCCGGGAGCCTCTACGCTATTAGGTGCTCTGTTCTTTTTTTCTATTTTGCAGCGGAAAGTCCCATGTCCTTTTTTTTATCATTGCAGCAGGAGGATTCACATTCCAGCCTGGCCAAGTCCAATTCCTCGCAACCTCTGCATTCTGTTAGGTGCCGTGTTCATTTTTTTTTTTTTTTTTTTTTTTCGTTGCAGTGGGAAATCCCATGTCCTTTTTTTATCATTCCAGCAGGAGGATTCACATTCCTTCCCTTTACAATCTATATTTAAGGTAAATGGCATTTCTCTTTCATTGCACTGGCAATGCTGGGCCATGCTGCTAGTATATATATATAATATAAAATAGCTAAACTTATACGCAGTATGGAATCCCAAGTAAATCATCAAGCAAGTGGTAGCAGATAATAACAATTATAAAACTGGAACCTTGAAATAAAAATTGGAAATCCAGTGGCTATAAATATTGTAAAATACAGAGCTATCAAAGCTAAAGAAAAGTGGGAAAACAAGCCAGGTGAGAACATGTGGTCTTAAGCCTAACTTCACATACCCAATCAATGATGTGGAGATGGAATGGAAAATTGAAAATGGAGTACTCCATTATCAAGTACCACCGTACTCACATTTCAATTTAAAACAAAAACAAAAATAGCTAGGTTTCTGCAGGTTACCTGATAAAAGGAGTCGTTTTACCTAACCTGGGGGTACGACCATAGCTATAAAAAAAAAAATCAACATGATATATATGTCATGTGTGGAGTGGTTGAGGAGCATAATAAACAGTAATATCCATCTTAAATGTTTTATAAAAGCTTAAAGTAGAATATTTACAAATATGCATAGTATATACAGAGGGGTTTTTGGAAAGTGTGTCAAAGCATGCTCTGTAATGTCTTCTGGTTTTGTTAGTTGAGTTCATAGAGTCCTCGCTAGTCGACAGTTCTGTCTCTCCATCATTTAGTTGGCCACCAAATCATAATATGCTCATTTGTTAAATTAACAGGCATGGAAGGTGTCTTCTGGTGAGACACCAAGGGATTGACAGTTACGGCTGTGGCAGCACATAATCAAAATGATTATCTTCAGATGCCTATCAATTAATTTTATAAGAGGCCAACTATGGTTTGTATAACACATCCCCCCTTTTAAGCAAGATACCAGGGAGACATCTCTTACAATACATAACTTGACAATTCCATTTCTTCTTCACGTCACCTAAGCTAAATTTATATGCAACATGTTACATTCTTCAGCATTTTCATAAAATAATAATTAACTTAAAAGATTATTTTATTTTATTTTTTAAATAGGATCCCAGAAGATAAAAAGAAATATCGCATTTATATTTTTTGTGGATTTGGAAAATTATGTGTTGACTCAAGTGTTGTGGCCATTCAAAACTCAATTCAGACACATAGAGGCCAATAGTGCGTTGAATTATTAAAAATTTCTACAAGAAATTGAATATATTTTAAGATCATTGTTTCTCATATAACTCTGTAATATGTTTGATAAACAACACTATTAAAATTCTACCATACAATACACACTAACAAATATTGAAAGTAATAGAAATATGAGCAAATAGTAGGCTTACATAATTATATGCACTAAAATAATCTTGATTTTCCAACTTCTTCATAATCACTTTCTTAAGTCAATATTTCTTTAAATGTTACTTTAACATCAAATTTATTTAAAAACACATTTTATTTGCATATTTTTAATTATCTTTCCAGCAATCACTCTTAATCATAACAAAAATAATTCCCAAAATTAAAATTACATATCATCTTACTTATAGGAAACTTCATTCCTAACATTCTTTGCTTTTCAATACAACTTCTTGGGTAATATGCCTATCCTTCGATTCCTTAATAATAGTTTCATAAAAATAAAATAAAAAAACTATTTTTGATCTATCACTATGAGGTCTGCAAAAAGGAAGGTATGAATTTATTAGTTACCATTTTCTTCACTTAACCTTCAACAGGGTAATATTTCCTTAATCTACTTACATGGACAATGTCTGAATTTCTTTTATTAATTTGGTTAGGTTTGTCAATTTCATAATTAACCTTAGACAATTTTTATAGGATTGTATAATGGACTTGAATAAGGAGAATTAAGATTTTAGGAATTTTGATATTAAAATTCTGATAGCATACTCATGATCTACAAATCTAGTGTCATAGTGAATTTTATATTTTTTTTATGATGTTCAAGAGATATTTTTTTCTGCTAATTCTCTTGCTTTCTCAAGAGGATACAATTCTGCAATGTTTATGTTTAATAGAGGTTCATATAGAGGTATGCTGAACATTAAATAAGTTGATATAAATTTAATTACCGAGTAAGGTGTGTTATTGTATTCATGCATTACCTCTTCCAATAATTTTGACCAGGGTACTTTACTTCCAGATGAGTTTACTTTGCATCGTAATCTACTGACAATTGATTAACCCTTTCATTTTTCCCATTACACTGAGGTCTGTGTGCTGAGAGGAGTAGTTGTTTTACATTATTATGTTCCAAAAATCTTCTAAATCAAAAAGATGTGAAAGCAGGGTTTCTGTCACTTACAAGGGGAAGCTCATACGTTGGATCACCGATTTTGATGAAATGCTCTTGGGATATAGGGGACCCATAGTATAGTAAAATGACCATGAATTAACCACCAACTCTTGTGCATTTTTGAGAAAGTTCCATTTAAACATTTGATACATTGTTATACCAATTATTTCACATGCCATTTGACACACTTGGTGACATTGCGGTTTCGCTTTTGGCCAGAGATCAAAAGGTCCCTGGTTCAAATCCAGCGCAGTTCGCTCTGTCTTTTCTTTTTCGCTCCCTTAAAAAATAATAAAACAGTGCAAAATAGCATGCATTAGAAAATTGACGTGATTAATTGAATAAACACTATTTCTATGAAATAAAATTGAATATCTATGAAAGTGACGCAAAATAGAAACATTATTTATCAATCACATTTTGAAAAACATTTCATTACTTTTACAGATGCGCACTTAAGGTAGGGTGGGTGATATTTGTCCTAAAAACATGTGAAACAAATTGTTTGAACATCTCCTAAAAGATATGAAAGAAATATTTTGCATTCACATGGTCTCTTCATTACTATTTGTGAGAGGAAATTTTCATATACATCTAGAAATATGTCTTTCATCTGAAAATTTTTGCCGCAAACCATGCATGTGTTAAGATCCAGAAAAGAATGGTGGTAATAGCAGAAAATAGATAATAAAGTTTCATTGCATCTTCTCAGGTTCTATTTCCCGTTTATTTTGCAAAAGATATGGGGAATTTTGAAATTTATTTATTTCATTTTATTTATTTATTTTTTTTTTTTTTTCAGTCATTGAAATTACACATCACATGGTTGAGAAAGCGATGTACATTTAAGGGAGATTACTTTTAAGGGATAAAGTGAATTTCTTTCATCATCATAAAAATATTTTGTGATAAATTTCTGGATTCGTTTGACCTTTCCATGAGTCTACTAAAAGCAAAAGCATCTCGTTCCCTACATATGGTTTCGAAATTCGGTCAAGGAATAAAACATGCAGACTTGTTGAAAGTTTCCTGGACTTAGAACATGTTTACATTCACATTAGAATATTCTTTCATTAAATTTTGTATAGTTTTCTTCACTTGGGAGCTAAAAACTCCTAATATCTTATTATTAATTATTAATATTTTCGTTATCCACTACACAGAAGTTTGATAAATTGTAAAATTAAATGTATTTTGCATTCTACATCAAATCATAAATGTTTTAAACATTTATGGCAGTTTATACCGAATATTGAATTTCTAACTGTAATTGCATGCATGTTACACATACTAGATGAATGAGAAACTTATAACAATAATTGCATCGCATCTGCCAAAATGAAGAAAGAAGCAAATTCTTCTTTATCATTCTTTGCTAGTCTGAAAAGTATTAGTAAATTATCAAATATTTACACACCAAACAACTTTATAAACACAGTTTTACAAAATAAGTCACAATATATTCCTTTCATAATCATTTTAAACTGTTTTATTAATTTTTAAGGAAGAAAAAAATAATGGAAAAAGAGCGGACTGAGCCGGATTCAAACCTGAGACCTTTGGCCAAAAGGGAAACCGTGGCACCACCAAATATGCCAAATGACTTGTGAAATAATAGTATATAACAATGTATCAAATATTTAAATGGAATTTTCTCGAAAATGCACGAGAGTTGGCGGCTAATTCTTTGTCATTTTAGTATACTATGGGTCCCCTATAACTCATCAACATTTCATTGGAATTGGTGATCCCAACGTCTGAGCCTCCCCTTGTTAGTAATTTTTTAGGCACTTGAATCTGAAAAATTTGCTTAAGCAGTTGCTCACAACTGTTTTTAATGATATCTCTAGAGGAAAAAGGGACCAAATTCTAGAAAAAAAGAGACTTTGTAAAACACAACCCACAACATTTGCATCATTTTGATTTTTTATTTTTTTTACACTCATGATACGGGATTTCAGATTAGCTGATATTTTTAAATTTGTACCTAAAAAGATCATAAAAAAGGAGGAATAAAACAAATTTATATAATTCCCTAATCCCAAATTTATGAAATTCCCTCATATTTCCGGCTGGCTCTGTTGCCACTCTGCATGAGGACCTAAAATAACAAAAATAAGTGAAAGTAGGAAGATAGAAAGAGAGAGGAAAAAACAATAAGTTTTAAACAAATGTAGTCAAACCAGAACATTGAAATCCACCTTTTAATGTTAAAAATTATCTCTTTAAGTAGCATGAGTTGCTCTTTATCAGCAATGCATAGTATCCGATGCTTCATATGAATAGAAATATATAGACAGCAAAAGCCTGGGGAAACACCGAATGCCAATATATGTGAAAATTCCGTACAGTTCAGTATGTAAATAAAATGAAATTTGCAGGGAAAAGCCAAGGAAACGGTAGAGAGGGGGTTAAATCTGATGCACTTTTTTTTTTTTTTTTTTTTTTTTTGGTAATAAATTTTAGGACTCCTTATATGACAGTCTGAATACTGAAAAAATAAAAAACAGTGCTTCTTTTTTTTTTTTTTTTTTAAGTCAGCATATCTCGATTTTAAGTGGCTATAACAAATTCAAGTCAGGGTGGATCACCATTATCTGCATTTTTGTGCAAAATTAAACTATTCCGCAAAGGTTTACTCACACAAACTTAAACTTGAACAAAATATACTGATATTTAAAAAAAAGTATGATTTGAAAGGGGGGGGGGGTTGCGAGAGAATAGAGTTCATGTCGAAGCACAATAAAGATAATTGTACAAACGAAGAAAAATAACACTGACGAATGATTTTGTTTACTACATTTTTTAAAATTAGTAACTCTTTTTTTTTTTCAGTATTTAGAATTTTAACTTTTCGGTAGCGATCCTAAAATTGGGAATTATTTGTGCACTTGACTTGGATCCATCCTGATGTTGCCATATAATTGTAAGGATATCATTAAGTATTTGCTATTCATCATGGCACAGAAATAAACATGTTTACAAGTCTAAAAAACTACGGTAATTTAAAGTAGATGATAAAGAAATACAGTAGAAGACCCAAAATCTGCCGATCCGAAATCCGCAAGGCTCTAAAATCCGCACTGTCTGTTCAATGTAAACAATGAAATCTGCCCTGCCAGCTGCAAGTTCAGAAAACTACAGTATAACCACAAAGTAAAACTAAATAAGCTATTCCCACTTGAAAAAAATTTTTTAGGAGTCTGTGAGCTCTAATCTTAACATTGATAACTTTCAAATGACTGACAGTGACATAATTGACACTGAATTATGATCACATGATACAGACTCTGACACAGTAAACAAGTGAGGAAGATCAAAAAGTTGATAAATTAACATTTAATGAAGGTTAGGCTGTGAGAAAGAAATATCTCAGATTTGTAGAGCAGCAAAGCTGTGTTACCAACAGAAAATAATGAAAAAAAAATAAATAAAAACTATAATTAGAACATCCCAAAGTCCTAAACTATTGAATATACATGTTTAAATACGTAAGTTGTACTATAATCTCATAATTTTGTATATTGCATTAATCCTCTGTATTTTTATATCATTATTCTAATTATAAGTAACATGATTTGTTTCCCTTGATCTCTATTGTATATTTTTTTCTATTATTTTTGAGGGGGGGGGGGAAATAGAATAAATTTCCTATTATGACCCAAAATCCACAAAATTCTAAAATCTGCACAAGGTCTGGAACCAAGCTGTGCGGATTTTGGGTCTTCTACTGTAAATAAATAAAATCTGAAACACTTTCTTATTTTAAATACGTACTAAAGTGCTCTGTATTAAAAGTGTATCATAATTCATGAGTTGTCCCTATTTTTCTTCCTTGTTTCATAGAACATATCTTTGGAATAAAAATTTATCTTAAAATTGTCTACTAAAACTGTTTTACAATCTCTGCCAAGCATATTCAAACTACTTCACCATTTTAAATACTGCTTGGAATGGGCATCATAATCCATAGAGTGTGCCGTGTCTTTCTTGTTCCACAAACACTTCGGAATTGAAATCTATATTAAAATCGCATTCTAAAACTATTTTACAATTTTTGCCAGGAATATTCTAACTGTACTTTTCCTTTGTAATAAACTGTCATGTTTGCCAATTCCTAGTGAAATTTGGAAGATAATCTTCAAAAGTCTTCAACAAGGTTTTGAAGACTTTTCGATACAAAATTTGGCTATCCATTATCAAAAATTGCAAACCTTGTGTGACTTTCAACATTTTATTCTCCCCCTCCTTCCTTTCTCGTTATCTGGCAAACACATTTGAAAAAAATGCTTCAGCACGAGAAATTGTGTAGGTAAATTATGCCAATGCTAAAAAGCCTGCTAGCACTGTAGTGCTTAAAAAAAAAAAAAAGAGAAGCTCTTATTTTTTCATTTGTGTTTCCTTAGATTGAATCATTAAAAAGTGAGGGTGAAAAGGAAGATCCAGATTCTATTTTCCATTGTAAATAAGCAGGACCAGTAAAGATTCTTGTATTTGACATTTATGTGGATGGGTTTCTCAGTTGGTTTGCAAGTAGGTTTCTTACAGGTGCTTATCATTCGAGAGTTACCATGGCATGACTTCGGAATTTCTAGAATCTACAGTAAAAAAGAGAAAATAGGGACCGTTTACATGGAAAAGGGACTTTTAGAGAGCTCTAACTAAAAAAGAGACTTTTAGGGAAAAAAGAGACTATTTGTGAGCCCTGCTTAAGGCAATTTGAGTAAGTTTCAGTGGTAACACTTTTTGATGGAAGAGTCCAAATATAACTTGCATGATCTATTATTACTACATGTAAATATTTTTTGGTTGAATTATAGTAGTTAAATCCTCCAACTGTATCTACTGACAAAATTTTGAAAGGTTCTCTAACAGGAGGTAATGCTTCTAAAAGGCCAAATTGTTTTTGATTTGATTTTTTATTTAATTGACATATTTTGCAATGCTTAACAAAATGCGAAACATTAGTGATTATATTTTTCCAATAGTAGTGGGGAGAAATTAATATACGCATCTTTTGTATGCTCGTATGGCCAAACTGAGTATTAGAGATGAGACGGGCTCAGCCCGAGCCCGAAAGCCCGGGCCCGAACCGGGCTCGGGCTCTGTAATTCACAATTGTGTTCGGGCTCGGGCTCGTGAAAAATTTTTCCTTTATTGAACATACTACTTGAAATAGATTTTAAAAAGCGATTCATGAGGAAAATAAAAGTACCTAAAATAAATAAATAAATAAATAAATAAATGAATAAAAATAGCAGCACGGGCGCCTAGTAGGTGCGTGAAGTTCTTTGGGTATTTTGGAACGGCGGTTTATATTCCTTAATCATGAGATCCGATGTTTTTTGATAAAGGATGGATACAAAGAATTAGAAAGTGCATTGGGAGTTTGCAATTATATTTGTCTTTAATTTGCACAAACGGCAAAATTTATTGTATTCTATCAATGAAGTAATTGAATTTTTTTTATCTTTAGCAGAAATTTCGGGCTCGGGCTCCGACTTAAATAATATTGCTCGGGCTCGGGCGGGCTCGGATTAAAAGTCCTCGGGCTCGGGCTTCAAAAAATGAGCCCGAACTCATCTCTGCTGAGTATGTGCTTTTTCTAATATTGGTAATTTAAGTGATTGTGGAACAATTTTTTATATTACTTTATAGTCCATACAACATTTATTTTAGAATAAGATTTATCAGCTATTCGTTCTTCTTTCTGCTTGTTTTTAATTTCATTTAATGTTAACAAGTGAACTTTATGGTAAACATGATGAGAAATAACATTTCTAGAAAGCATGTCTGCATCGATATTAGTAGATCACTTTAAATATTTAATATCGTAAGCGTACATCAATAACTTTAAAGACCACATAAATAAATGAACTGTAAGATGTTTTACTTTTGCAACCATACAAGAGCAGCATGATCTGTGTGAACAATGAAATGACTACCATGGAGATAATAGTGGAATTTATCTAATGCATCAATTATGGCTAAGCACTTAAGTAGTGATCCATCAATATGTTCTCGTTTCAGGACAGCTGCAATATTTATTTTAGAAGCATCTACAAATAAGTGACATTTATAATTAAGGTTGAAGAGAGAAAGTATTGGTTTGGATATTAAACTCCTTTCTAATTTTTCGTAAGAGTTTTGGCATTTGTCAGTCCAACTCCAAGGAATATCTTTACGCAACAATTTATTTAAAAGTGCTCTTATTTTGGCATAATCAAGTATGAATTTATGATAAGCATTAATAGTTCCGAGAAATCGTTGAAGTTCTTTAACATTTTTAGGAGGCAATACTTTTTTTTTAAACTTCAATATTAGGATTATTGGAAGAATATGTACCATTTTTTATTGGCTCTTTCTAATGACCAATAGGAAAAAAGCTGAAATCTCGTCCTATAGTCCTTTAGATATGCATATAATTAAAGTGAACGTCAGCTGGCGCATTTGCGGTGGATGTAGCTGCCCCAGCCACCCAAACATGTAAAATAATTTTTAAAAAAAATTATAATAAAAAGGTTGATACTTTGTACATGTGTTAATCACGTAGTATACAAATGAAAAAAATAGTCAGCTGACTTTACAGCAGTGGATTATAAGACAACATGCAAAAAATATCCATTAAGTAAAATAATAATAAAAAAGCTGAAATTTGGTGAAGGGATAGTTAACTTTAACAGTTTCATGAAAAAAATAGTCAGCTGAGTTTTCCATGGTGGAAAAGTGCTTAGCTTGGCAATTGTAAGTTACAGTACTACACACACAGACATCTGATATATTTCACTGATCAACAGCTGATCATTTTTACAAAGCTTCAGCTTTTTCTTGGTTTCTAATATCTATCAGTTTTTAATATTATATAGTGCGTCTATGAATCAGCTGAAGATACCTAAATCTTTTATTATAATTTAAAAGTACACTAAAATCCTTTTGATAGCACTTTCGGTGGCTCACCGTCATTGCCGGTGTGCACATCTCCTTCCTCATAATTTCAATCCACCCCAGATCTATTTGTGCATGCATCATGTCGTTGATGGCACCATTTGTCTTAAGTATTTGCAGGGTTTCCATTTTTAATGTGTAATCTAGGTTTCAATAATCGGAGAGTTTTTCTATTTTATTGAAATTAATTTCTAAAGGCTGTTCTTGGGCTATTTTTGACAAGGCTGTACTGGATTTATTACATTTCATGTCATTTATATGTTCTTTCCTTCTCTCTTTTATTTTTCTTTTTGTCATACCAATGTAGCAGCCAGGTTTATATGACTTGTTATGGGTAAAACTTATTTTATAAATTCCAGTGGTTTCTTCATTTTCTACTCTATCACTACATATACATTTAAATATATTTTTATTTGGTTCTATAGGTATTTTTATATTTTTCTTTGGTGCTTCATTGGAAATTTTTATGGCTGCTCCCTTGCAGTATGGAATGGCTTTCGTATACTTTTGTAAAGATTCTTGAGAATGTGGTTGAGGTATCCTTCATTTTTACATTGATTGTTGATGAATTGAATTTCTTCTTTGAGGAGGGTTTTGTTGGAGCATATTTTTATTGCACGATTAATTGCAGCTGTTTGTTCATATGTTAATCGCGCAATAAAAATATGCTCCAACGAAACCCTCCTCAAAGAAGTAATTCAATTCATCAACAATCAATGTAAAAATGCACGCTGCCCCCCCCCCACACTTCTTTGAATCTTTCTGACACATAAATTACTATTTGTAGAAGTGTATTGAAAAAATACCATATTGGAGCATAAAACTTAGGTTGAGATGAGATTATAAACAAACATAATTTTGCCTATCCAAAGTGTATAATCAAGCAGAATATTACCTTTCAGCATTTTTTGGGGGGGGGGGGAAGAGAAGCCCCCTAGCCCCCTTCCCTGGATCTCCTACTTACAACAACTGGGTTAATCATAACTACTTAATTTCTTTTGATACTTGCTCTTACAACATCCCCCCCCCAAAAAAAGGGGGGATCTTACTATGTCCCACCCCTATTCCTCGAAACAATATGTCTGGATATGTACTGGGAAAAAAAAATAATCTCCAAATAAGTTCTTAGCTTCTGTTTCTAAAGCAACAACAATAGTTTCACTCAGAAATGTTTCATCTTTTTTAGTCTTCCTTCTTTTCTATGAAAAAAATCTCAATATTGTGCAATTTTAACTTTTCCGGAGGACCCATGGTAGTTTAAGAGAAATGAAGACTTGTAAAAAACTCGTGATGCTCTATGAGAGAAGACATATGACTGATCACATCCTGTAAGTTCTACCGGTCAATAACAAAAAAAGTACTTTTCCCTACTAATTTCCAAGAAAATATTACCCACCCGTGTAGCTCCCAATGGGCTACCCGGGTGCCCCCAACGGGCAAAACAATCCACATGCTATCATTTTAAAAAGGGGAATACTGAGGATTACTACAGTTAATTCTAAAGGAAATACCTATTTCCTCCGTCTCAATATATATTTCAGCTGCTACATCACAGCCATACTCAGTCTGTGTACGTTCCTCTGTCAATGGCGGCCTTGTCACACTCCTAATCTCTTTCTTTCCGGAACTTCCGCTGCATGATGTCACACCAGGTTTGGTCTATGCTAGCGTGCATCATGTCGTTGACACTGCCTTCCGTTGTAGATATTTCTAAACTCTCGTGGATATAGACATATATTCTAATTTGCTATTTTCTTTATATTTTCGAAGTCTATTGTTAGAAGTTCTTTTATGGCTAAGCCATAAAAGAACCTCTCGTGACCTGCCAGCCGTCAACGCTTCTATATCAACAATCAAGTTTTTATCCTCTCATGATGCCCTCAATGCAAGTACCTCCAGATGTAGAGCATATATACAGCAAACTCAGATATTTCTCCAAACATAAAGTAAGAGAATTCCAAGCTTAGCCACAAAAGAACCTCTAACAATGAAAATATAAATAAAATAGCAAATTACAATAATAGAATATCTTCTATATAAATAAAATTAGACTTTTGTCTGTACATTTCTTGGAATTCAAAAATTTTGCGATTTCTATCCGTTTCAAGCACCCGGAAATCCAATGCGACCCTCAAAAAAAAGTTTGTCTGTCATTCTGTCCGTGACGCTTTTTTTGTTTAAGCATCACGTAAAAACGACTGAAGCGAATGATATGAAATTGGGTGTCATGATAGGTGGTCACTCAACTTAAAACATAGGCGTCCAATTTTAAAAAAATCTTGATTGGATTTTCAGATTTTGCGAAAATCCTTTCAAACTGCATAAATTTGTGTTCAAGCATCACGTAAAAACGACTGAAGCAAATTATATGAAATTGGGCGTCATAATAGGTGGTCACTCAACTTTAAACATAGGCGTCCAATTTTTAAAAAATCTTGATTGGATTTTCAGATTTTGCGAAAATCCTTTCAAACTGCATAAATTTGTGTTCAAGCATCACGTAAAAACGACTGAAGCAAATGATATGAAATTGGGCGTCATAATAGGTGCTCACTCAACTTAAAACATAGGCGTCGAATCAAAAAAAAATCTGGATTAGATTTTAAGAAAATCACTTCAAACTGCATAAATTTGTGTTCGCATATCACGTAATAACTGAAAAGGTGAAAAAATGATATTTGGTGAAATGATAGGTGGTCATTCACCTTAAACTATAAGTATCTAATTAAAAAAAAATCGATCAGATTTCGAGATTTTGTGAAAATCGTTTAACCCTTTCATTCCCAGGTTACAGATATTTTCAAAACCTCAGAGTCCCGAAGATGCACCCGAAATTTCATACCCCCCCCTTGAAAAATTTCGGCCTCTTTTAGGGACGATCATTAACCAAGCTGTTCTCGCCTTTTCCATGTACACGTGAAATGCGAAAAATAGTTCATTGTTAGGACTACCCCCTCCAGTAATTGAGAAGGGAGCAGAGAGGAAGGGGGATTATCGCTGACACTGACGGATTGATTTTGGTCGTATGAATAGAAGCTGGGGTCCGGGCGATACGGAATCCATTTTATACCGGGCACCTAGAGCTGTTACGGGATCTAAAGCGTTAAAACTGAGTGAATCTTTGTTCCCGCATTACGTAATAACGACTAAAGCGAATGATATGAAATTTGGTCACATGATAGATGGTTGCTCAACATAAACTATAGGTGTCCAATTTTTTAAACATTTTTATTAGATTTTGAGGTTTTGTGAAAATTCTCTCAAAATACGTTTATATTTCTTCAAACATCATGTAATAACGACTAATACGAAATTTAGTGATATGATAGGTAGTTGCTAATCTTAATTTATAGGCGTTGAATTTTAAAAATATTTTGATTACATTTTCAGATTTTGCAAAAATCGTTTTAAAATGCTGAAATTTTGTTCCAGCACCACGAAATAAAGACTGCAGGGAATGAAACGAAATTGGGGGACATGATAGATTGTCACTCAACTTAAATTCTAGGCTTCGAATTTTTCAAAAATGTTGATTATATTTTGAGATTTTGCGAAAATTATTTCAATATGCGTAAATATTCGTTCGCGCATCACATAATTACGACTAAAGTGAATGAAATGATATTACTTAGTTACTCTCTAACCTGTAATATTTTAACAATACATAAAAATTATAACTTTGCTGACGAAAGTTCTTGCTTTTTGGAAATTTGCATTCACTAACCCATCAAGGACGGGTACTTCAGCTAGTATGCCTATATCCGCGAGAGTTTAGAAATATCTACAACGGAGGGCAGCGTCAACGACATGATGCACGCTAGCATAGACCGAATATGGTGTGACGTTATGCAGCGGAAGTTCTGGAAAGAAAGAGAGAAGGAGCATGGCGAGGCTGCCATTGACAGAAGAATGTACACCAGTAGCGGATTCAGGGGAGGGGCTAGGGGGCTTCAGCACCCCCAAAAGAGATTGCTAAAGGGTAACATTCTGCTCCATTATGTACTTTCCATAAGCAAAGTGATCTTTTTTTAATCACTTAGCCCCTCCCAAAATTTTTTACATTGGTTTAGACTAAAATTTTGCTTTATTGTACATTTTGTTTGGGTGAAATAAGCTTTTTTCAAAATTTAGCCCCCCCCAAAAGAGAATTTCTGGATCCGCCACTGATGTACACAGACTGAGGATGGCTATGATGTAGCAGCCGAAATATATATCAAGATGAAGGAAATAGGTATTTCCTTTAGAATTAACTGTAATCCACATGTTTTCTTAGATACAGGTCATGCTACTAATCGGATAACACATAAACTATACTCGGGGCACAGCTAACCTGATAATGGAGGGAATGCTGCAGACCGTGTGATTCCGCCGCTTTCAAATAGTTCTTTTCGTTTGCCCTGCTTTTTACAGAACTAAGACATTTATCAACTATTAAGTGCTAAAATAAAGTGTATGTTATAAAATAATTGCATATTTATCTTATTTGAATTCAATAATTAAAAGGATTACGAAATTAAGTCAGAAATTAGATGTAACGCCTTCACAGACGCTTGACCAATGATAGACCTCTTTCGTGCTGGCGGGAATCGGAAATCCAGATTCGCCTTGCGATTGGGTTACTTTGTGATATTGACAGCCAAATAATTGGAAAGAGAAACGAGTGTCGGAGTGATACATTCGGAAAGTAGTGAAAAGGCTCCTCTAGCCTTCTCCTCTGTTATCAGGTAAGGTTTGCCCCGAGTATAGTTGTGTCAAGTCAAGAAGAAATGGCGATATTTAAGCAATCGGTGTATTACTTGTCTAATTCTTCAAAAAACTGGATTTTATCATACCTCTTATGAGGTAAGCACTAACTTTCTAATTTATTTAGAAATATAATCTTTGATGTACAGAAATACGACTTGGTTTACTGTACAGAGAATGTTTTTAGATTTGAATTACACTTACTTAGTTTGTTATGTTTCTCGGTGTGTTCCAGTATTCTGGCCTAAAGTGGGCAGCCATTAAAATGATCCATTGACTGAAGTAACTCCAGTACTGGACCTTAGTGATCATGGCAGCCCTTCAGACGTTCTCAAAATACATGACTCCCTATTAAATTATTTACTTTATTTCTGTGTTTATTGAAGGCTTTCCATTTATTGTGTTTATTCATTTATTACTTTTTTTTATTTTAAAATTTTTATAAAATAAATTATGCATACTATATGATTGTAAAACTTATTTTATTTCATTATGTATAGTCATAATTACTTTTACATCTTTTATTCTGCCGATAAAAACAATTTACAATTATTTTCAAAGGATTATTTTGCCCGTGGGTGAGGGTAAAATGATCCTTTGGACTCTTTTCAAAATTCTATTTTTTTTTTTTTTACTCAATTTGGGCTTAAAATATTATTAAAGTATGTTTATAATGCAAACTATAGCATAAAATATTGCGGCAAAGGATCAAAGCTTTAAACATTTTTGTTATTTTATGCAATTTTTCCCCTTAAGGGAATCATTTTCGGCCACCTTTCCCTATATGTCAACATTGAAGAAAATTTCGCATCTATTTTTAAAAAATGAAAATTTTGTACCTCAAGTTATGTGCAATTTATCTTTTGCCCAAATGATGCGGTAAAATACATTGGGTGCCTGTGTGCGTAGCAATACACTGTAACTTTCAATCTCCAGCTGAGCACTTTTCCATCACAAAAAACTCAGCTGACTATTTTTTTCTAAAAAGCGATAAAGTTAACTGTCACCTCACCAAATTTCAGTTTTTTTATTATTGTTTTACTTAACGGGTATTCTTTACATGCTGACGTATAATCCACTGCTATAAAGTCTGCTGACTATTTTTTTTTTCATTTGTATACATGATAAACACATGTACAAAGTATCGACTTTTTTATTATAATTATTTTTTAAAAATTATCTTACATGTTTGGGTGACCGGGGCGGCTACACCCATCACTACTCTATCAGCTGATGTTCATTTTCTTTATAAACAATATAAAATGAACCAGACTACAAAATCTCAGCTTTTTTTTTTGATAATGACCACAAATACCCCCGGACTATAATTTTAATTCGATATTTTCTAACATTTGATAACATAATCCTTAAATGGGAAAGATGTTCAATAGTATTGGAGAAAATGACAATGTCATCAAAATAATGTAAAGCAAATCTTATATTATGTTTATTTAATATTTGTCTAATGCATCATTGGAAAATACAAGATGAACACTTAAACCCAAAGGGCAGCTGACACCACTCAAACAGACCAATACTAGTAGTGAAAGTTAGTTTTTCTGTATCATTTTCTTGAATTTTTACATGCCAATAGCCTGAAGTTAAGGCAAGGGTCGAGAAAAATTTTGTATAGGTAAGTTGGTCCAAAATATCATCAATTCTAGGAATTGGTTCAGTACCTGTTTTTGCTATTAAATTTAATTTTCTTAAAACTATACATAACCTATTTTTAGTCCCCTCATCTCTTTTAAATGCTAGTGTTACAGGTGCTGCATAAGGGCTGTTGGAAGGTTTTATAAATTCCACTTTTAGAAGTCCCTCAATTTGTTTTTTAATTTCTGCTTTTTTCCTTTTTTTTTTTTGTGTGTGTGTGTGAAATATGATATGGAAATTGATATATCGGTACATCCAAGGTTAAATAAATCCTCTGGGGTCTTAACCCTATCTCTCCCACATCATACTTATCTGTAGAAAATGTTTTTATACTAAGCCAATATTTTATCCAATTCTGCATTACACAATTTACACATTCAGCATCAATTGTATTGAATTCAATAACATCATTATTTGGTAAATCTTGAAATAATTATTACTTACATCTTGAAAGTTTTCAAATTATTATTTTCACCATTACTAACATTATTAAAAACATTTGACCTAGAAAATCCACAAAAATCCTTTTGTTTCTTAATCAAATTAGTAACTTAATTATTACTGACCCTACTACAATTCTGTTTTGCACTATAAAAATTAAAATCATATTATCATTATCAGAAACAACATTAGACACATGATCTGTTTGCACACGCTTATCATTCAAATTTTGAGAATTGTTATTTTTACATCACCTGTATAGTCATCAAAAAATTAAATCTGAAAAAAATAACTATTTGCATTCACAATTTCTTGATTTTGGAAAATCTCAAAATTTTTAAAATTAATTTCAAGATTAAATTGATATATTAAACAATATGTAAATCTGAATTTATTACATAAAAATTTAAATTTTGATAATTCTATTTAATTTCTTTCTTACCTGGATAACCTTGCTAACTAATACATTACCTTATGTATGTATGTTTGATAATTCCCTCTGGTACATTAAATTTTTGAACATTTAAATCTTTGCAAAATTTTTGTGGTATGATGTTTATCACTGACCCAGTGTCCAAAACTGCAAGCATTATTTTTTTCTCTCCTGTTTCCATTTCAATATTAATGATTAACAGTTTCTTAAATTGTCATGCATCTCTTTTCTTTGTACAGTCTGTACACAAATAATGTTCACCATGGTGGATCACTTTTTCCGAATTGTCCCGTGGCTGTCTTATTCGATGGGCACTCTAAGATCCTTGCTGTCCTTCAAATTGCTGCCTGTAATTATTATGGTGCGGGTATGGTCTGTTCTAATGCTGGGGTTGTATGCTGCAAGACAGCCATCACGATTGCGGTTGCTGCTGGAAGTGAGAACTCCAGTTCCATGGTGCAGATGCCTGCACTCTTCGCGACGTAATGAAGTGAGGCGGGTTTGCAGATTGTCGGACCTCTGGTCGGACTGAATTCGTATTTTTTTTCTTCGGTCTTCTTATGATTCTGATTTATGAGAATGATCCATTGGGAAACTGTTTCACACCTGGCGATGGTCATTAATTTTTCTCCCGATCCAGGTGACCAGAATTCAGTGCTTTTATTATATTGTCCTCAGTGAACTTATATCTGTCCTTCCTATATTAATTTGTTTGTATAATAATTTTTTTAACTAGCACACAAATGTAATTTAAGACAAAGAAAAGTTTCTCAATATCTCTCCTCTGGCACTTCAAAATTTAGGAGAAAATTCTTAGTTTCCTCGAAATCTTCATTTTCTAGGCAATTTGTTAAATATAATTGTCGCTTTTAAATATTTATAAATAGTCTTTTTCTTCCATTCCTTGTCTTAATTTTTTATCTGCACAAATTTGCATTAATAATTTTATCCACGGTACAGGTATTTTGTCTGAATCAAGCTTCGGAATGTCAACTTCTGTCTCAGTCATCCTTGTTTTTTCTTTTTCTTGCAGTTTTTATTTTATTTATGGGCATCTGCTCTCTGCAGCTGATAATATTCTTAACACTCAAACACAGGAGAAATATAAACAAGAGTTAAGTTAATTCCGTTCTTTCACCAGCACTTCTAGAAAGCTGGCTCTGTGGCGTTGGCCCACTCATGCACGCTAACTAAACGTTCATTTGCACTCCGGAGATTTGATTGCCAACGCTTTTCTGTGAAAACTTAAATATTTTATAATTTCTTTTTCCCACAGTAATCCTGACCGACTTATGTTATGTGTGGAGTGGTTGAGGAGCATAATAAACACTAATATCCATCTTGAATATTTTATTAAAGCTTAAAGTAGAATATATACAAATATGCTTACTATATACAGAGGGGTTTTTGGAAAGTGTCTCGAAGCAGCATACTCTGCAATAGATGTCTCCTGGGTTTGTTAGTTATAGTCCCTGTTCATGGGCACCGGCAGTATAGGGCAAGGGGGAGGCAATGCCCCCTGGATTTTTGTATGCAGTGTTTTCCCTTGCTTTTTTGCTCTTTTCAACATGGTAACCATACATTAAAGTAGTCTTTGCCCCCTTGAGTAGTCTTTGACCCCCCCTGGGAAATATTCTGCTGGTGCCCATATCCCATTAGGCGGTCATAGAGTCCCTGCTGGACGGCAGTGTTGTCTCTCCATCATTTAGTTGGCCCACCAAATCATAACAATATCCTCATTTGTTAAATTAACAGACATGGGAGATGCCTTCTGGCCGAGACACCTAGAGATCAACAGGCTGCACAGCATGTGCTGAAAATGAATATCTTAACCAGATGCCTACCAATTAAATTTAAAAGAAACCAACTATGGTTTGTTTGTGTGACATTATACATATATCACCAACTGCCTTCAAAACGTGGCCACATTTTGCACAATTTATGGGCATCAAACCGATAGAGAATACTATATATTATGTTAATTAGTATTTTCCACCTTGTGGAGACTTTTGAATTTCCCCTATTTAAAAAAATGAAAGTTTCCGTTATTATGATTGCTGAAAAATCAGTGCTCAAAACTCGCCAAGGGTAGCTGGTGCATTTAAAAAAATACTTTGATTTTTTATTATACTAAATTTTTACACCAAGCCTTACGACCTAATTAGATTTCTAACTCATTTTTTAAACTCATGATGTCAAAATGGTGCATTCTCAGTAGCAATATCTAACATGAATTAGTGAAAAAATGTGAGTTTTTCTGCAGCACTTTTCTACAGCATCTGAAAATCTGGAACTTTATTATTTTGCTTGTAGTGTAATATTTTGTCAAAGCTTGTTAACCTAATTAGAATTTCTAATGCATTTTTACACTCGTGACATCAAAATGACGATTTTATTTATGATTTTAATAAGGAAAGTCTGTGCTTGTAAAAAGGACGTCATCACTCTCATTTGCAACCCATGACAAAAAGAAAGAAAAGGGATTAGATTGAACTATTTATAAAGGATTCCCATTGTATCAGTAGTGTTTGGTGTGTTTTGACTTAAAATATAAGGCGATAAACGATAAAATTTCAAGAAAATCACATAAAATGTTAAATAAAAAATGTTCTAATTTGAATTTTGAAAAAATTGCTTCGAGGTATGTTGGGACAGTCGTGGCGAATTCCTATAATAAATTTGCTATGCCTATGATCACCCATCTCGGAGCTACACGACTGAAACAAACTAACATTTTACACTTTGTTTTATTTATATTGATGATGGATATCATAAAACAATTTTTATTTATATTTTTGAAGTGGGGTACAATAGGTCTTTCCTTCTTAGTTGTAAAAAGCAGCTTTTTACAGTTGAAGAATGGTGAGCCCTTTGTGTACCACCAAAAATGGTCTATAATCTTTTATTGCCACTTAAGTTGTTAAATTTGACAATAAAATGAAAACTGTTGGTAAATACTTGAGTTCTTAGATGAATAAAAATACACGAAGCAAATAAAACATCAATATACTACCACTTTACATTAACATGATTCAAGATACACATAAAATAATATCCTGAACCATACTAAGTAATTTGTAAAGAGATAAATTTGTTTGAAAATAATTCTCATCGGCAGGCTGCTATTTATAATTTAGAAAAAGATCACTATATATGTAATTTTTGAAACTTCACTACATATATTAACTTTTATTATTATTATTTTTAGATTAAGTGGCTCATCCCCATTCCGTGGTAAAGACGAAGAGGACACTAGAGGAAATGTGACCTATGTACGCTATCACTTTGATAACCTGCAGCCAGATGTCACATCTGAAGTCACAAGATTTTTATTGAACATTTTCAAACAGTGCTCTATTAAAAGGCTCACAATTGATGAATGTCTCGAGCACAAGTGGTTATCACATAGCGAATATATGACCATGAAGAGGGAAAGTGCAAGGTTCCTACCTGACAAACTAGCAGCGTTTGCTCAGAACTTCCACAAACAAAAATATGATGCGATGGATCCTGAATTGTTGACATCTCTTGGAATGTCATCCACAAAGTGAGTTTGTCTAAACCATCTATTTATTTATTTTTAAATCCTCTAATTTCTCTTTCCTCCCTCAAGGCAGCCTATCCTTATTCAAAATTATTTCTTATCATAAATTCAATACAAAATTGCATTGTTATGGAATTTATATTACATGCTACTTAAATATCTATGTCTACCTCTAAGTCTTTCTGCAGACTTAGAGGTATGACAACACTCATTAAGACTTCTTTTTTTAAGTTATGGATTAAAATTAAGATTTACTGACCTTGTAAAATGAAATGTATATTTTTTTATTCTATAAACTGATAAGATATGAGTTGTGTTGTTTACAAGCACCATTATACAGATGCAACTTTCCTATAAAATACCATTTAAATTAAAGTTGAGACTGTGGTTTGAAAAAAATATCATGTAATTTTGATTCATAAATACAAAAAAAAAAAAAAAAAAAAAAAAAAAAAGTCTAAAATTTCAAGTTTTTGGGAATGTCTTCTTACAAGCTACTGTACACAAAAATAAATGATAAACTTTCAGTTTCAAAACTTTTAGCAAAAATTCTTAAGAAATCAGATTTTTTTTCTGAAAGTTTCATTGAAGGTAGGGTTGTTTTTTATTAAAGTGAACAGTGAAGCTTATGAAGATTCATCCTAAATTTTTTCCAGTCTGAACACAATTAATTTATTTTAATTATGCTAGAGCAGGTTTTGTTCCTTTGAAATACAGCTTTAATTTTTGCTCAACTTAAATATTCTACAGATTTACTCTTGCAGGGTTTCTACAGATTTCACAGCTTTTGCTTCCCTGACTTTTCACTGACATCATGCTCTTCCCTAACTTTTTATCTAGCATGCTTTCCTGAATTTTGCATTTCTATTTTTAATATTACATCCTTTAATTAATAACTTTTTAGATACAGTAGAAGACCCAAAATCTGCACAGTTTGGTTCCAGACCTTGTGCAGATTTTAGAATTTTGCGGATTTTGGGTCATAATAGGAAATTTATTCTATTTCCACCCCCACCCCTCAGAAAATAATAGAAAAAAAAATACAATAGAGATCAAGGGAAACAAATCATGTTACTTATAATTAGAATCATGATATAAAAATACAGAGGATTAATGCAATATACAAAATTTGGAGATTATAGTACAACTTATTTAAACATGTATATTCAATAGTTTAGGACTTCGGGATGTTCTAATTATATTTTTTATTTATTTATTTTTCATTATTTTCTGTTCGTAACACTGTTGCTACAAATCTGAGATATTTCTTTCTCACAGCCTAACCTTCATTAAATGTTAATTTATCAACTTTTTGATCATCCATACTTGTTACTGTGTCAGAGTCTGCGTCATGTGATCATAATTCAGTGTCAATTATGTCACTGTCAGTCATTTGAAAGTTATCAATGTTAAGATTAGAGCTCACAGACTCCTAAAAATTTTTTTTCAAGTGGGAATAGCTTATTTAGTTTTACTTTGTGGTTCTGAGCTTGCAGCTGGCAGGGCAGATTTCATTGTTTACATTGAACAGACAGTGCGGATTTTAGAGCCTTGCGTATTTCGGATCGGCGGATTGTATTCTGCCCCTTTTTTACAAATAATAATAATAATAATAAAATCAATGTACACAAAAATATTATTTGACACCACTGGATTCTAACAAAAACCATGTTTGATAATAATTTAGGATAAAATGAAGAATATTTCAACTGAACAAGCTATGTTAATAAAAGGCACATTTTAAAATTATTTATAAGGTTAAATAAGAAAATGAAAATAAAACAATTTCTACAATTAGGTTCAAACAGGAAGTATTTTCTTGATTTTGCTGCAAAATTCAAATTATTCTTGCATTTCCCTGACCTTTCTTCAATTTCTTCATATTTCCCTGACTTTCCCAGACCAAAACTCATTTCCCTTACTTTCCCTGACTTTCAAGGTCTGTAGAAACCCTGTCTTGAAAAAATTTTACTTCCAATAAAATTACTATGTTCATTATGAAATACCAAGCTAAAAACTTTTTGTTACTTTTCCATTTCAATAGTGCAGGCAATAAGCCACCAAAAATTATACAGCCTATGCAAAACAAAATAACCCCACTGGTAACCTTTTACCACCACATTTTAGAACTAGAACAAGTCGCTGCGGCCCTTTCTTATCAGCCATGTCTTTTTTTCTAATATGTTAAAAATGGATGCAAAACCAATGAAAATTTGCGATTTTCCCAAACAGAAGAAGAATCTGTTCGATTCCTTCAAGTGAAAAGCATTTTGCCTAAAATTGCAGCTTCTGATAATAATCATAAAATTATATTTTGGAGACGTAATTCCTTGGAGCTGCAATCTTTTAACTTGTCTCAGTAAAGGATTTATCCGGAAATGCAAATGATTTGAGTAATTCAAATTGAGCTTCTTGAAGTGTGTGAAGTTTATTTATGGTTGGAGTGAAGAATTAACTTCAATTAAATGGTGTGAAAAGCAGTTAGAATTCAGTCAGAAAAAAGTTGTGGACTGGAATAACTATATGTGATGCATGTGTGGATTCATTGCTTAAACATAAACAAAAAATAGGAGGACGTGGTAAGAATGACGAAGTGGATGTTCATGAAGCACAAAAACATGCTTTTGCCAAAATAAGAGCATAATAATGATCTTTTGCTTAGCAGTGTAGTGCTAGGTTTATTGGCGACCGGTGCGGTCCTTCAGATTGCCGCCCTATTCTTTCTAAGTTTCGGCATTCTGCCCCCATTTCGGTCCTTTAGTTTTCCATCATATTATTTTTAAGTGTCCTGCCTGCCACCATCTTTGTTTTTATCTTGCACCCAGGCGGACCCCCCCCCCTTTAATTACATCACAGTTTTAATTATATAAAAGAGGAGTAACTGCAGAATTTAGTAAATCAGACTATTGACAAGATTTGGTATTCTAAATATTCATGTTATATATCTTCTAATTTTTTAAAATTCTCAACATTTTAATGAATGAAGAAAAATTAAAAGCAAAAGAAAGCTAGTTCTGGGAAAGTATGTCTTAAGAAAAGAAATTATGTCATAAGTTAACAGCTAGGTTATTCATAAAACAAACTGTCATCAATTTAAGCTTATTTCCAATTTAAAAAAAAAAAAAAAAAAAATCGAAATAATTCTGTAAGGTTTTTTAATATATAATTTGTTTGAGTACTTCTGGCAACTGGATGTTAGTTATTTTTATTATTTTAATTATTTTAAGCTGATTAAAAACATTTTACAGTTAAAATATTTAATACTTTTTTCATTTTAAAAAGATTAAAGCAAGGTTTAAGAAAGAAAATTTAGTGTTTTTAAAGAGACCTTTTTAAGTATGTTACAAAAAATTAAAAATAAAGCTTTATGAAAAATAAATTATTTAAAATATGTTAAACTTTATTGCATATCTTTGGACAATTCTGTGAGTTAAAAAAAAATATATATATATATATATTTATTTTATACCTGCTAAAAAACTTACATGTAATTATTTTTATTTATTTTAAAGAATAGTGCTTTTTAAAAATCTTTTATTCACTTTTCATGAATGATCAAACACTAAATTAGAAGTGAAAGAGGAAGAACAGTTTATATTTCAGTGATTTGATATGGCGTTGTACATTCCAAACATTGGATGTAATACAAAATTTGCATGACTATGTCATTTATTCCAGCAATCTTCTGTGTTCTGAATTCAATTTTCCCAATTTCCATAGTTATCAATTGATGGATGAGTTAAATTGTTTGGTGCAATTCCAAATAATGTCTAATAGTAATAAAGGTATATATTCAATAACTTAAAAAATCTTTACTTTGTAATCATTCAATAATTATTATGAACAAAAGAATTTAAATAAAATTTTCATTTTTATTATTAAATTTTATACATTGTGCATTGCAGAAATTTTATTATTTTTATTACATGCTAAACACATTTATCCTAATCCACTTACACTGACAGTCCTTTTCTGTTTAAAAGTTTGTACTGATATAGGTGAAATATCGTATATGAATTGATCCAGTAATTGTGGTCCAGTAGTGATAGTGCGATAAAATTGAGGAACAAAAATAACAGTCCCTCTGCTTTCCCCTACTGCCTAAAAAATCATGTCTGGCTAAAAATTTCTGAAAACTTCTTCAATAAATGTACTATTCTTGTAAATAGTAAATATCTACATCACGTAATTTCGAGAGAAAAAAATTAAGCCGAAAGTTCAAAATTACTTAGATTAAAACTTCTTTATTTTATCAAAAACTTCTAGTTATGTACAGGTTTAATTAACATATTTATGTCATGTTTAGAGCAAAATATTATCAACAAATCAATTTTCCTATTTCGATTACAGAGTTATTCCATCTCAAGTCAGGCAGGGTATGTCAGGTCACCATCATAGATTTCTTTGAAAAAATTATGGTAGTTACGACTGTTGGAGACATGAAATATGCGAAGAGGATTTTTTCCAAAAAATTTTTTTCTTCTGCTACAGCAGTTTCAAATGTGGCTTAAAATCGGGTATTTTTAGAAGATACGGAGATCATGCAACACTTAAATTGCTGTAACTTCAAATTTATTACATCTATTCACTTAATTTTTTTTTTATCTTTTAGCTATTGAGTTACCCTTTAATATTTTATATTTAAAAAAAAACCTGATTGCAAATTTTATATGAAAAAAAAATGTTTATTTACCCTACAAAACTGCAATTTTTCAATTTTTAAGATTTTTTTTCCTATTAATTTTTTTCTTTTTTACAAAAGTAAAGGTGCCAATCAAAACTACTCTTAAGACACTATTAAAGTAATTTTTTTTTTTTTAGACTGCCCACATTTTGGGAAATTCAGCTTTGAAAAGTCCAAATTTTCCCAAAACTTCAAACTTCGGGTGGCAACAGCACAAAACCCCCATTTTTTAAAAATCTCAAAATTTACACATTTGATGTCTCATGTATGCTTAACAAATTAAACATAGTTAGATGTTGTACTTTTGCCTCATTAATTTTATATGATTTTTTGAAAATGGCTCATTTCAACCATTTATACGTCTTGTCCTGAATGTTGTTTCTGTTACATCTCACCGTAAATGTTTCATATGAATTCAACTAGAAATTTTGATTTTTCTATAGCTAAAAGAAAATCTTTTTTTATTTTATTTATTTATTTTTGCTTAGAAATTAAGGCAATAAATTTTTATTTATTAATATATGAAGGGTCCAGGGGAAGAACAATGAGAGTCCAATACAGCTGATTTTCCAAAAATCGAAAGGTTAACGGGACTTTCACCATTCTTCCCCATGTAAACTGTATTTTGGGGCTATTTTTTCAGTGTATTCTCATCGTTCTTTCCCCTTATGGGTTCGGATATTAATAGTGCCACTAATGAACAACAGAATGCAGTAGAAACCTCAACATTGACGAAAAGTGGACTCTCATCGTTCTTCCCGTGGACCCTTCATATTATTATGTTTCCAGTAGTTGCGCTGCTGAAAATATTGAAAATTAAATTAATATCAGCAAAATAATCAAAATCAATTTTAATTTATATAGTAAACATTATGTAAGCCTTATACACTAAGCAGATGGAATTCGATAACACATGCTCTCTAAAAAGGCCTTCCAGCAGCAAAAAACGGAAATATAGGATTTTTTTAAAGCAAAATATAGGACAATAAAAAATACCTTATATATATGGTATTGAGGGTCTATTTATCTAGACCATATACTTCTATGTGTGTAGTGTGTAATATATACTATGTAAACTTCAGAACAACAACCAAAAAAAAAAAATAATAATACTAATGTTGCAGACATATACATCCTAACCAGAGACAATGTAAATGCACTGAAAATCATTTTTTCTAATAAGTGAATAAAATAATATCTTATAATAAACACATCACACTGAATTTAACTTACCAGAGAAGTGTCTTAAAGTTTCATACATTCCGATACAAAAAAGGGAAAACATTATTCAGTTATAATTTTTAGAAAAAATATTTAAAAAAAAAGAATAGAACAATATAGAAATCATGCCAATTGATTTTATGTTTCATGCATAGCTTGCATTAATATTTTAATGAGAGGGGATTTTTTTTTTTTGAGAAGTTCTTCATTAGCTGTTTTCAGTTTTTTATTGCCAGCATCTATGAGAGCATGGGCTGTTTCTATATCTTTCATACACTTTCTTTTGAGTCCTGTTTTCAACCTTTTGTTACCTTCATCAATCATTGACTGAGCATTGGAAATTTCTACTTTAAGTTCAGCAACACGGTCAGTTGTTTTCTTTATTGGGATCTTAAGTTCTTTCTGCTCTATTTTTTTTTTCTGCCTCTAGTGCTTGTTTATATTTCGAATGTGCATCTCTGTAAAACTGCATCATTTCACCAGTTATACACACATTATCAATTTTTCCTTCTACAGCATCTTTAATTAATCGTAAGCCTCTAATAGTGTCTAATTTCATGGATGCTCTCTCTGATGTCAACATTCGCTTGTTTACAGAAAAGCCTCTCTACTGAAGCCTGACCGTGAGAGAAGGGGCCTTTACCAAAGCTGTGAGGAGTGGGTACCTTGAAGTATTCCCATTATCATGCAACTTCATCACATTATTCCAAAAATAATCTATATCATTCTTATTTTCACAATGCCACTCATCACTAATTTTAGGATCACTAATTTATAAACGCCACTCATCAGTGAGTTTATCGACACAATTTTCTGGAATTACTGATGGCAACATGTTTGCCAAACGTCGTACGGATGGCAGAGAACTTTTAATTGGTTCTTTCCGCATAAGAGGATGCAAAATTTTTAAATTCTTCAGCAGTATGTTTTTCAGTGGTAAATTCTCTTGAAAGTATGTTATAATGACAACATAAAATTCTTTGGCATCTGCTAAGAACTCTGCTTTTAGCTCTAGAGTTAATGATGGAATGAGTTTTTTAACTCCATTCCCAAAATCAATGTCCTTGGCATTAAGAGACGCTTGTCGTACATTTATACTTAGCAAGTCTTCACCATATTTATCTTTTAAAACATCTTCATTTATGACACGCCTACATAGTTTCAGCATAAGTTTGGATAGTTCATCATACAGTACATGTATAAGTGTTGATTTGTCCTGCAGTAATTTTAAGAAATGCTCAAATAGAGAGCCAACACTTATCAAAAAATGCAAATAAACAGGTGTTAAAGGTGTTTGGAGCCTTTTGCATATATTTCCATATCTGTCATTTTTAGTTAACCTATTCTTCTCCTTGAGCAGATCATCTAAAAAGTAAACTTTTAATGATGGTAACAAATCAAGAGTTCTTTCACATACATGTACAACAGACAACCATCGATTGCTGACATACTTTAAAGTTTTTGAGTATTCATTTCCAAAGCTCTCCATTGCTTTTTCCAGATCCTCCCGACGGGACGGAAATTTAGAAAACCAACAATGAATGTTTTCCAAAAAATCAATCATATTAGTGAAAGCCTCAAGTTTAAGGCCATGACCAAACGCATTGTGAATGATGTGTAAATTGCATGTTCCAACACTAACCAGTCCAAATTCTCTCACTAACTTTACATCTCGATCTAACAATCGAAAAACTGCCTTGTTGACATTTGGGCCGTCTGACCCTAACATAATCATGTACTTAAGGTCTAATTGGCAAGCACCTAAGACAGATTTAATACTATCCGAAATGTCTGTGGCAGTAGCATGACCAAGTAGATTACTGCCAATATATCTTACTGCAATGCCACTTTCTTTAAGACTCCAATACCGTACATATACATCAAGTTGTTTCACATTCTGTTCATTTAATGTTTCATCAAACATTACAGTGAAAAACGGAGATTCCTTTCTAAACTCATCAGTTATCTGTTTGAGAAAATATGGACCAAGTCCATGTGATATACTATAAGAAAATTTAGATGAGCCTAAATGAAGACATTGCGGCAATGCAGAATCTGAAAACATTGCACTAAACAATGGTTTTATGGAATCGCACGACGAAAATGAATAATTATTCATTGCAGCATGAAGAATCCACAAAATTTCTGCTTTACAAACTTTGTCTTCCTGAACTGTAAATGGGTGCTTCTGGGATGATTCAACCGTTTCTTTAATATTCAGCTGGATGCTGAATATTAAAGAAACGGTTTCCAGTGTTTACGAATCGAGATTGAGAAGAATCTTTGCGAGCAGCATCTACTGTTTTATGTTTTGAAGTATTTGAATGCTGCAGCAACTGAGCCTTTCCACCGTTATCAACATTCACAGTCGCATTACAAAACATACAATATGCAGAATAATCATCTTTTCCTTTGGTACACCATGTAATAATCGTAGTTCCATTTTTATCCGTATTAGATAACCAATCTTCACGAAATTTAGTAGCACGATTCGGCATTTTTTTTTTAATAGTAATTAGCTACTCATCAAACATACATAAAAAAATAATTCTGCTATTATTACACACACACACCGCATGGAAAAGTATATTTGCGACACGCACGTAAGTTCAAGAACTACGTAAGCTGATAAATACTAACGCACTGCACCACTGCTGAGAAACTGCAGCCTAAAGTTGCCCAAACATTCTTCCAAAACATAATCTGAGTACAGACTGCACTGACGTCATCGCGAGAAGGAAACAGTGGGAGGAACGATCCACATTTCTCCCTACCAGTAACCAACAGAGGCTCTGATTGGCTGTGTAAGTCGGAGGAAATACCTGTTACTCAGCAATGTATACAAACAGTTTGCTGCAGCTCGGTTGCATATTTCCTTTTTCAAACGTACAAAAAAAAAAAAAAAAAAAAAAAGAGTAAATCACACTGAATATAGGACAATATAGGATTTATGTAAAATATAGGACAATATAGGATGCTTTTGGCGATTTTAAAAAATATATAGGATATATAGGACGACTGGGAGCCCTGTCTAAAATATAAACATGCATATACGTACAATGTAGATATTTGCTTTGTAAATAACTTTCAAATAGTATCAATTTTGAACACTGTTTTGCAAAATTGTTAATTTTCTGAAAACAACTTTATTACAGTTTTATTAGATATTAGTTCTTTTTTTTTTATATATAGATTACAGTTTCTTTTTTTTTTTTTTTTTTTTTTCATTAGCAATTCTGCTGTTTATTTAGTGTGTTTTTGTAGCATATACCTCTAAATATATTGATTACTATTCTTGTAAATATTATTTAGTGTCATATAATTATTTTAATATCTAATAATGTCAGAGTATCACAGTTCTGAAAGAATTAAATGTGTTGACTACTTTAAAAGACATAAGCAAGTAAGCACTGTACAAAACTAATACTAGAAGATTTTCTAATGTTTAAGATTTAGCTGATAATATTCAAAAGATTGTAGGCCCAAATATTTCTGTAAATAAGAAAGATAATTTGTGTTATAGCTGTGTAGCATTTTATAAAAGATAATGTCTGCACATTTCTGAAGAACATGAAAAAAATGAAGAAGCATCTGAAATTCTTTCATCCCTGCTGATGAGGTTATAGATACTATAAACAAAAATATTCAGACCTTTGATGCTAATATATCACCATTTAAAACTCCTTCACATGTCAGACCAGAGAGAACGGCAAGTTAGATGAAAAGGAAAAAGGTAGAATTAGAAGAAACACTGGGTGCTTCAGCAGTGAGTAAATTAGAAGATATGTATGGAGTTAATGACTTGAAAGATAGCCCTGTAGAAAAATCAAATTGTTTGTGCAACGAGTGGTTTGATAGCTTCAATACTGCGCTACAAGCAAGCAATTATACTGAAAAATTACAATTACTTACCATGCTACCAAAATCTCTGAGTAAAACAGAAATAAAAGCAAAATTATCCGTGGTATCTAAATACCTTATAGATAAATCAAGGAAATTAAGGAAAGAGAAAAGTATTTATATGCATGCTGATCCTTACAATGGACACCCTTTATCAGATGAAGCCACTAACATTGCACTGTCATATTATTTGGATGACAGTAAGGATTTCTCAAAACACAGTCCTAACAAAAAGGATGTCATTTTTGTTAAAGATGAAAATGGTGAAAAAATTTAAAAAGTAAAGAGATTCATGACCAGAAGCATAAAAGAAGCCTATCAATTAATGATGTCAGGAAAGTACAAAAGGAGTGTGCAAGCAATTAGAGATGCAACTTCATTTGTTAGAGTGCCATCTAATACTGTAAACAATATCATGCTTTTAGATCTCAAAAAGGAAACAATTGCAGCTTGCAGATCAAGCAAAAAAGCTTGGGCAAATGTAAAACCGGCTGTTGGAATTCAGTCAAAACATTATTGGCTATTTAAGGGCATATAGCGTAAATTCGGGCATTGCAAGAGCAACCAAGAAGACGCTATAATTGACCTATGATCAGGCTAGCCCGCAGCACATGGCGTTGTGAAAAAGTCCTACGAAAAATATTACATTCGGTGACCACAAAGGATATGAAAAAGGAAACCAAAGACTTACCCGAGCAGCAGTTCAGGGCCTGAAGATTTTCCGTGAGGGAAAAAGGAACTCACACGTGCAAGAAGACAAACACAATCTGAATGAAGGGAATTACTAACAGGAAATTTTATTCATTGGCTGAATGCACTGTACATTAGAATTAGTGCGAAGGAACATTTAAGGATTTCAGTCAAGAAGAAGAGAGATTACACACGGTGTACTTCGAAACGGCAAAATGGCACAAAGGCCATGCAACATGGTCAAATATTACAGGAAAAGGGGAGCTTGCATTTTATTTTGAGAATGTAAGTTCATTACGAACTGAATTAATTTAATAAGGAGGGGGTATCTTATTTGCCTAAAAGAGAACTTAATGGTCATAAAACTTTTATCGCGGTACTGTTCCTGCCGCCTCCAACAAAAAGGCCACGATGTTCTGTGATGGGAAGCGCTTCCTTAGCGTGGCCTGCTCCTACGCTGGAAAAAGGTGACGAGGCGGCCGGCCATTGCAGTCAATCTTGGCAACCTCGACTACACGTTACAGGCGGGGAGGAGAAAGCGCAGCTATTGGTTCAAAAGTAAGCGCGGGCAGAAAAACCCTGACATCATCCCGGGGAATGATGAAATATTTTGCCGGTGGTGATGGCCGGATTGCCAGTGGTGCTTATGATCCTCATTATGAAAAGTTGGCGAGATGCTCGAAAATCGTGCTGACTGTTGAAGAAGGAACACGTCGTGCAAACGTGCCGCCATATTGGAAGCACACAAAAAAAGGGCTAGCCGGGGAAAACATTTTAAAAAGGAAAGGGGGGAAGAACCAGGAGTACACACATGGTAAAATTAATACTTATGAAAGAAAATGCAAAACAGGAATACATGTGATATTTCCATCACAGGGCAATGACGTATATCTAGGACGTACAGTAAAGCATGAGGTTAAAAAAGTTGAAACATCCTTCCAAGTGAAAAAGCACTACTCTATTGATGACTTCAAAATGAGAGACTTTATTCGATGCATCTATGAAAATAATTGGTGGATGGGACAAATTACTGGAATATCACAAGAACTAATGGATGTAAATGTATCATTCATGCATCCCCATGACCCAGCGAAAGGATTTCAGAGGCCAGAAGAATCCAAAAAAAGGAAGGACGAATGCTCTGTGCCATTAGAGAATTTTCTTCTCAAAGTAACACATCCAACTCCACAAGGGCACTCTGCACGGCTTCATTCTTTTGATGAAATGGCATTAAAACGAATTGAACACATTTTCTCTTTACATGCCTTTTAATTAATAAAAACAATTATGCTTTTATTATTTCCTTAAGAACTATCGTTATATAAAGAATTACATTTCATAAATGTTACAACAGTTTAAAAAAAAAAAAAAAATTAAAAATGCAGAAAACAATCTAGTGCAGCAAATTAATTGTACAGTGAAATTCTTATTTGGAAGGAGGGGTGGAAAACTTTAAAAGAATAAATTTTTAAATCAGAAGTCAACATTTCTTTTAAGCTGAGTAAGTAAATATATATACATATTAATTTTACAATACTTTAGTTTGTTAAACATTTTATTACTGAATTTCAAGTTACTATTGATCTGTACTGCTATTCTTGGAAAGCTGAATCTGTCTATCTATCTACACGCATATGTACATATCAATAAAATTTTATTGCTTTAAATTTTAAGCAAAATAATAAATTTCCTTTAGCTATAGAAAAATAAAAATTTCTAGTTGAATTTATATGAAACATTTATGGTGAGATATAACAGAAACAACATTCAGAACAAGACTTGTAAATGGTTGAAATGAGCCATTTTCAAAAAATCCTATAAAATTAATGAGTCAAAAGTACAACATCTAGTTATGTTTAATTTGCTAAGCATACATTTGTGTTGTTGCCACCCGAAGTTTGAAGTTTTGGGAAAATTTGGACTTTTCAAAGCTGAATTTCCCAAAATGTGGGCAGTCTAAAATTAAAAAAAAAAAAAATTACTCTAATAGTGTCTTAAGAGTAGTTTTGATTGGCACCTTTACTTTTGTAAAAAAGAAAAAAATTAATAGGAAAAAAAAATCTGAAAAATTGCAGTTTTGTAGGGTAAATAAACATTTTTTTTCATATAAAATTTGCAATCAGGTCTTTTTTTAATATAAAATATTAAAGGGTAACTCAATAGCTAAAAGATTTAAAAAAATTAAGTGAATAGATAAAATAAATTAAGTTACAGCAATTTAAGTGTTGCATGATCTCCATATCTTCTAAAAATACCCGATTTTAAGCCACATTTGAAACTGCTGTAGCAGAAGAAAAAAATTTTTTTTGAAAAAATGATTTTGGCATATTTCATGTCTCCAACTGTCTTAACTACCATAATTTTTTCAAAGAAATCTATTATGGTGACCTGACATGTTTTGGTTTTGCCTGCCTGAAATGAGATGGAATGACTCTACACTTACTTCTACAGGTATTTTCTCCAGAAGAAGGGGGGGGGGACTAAGACAAATTGGAAAAAATCTAACTATGCATTGTAAGTCAGAACACATATATTACAGCTCTACATATTAAAGTTTCGGGAATCAGATAGTTTCAAACCAGTTTTTATATATGTTATCTACCTTTACATTCTCATGGAACCCCAAAGTGCCCTTCTTGAAATTTCTCCCCGGCGGCCCTTTTTATCTAGAGTCAGCGCTACACAACACTGAATTTTTGGTGGAGTTTGCTATGAAACTAAATGTTTCCTTGAAGTGTCAAATCAGTCCATGAGCATTATATTAGAACAATCAAGGAAAATATCAGAAAAGAAACAAATAGTAGTTGAACTCCTTCCTGATCAGCTAATGGTATGAAAAGATGCATAAATTGAAAATAAAGCAACCGTAATTTCCAGAAGAAACATCATGCTCAAAGAAAATGATACAAAAATAATTAAAGCTGCACAGAAACACCGCGTCAGCATAAACAGGGTGTCTACTGGAGTGCAGAAAAAAAAATTCTTGACCACAAGGGAATTTTCATGACATACCACCATTTTGTTATGACTTATGACTTATGGAGGGGAGGCCCACAAGGGGTCAGGCACCGCGACCATAAACAACACCATTTTGTTGCTTTTGAAATGTAACTAATTTTAGTCATATTATAATTATATGTATATATACAGGGTGTCCCAAAAATCACGTCTAAACTCTGCACAGCCCGATTCCTCGTTGGAAGCACATAAAAATTGCCCAAAGAACTGTACCTGTACGACCTATAGTTTCCGAGAAAATAGGAAAATCAAATTATAACGTCACATCCAGTGCAAGGAAAATCTATTAGAAACATTAAATTGGACACTGGACTGGATAAGGGGGGACTGCTATATTCATCAGATCTGCCACCTTTGTGATTCAGTACCTCCCCTTCATTCTGTGTGCATTTATATGGGCACCAGATTGATGCAGAACGAGCAGTTAGCTATTACACGCCGCACCCAAGCCTCGATAGTCACGGTGGAATTTTTATCATTCTATGAAAGCATATGCAAGAAAACCTATGTTCATGCTTCCAATAAAGGCTCTTTCGGTACACTGGATATGACGTTTCTGCTTTTGTCTTGCATTTTTCTTGTAAACTATGGATTGTACAGGTACAGTGCTTTGGGAAATTTTTATGTACTTCCAACGAGGAATCTGACTATGCAGAGTTTGGGAGCTGTTTTTGGGTCACCTTGTATAGATATAAATATACATATACAGGTTGATTCGCTTCCAGACTGACAAACTTGCAGGGGGTACAGAGAAGTTTCAGAATCACATAGCAATACGGGGTTGGAAACGTCGTCTTCATATACCTGTACACTTTAGAAAAAGTGTTCAAATGATAGTAAACTTTCCGGCATGGTTTTTCAAAAACTAATCCCTCTTTCACCGATTGCACTTGCTAAAAATAGTTATTTCAGAATTGCTTCTTTCATTATATTTATGAAATTGTCGAAGGAAAGCTCATTGTTTATGAAACTTGATTAAGAAATTAGATGCACACTTCAACACTTCTTCCAAAGTGATTATTAACAGGTACATGAAGACGACGTTTTCGACCCCACATTGCTCTGTGATTCTGAACTATCTCTGTACCCCTACACCCCCTGCAAGTTGTCAGCCTGGTAGTAAATCACCCTGTATATATATATATACATATATATATAAATATAATATTAATTACTCTTAATAGTCACTAATTAATTAAATGGTCAAAAGTAAATGAATTTAACTATCTTAATCAGCCAGATAAACTGCCACACGGCAGTGAGATTGCAAGACAGTCCTTTTCCCTTCCCCACAACAGGTTGTAGGGGGAAAAAATCATGACATCCTATAGAAATTCGGGACATTTTCATGACATTCATGACACATTATTCAAATTCATGACATTCATGATTTTCATGACCAGTAGACACCCTGATAAATGCCATAGTAAATTAAATAAGCATGTGTCATTGTCGTCAAGGTCATATTTGCAAAATATTGTCCTGTGTCATGAAGTATGGCACATCATTTAAGCAAAATGAATAAAATAAAATCATAACAGAAAAATAAATTTTGGGTAAGAAATTATGAAAATATACTTACATTCATGAATGTACTTATATTTACAAACTAAAGAAGTCCATAGACTCAATACTCATATTATGTTATTTAAAATATATATATTATATTCTTAATACTCAAATTAAAATGTTGCAGATCTCTATTGCATCTGTCATTGTAAAAAAGGCAAAGTCGCATCAGCGTTCAGAAAGATTCATCTTGGGACAGAATATAAAAACAGAATCTAGCACTCAAGAAAAAAAATATATAGACATCAGATAAACAAAAAAAAGTTCGCAGAAAATTACTGACTGGTCTTCTCTGTGTAGAGCACCAGTGATAAGCTAATATTTTTTCATGATATCCATGGAATATTTTTTTAGCACTCGTAGGTGTTGCATCAGTAGAAATGCCGCAGCAGCTGAAATTTTTAAGTTTTAAACATGCAAATACTGAGGCATTTCTTCCAGAAATTATGGTACAAAATAAAATGGTGAAATCAAAAGAAGTTCTGAGATCAAAAGAATGAAATTATGTGGTCATTTGTGAGACAATACCCCAAAAAACCTGATTGCAAAATTAAAGTAATTTTTAAAGTTTCCTTCTGAATAAGACTACTGGTTGGATCTTAACCAATATTTTGCAATAAAACAGTTTCCGAACTTAAAATTTAAAACTCACAAAGGCAGAACGGTTTTACTTAATCATTAATTTATTTGTATACTGATGTAAGAAATTGAGAGAATTTGCAGACTTGGTTGATTATCATCTCTAGAACTACTGGACCGATTTTAATGAAATTTGATATGTATACAATACAAAACAAATAACCATTCAATAGTTGTAATACACATGCATGATCGTGCGTAACACACGTTGGAGTCAGAAGGTATGAAACAGCAGCCCCTCTTACAGATATACAGGTCTCGCAGCATGATTTCATACTTAAAATAAGACAGTTTATCATTTCCTGAGGCAGTTGATCCCACTCAACGCTGTTTTCATTCCCTGGATGGGTTGCAATTGCCCCCCCCCCCCTAGAGTGTCCCAGACATGCTCTATAGGGTTGAGGTCTGGAGGTCTGGCTGGCCAATCCATCCGGTGAATATCCTCACTCTCTAGAAATTCGTCGTCCAGAAGAGCTGTATGTGGCCTTGCATTATCGTCCATTGAAATGAACTCTGGGCCAAATACACCCCTGAAAAGGCAAAACATACATAGGGCTCTAAGACCTCGTCCCAATATCTCACACCAGTCACAGTGCCTCTTTCAAAGACATGGAGAGGTGTGCGTCCATCCAACATGATGCCTGCCCAGACCATTAAAACTCCTCTGCTATAATGGTTGATTTTGCGGACATTGGAGGGTCGGTAGCAGGTCCCTGGTTGTCTTCATATGAACGTACAGCAAGAATTGGTGTTTAGGCTGAACGGGACTCATCAGTGAAGAGAACAGTTGCCTATTGATCCATACTCTATGCTCTCTGCACCATGCTAAAGAGATTCGCCTGTTCATAGAAGTGAGTGGGACGCAAACAGCAGGTCTTCTTGCAAACAACCCTATCTCATGAAGTCTTTTGGAAACAGTCACCTTTGATACATAGGTTCCTGTAGCTGCATAGAAGTCATGAGAGAGCTGAGAAGCTGTAGCACTCATGTTACACATCGCTATAATGGACAAATGGCAATCTTCTCTGGCCGTGGTAGCTCTTTGACGACCTTGCCCAGGCTTTCTCTCGATGGATCGGCAGCTACGTATAATTATATAAAACATGCTAATTTATTACTGCAGCAAGAATTTCTACCGTACAACTTAATAAAATTAAACTAAAATTTCTTTTCAGCCAATAAATGGTGTGCGTTTCCAACACATTACGATCACTCATATATATATATATGTATGTGTGTGTGTGTGTGTGTGCCTTGATTCTAGTTAGGTTGTTGTTATTGTGGGGTTAAGGCCAATTATCTACACGAGAGATTTAGGCCTATGGGTGGAGTGCCCTCCGTGGAGGTTTTCTAGGATGTCCTAACCCATATTCATGCTAAGTTTCGGAGGAAACCACGAAAAACTCCGAACGGTTAGGTCGGCGGAGTGACCTGGTTTTGAACCAGGCACCTTCCGACTCCCAGTTCAGAGAGCTTTGCATCCCAGTACAAAGGTAGGCTCGACCCATCTATCTCGATTTATCTTGACTCTCCTGTGTATACATATATTTTAATGGGGAATGCACAGGATAGTAGTTTTTCATACAAGCATAAAATTTTCAAAATTACGAGAGCGGGGAGCATCCATGTACTCCCATTCACACGTACACACGCATGCACCATGTGCATATAATATGGTTGGAGCTTCGACGGGCCTTTACAGCCTTTGGCTATTCCCTGTATCGCCCTTTCAAAAGAGAAATCCCAAATTAAAAATATTTCAAACACAAAATTATACACCTTTTTTCAGCTAACATTGCATATTGGAATTTATGCAGGGTGTCCAAGAAAGGTGGTAACAGGCTTTAATTCTTTATCTATAAAAGATAAGTGCACAGTGTAAATTGAAAAAAATGTTCAAAATAAGGTCAGAAATACTACTCCGTTAAGAAAAAAATCCTCTTGTTCATTTTTAAAAGTTACACTTTTTAAATTCTTATACGACCCCATACGAAACAATTCCCAATTAGTAAAATGTGCCCCATACACTAAAGAATTGACATATAAAATTTGAGAACAATACCTTTATAAGTGTCAGAGATGTGAAGATAAATATAACGCTGACTTAAACCACTTTTCAATGGCTCTGGAAGGGAAAAAATCACGTCGAATAATCGCATTTCAGGGGTTGTACAGAAATTAAGAAAGGAAATCTTTTTTTTTTCCACTCTAGTAATAAACGTTTACATACAAAATAATGGATAGTCCCCGAACCTCTTTCTTTAAAGATATCTCTGAGACATCGTATGATGAACGGCTCAGATTTGGTACATCACCTTATGAGTATATGGGGCACATTTTACTAATAGGGAATTACGGGATCGTATAAAAAATTAAAAAGAGCAACTTTTAGAAAATAAACGAGAGGAATCTTTTCTTAACGGAGAATTATTTCCGACCTTATTTGGAACAGTTTTCTAATTTATATTGCCCACTTATCTCTAATAGAAAAAGAATTAAAGCCCGTTAGCACCTTTTTGGGACACCTGTATATGTCCAGGGGCAGAAAAATCTCCAAGCACTTGCATGCCCAGTCGGGCATGTAGCCTAAAATAATACATGTCCGAACAAAAAATTTACAAGCTCGAAAATTACTACATTTTATTGCTCTATAAAATTTATATTGTTCAGACTGTTTGCATTGAAAGAAAATGTTGCAACCACAAACCAAATCCGTATGATATATGAACAAGCATATTAAAGCTATTTTATGAATCTCTTTTGATCGATTTTTTTATATGCCCGATCAGGCACGTGGCTAAAAAAATACATACCTGGCCGAGAATTTTACATGCCCCAGGCATATCGGGCAATAGATTTTTCTGGGCTTGTATATCTCCAAAAATTTTAAGGGGTCTTAGGAGGATTAAGCAGTCAAAAAAATCGATTTTTTCAATTTTATTTTTATTTGAAAGCTCAATTATTTCTGAGCATTTTGACACCAATTTTATGCATTTTATGAACAAGGATGATGAATTATTCCAACTAGAACTGGTGATAAACATAAAAACGTTTTATGAATGTTTTATGTTTGAACACAGTAAGGTAACTTTAAACTGCGTTTTCTCAAAACGCATTTTTTTTATGAACTTTCAGTAAGATAACAAAATTTCTATGATTCGTATCTTCACAAAACTTTGTATAGTTATAGCTAGCATCAGTATCTATATAATGATTTAATATTAAAAGTGAAAGTTAAAAACTTTTGAAATTTTAACAGAAATATAAGAGAAAAAGTCCGTTCTTTTTTTTCAAATTTCACTTTAAAATAAAATTTAAAATTCTAAATCTAAAAATTTTTCTTAAATATTAATTAATTCTATAAAATACTACTTATTTTACTTAATTTTGCAATTAAAATTTTGTTTATATGTGTATTTTAAATTGACTTAGCTTACGGATAGTGGCACACATTATTGAAAATATATATATGTAAAGTAAAAATAAATTTATTTTTTCAAACATATCTGAAAGGTAATGGATTTTTATCTCAAATTTTATAATGTACTATAGTGTATTATTATAATAAAAAAGTTTCATTATTCTGTGACTTTTATTTTGATCATAAAATGTAAAACCGCTAGGGTTTAAAATACGTGTATATTTGCTCCTCAATCCTCCTAAGATCCCTTAATGCACAAGTGAAAGTATAGAAATATGCTTACTGTGTGCACATCACTGCAACTTGCATTTTTGTGAAACGTTTCACTTGCAGTTGGAACCGGCGTTTTTTAAAATTTAATAAGTGTTTTATAGTGCCTTCCTACCAATTTATCCTCCTTAAAATGCAGTGAAACAAATTCAAAAATGGACGCAGAGTGGAAGATGCAAAGGTGGTGGGGAAGGAACTTTTTCGATTACTGAACGCATTTTAGGCTGATGTAAACTTTGATGTCATAATTCCCATTGCATAGACTGTTTTTTATTAAACGGCGCCTGCCACGGCCAGCTTAATAACATCTTGTGTTATGTGGTGTCAGAATAAATCTCAAATAATGATCAAAAACGAAATCAGAAGAAAATTTCTATGAATAAAAGAAAAGTTTTTTTTTTTTTTCCTATAACTTGAGTGAAAAACTTTTTCTTTAAATTGTAAAAATTGAGTAAAATGCAATTTTTTAAAATTTAACTTAAATTATTGGGGGGCTTAGCCCCAACCATAATTTATTAGGGGGGGGGGGCTTGAGCCCCATGGGCCCATATAACTCTATGCCTATGCTACAAATCTGGACTTGAGATTGGCCTGCTTTTAGCCTCTCCACAATTCGCCCCCACATTCCATCATCTAAACATTGGTGGTTACTCATTTTTATTGTTACAATTTGAAATTAACTGATTGCTGCAAAATAACACCCAGAAATTTGCTGAGGTGTGCTAGCAAATGAAATGCGTCTTAACTTACACACACTTGTGACGCCTGTTTCTCTAGTGGTTTTACGTTCAGTTCTTTTCATGAAATTTGATAAAATATGCAAATTCTCTTAATTTATTTCACCAGTGTACATGAAAAGTCATACTGAGTAACAAGTTAAGCCTGTGTCATATGAGTGCAAAACATTTTTCCAGCTAATAGCAGGTTTCTTCTAAGTAAAGGGTTTGTTAACAGTAGATCTTATTATTATTATTTTTTTAAATTCATCATAGTTGCCTTAGCATTTTTTCTGTGCCTCGTGTTTCCTTTTGATTAATTTGATGTAAACTATCACACAGGGTTTCTACCACATAAATTTGATTTCTTCACTTTTCTGTGACCAATTCTTGACCTCTTGACCATAGCAAATACATCATGCTGATGTAAGTGCATTTAAACATAGTTAAATGAAAATTACTATTACATGAAAGTGGTCTTCAGCACAATTTTTTAACTCTGTTTAAGACAATTTGTCTGCAGAGGACGTTCTGTTTCTGCTGGTGTGTCGCTTAGTTTCTGACACGGGGTGCATGATGGTAGACACCCTATCACAATTTTTGGTTTAGCAGTGTGTTCATGTTAGTAAAAAGTGAAACTATTTATTTAAAAAAAAAAAAAAAAAAAAAAAAAACAAGAATTAATGTTGAAGGAAAAATTTTGACAGAAACGTTTTAGAATTCACCCACAATTTTTTTTTTTATTTCTTTTAAGAAGTTATTCTGTGAATGTTGATTATTTGTTCTTCTGCAATATAAATTACTTTTATTTCTTACCTATGCGATCACTGACAAACTTAAATTACTGTAACTATGCACATCATAATGTTTTATTATGCTCTTACTTTCAATTGGAATATTATTTAATTTTGTACTACTATTCAGCTTTTAATATGTGACATTTCTTTGGAAATAGATCACAACCAAAATAATACTCATGTAATTTTGATGTATTTTCAGGCAAGAACTCATCATTGACTTCTGAAAAAAGACTATTTAAAAAGATGTTTTATTTTTGAAATGTATAGCACCTAAAGCTATAAAACAGATTTTCAGGAATAAAATGTTACATATATATAAAAAAGTATACTTGTGTTCATATGGATGAAGTGTATTCTTAGAAAATTCAGATGTAAAATAAAATCGTTTTATACAATAGTGCATATTTATTTACAAACTCTCAACGCCTGGCAAAGTGTGTGTCCATATCTGCACTGCTCCTCTGTATTGAAAACACTTTCTGCCTCACTCTGTTCTCTAAACTTCCTTTGCCAGCTGCCTTGGATAACATGGGTCTGCAAACACAATCAAAAATTTTGTCAGTTAACACTTTTGTTTGCCAATTAAAAGCTAATTATACATAGTTTCCTTTAAATAATTCTATTTTGCATGAAACTGAATGAATTGAACAGCAAATATTAAACAAAAATTATCCATGTCAAACATATCAATTATAAAACACTTTTTAACACATTTCCCCCCCCCCATACAAAACTCATTGCCAAAAAATATGAAAACATTTCATTCAACTACTGCCCATGTAATGAAATCATACACGTCCTTGTAAAAGAGCAAAATACTACACGTAATGATTCCAGAAAATACACTTCTTTACTGAATGTGGTAGCTCAGTGTTTACAGCATCAGATATATATCATTATTTGAAAAAGTTTAGATGATTTTTGCAACTGTCTCCTGAATATGTGATCATGAATAAAGAACACATGGCCGACAGGTATTATTTAATATTTAACAAAATGCTTATTTTAGCTATTCAAGAGAAATGATAAATAAAATGTGGTAGTTTTTAAAAAAAAAAAAAAACATTATTATTCACACTAATTAAATCACCAAGAATAGCTAGTATTAGGGACCAGGAAGTAATGTCATTTTTTCATAGGTCAATATTTTGCCAAAAGTACTAAAGCTAACGGTAGAAAATTTGGCATGTAAGTGAGTTTTTTAATGTAGATGCTAGATTAGATAGCCTATTTCAAAATTTGTGACATGGATGTTAGAGGACCAAAATGTTCTTTTCACATACCTCTAAGAAAAAAAGGAGATATCCATAAAATTCTTACTTTAAAATGTTACAAATATGAATTCTATGTCTAGGCTTAGCTTGTGTGTAGTTAAAAACTTGTTGAACATGCATTTGTTTGAAATTAATGTTTAAAAAAAATACTTTCTGAGTCTGATACACCTAATATTTTACTTACAGTCTTTAAACTTACAGTTCTTAATTCATGACAACATCATGCACATTATAAAACTGATTAGCTAAATTCAATTTTAAATAATTGATATTAAAAACATCTTTATCTTCAGCTACAAATGTAATGTTAGTCATGATGGAGTGACTTTTTAAGCAGTGATTGTCAACAGATCGCAACTCACCAGAATTCTTTTTTTATAATCCAACAAAATATAACTACAAGCAGCATACTCAATTCTGATGGGAGCATTTTTCATTAACTTTAACAATGTTTAACTATTTTGTTTCCTTTAAAACAGATTAACATCTTTAAAATGTATTTAAGCACTGACTGGCCATAGATTGTACTGAATTTGAATCACACTGCCTCCAAAAGTTAATTACAGTACAATATGGTTTTTGAAATTCATAATTTATATAAATGGTAATCGTAGATTTAAAAAAAAAAAAAACTAATGCAAAAACGGTAGCTACTACTTTTATTTTTTAGAAAAGAACCTGTATATGAGAGTGAGAGAAAAATATGCAAATATCATGCTTTTATAATTACATGTGTAACTCTAATTTACAATTGTTGTTGACAATAAGCAGTAGAGTCCAACAATGTCTAGGAAAAGCCATTTGCCCGATACTTTAAGGTGGCAGTTGCTCGGAAGGATGGAAATGGGGTTGTTACAGGCTGATGCTGCTAGGCATCTCAATATGTTTCACAGTATGTTCTGAAGATGTAGGATCAATATCAATCCAAAGATTCCGTGTCTAGAACACAGGTTCTAGGTTGACCAACAACTGCAATAGGCCCATTTTCTAGCTCTTTTGATCCGAAAGAGAAGAGGCACTACTGTGTCATAGCTCGTTGCAGACCACTTTGTAGCTGCAGGGAGAAGAATCTGCTAGTACGGGGAGAAGACACCTTCATAATGCAGGTCTCTATGCAGTTATGTGTGTTTTCCTCAATGGACAACAGAGAAGAGCACACTTATGTTGTGCAAGAGAAGATGTTTGCTGGACCAGACAGCAATGTGCTTTAGTACTCTTAACAGACAAGTAAAGATTCACACTGGAGAATGATTCAGGGCATTTGCTGACCTGGAGGGAACAATGCACCAGAAACCATCAATCCAACACTGTTGGAAGGCAATTACAGAGGTGGTGGAATCGTGGTTTAGGCAGGGATCTCACTCGGTGTTCACACTGACCTGCATGTACTGCATGGAAAAACTCAGAGTGCTGTGAGATATCAGGATGAGATTCTTGGACCATATGATGGTGCTATATGCAATGATTTCATTTTGATGGGCGATTGATAACGCACGACCTCACCTAACTGTGGTTGTTGAGAACAATCGAGAGTTTCGGTTTAGAGCAAATAGAATGGACAGCTCAATCTCCAGACCTGAATTTGATAGAACATCTTTATAACTATCTTGGCAGACAAGTTGTATTAAGTCCTTCTTCAAGGCCTTTAGAAGGATTATGCCTTGTCTGTTCTTCGCTTCCCATTTCAGTGTCTGACACTTAATTGACAGCATGGAAAAAAAAAATGGGTTTCATTGGGTAAAACTTAAATTTTTGGTACTTGAACTTGAAAAGTCTTCCTAGCATTATGACAACCGGGGTAGCTCTTACTTAGGATGCAGCATTTCCATGCAATCATGACCGATTTTGGCACCCCAGGAACTTACCCGTACCCCTGTTAGCAGCGTGGTGTTTCAAAGAAAGCCTCTCTGGTAGATTCTTGGAGGACAGGAAACCCCAGGAGCGGAAGATGGAGCTCATTCTAGATGACGGCGAAGCACATCTGGCCTATGGGCACAGGATTGGTAGGACTATCAGCGTGGCCCTTTCACATGCGCTGCCAGGAGATGGTGGGTCATGGAGAGGCCAGAAGGTTTTTGATTAAAAAGAAAAGGGAAAGTGTGGCTAATTAGACATCAGGCTTTGTTGACTACATAATGAGGTGCAAAAAGGTGAGTCTTGGTATCGAAGACCAATGCACAAAAGAAGTGCTTCTCCGGAAAGAAAAAATATGTGCGACCTCACTCCTCCGTAGCCCAGCTCAGAATGATCCCAACGAGGAATTTTCCCCCTTTCCAGGAAGAGATGCCGTCTAGAGAGACCAATCAATGCACCCGTAGCCAAAACCAAGTGAGAGTATCACCCCGTGAGCCAAGAAGCATCCACCAGTCCTTTAGGTATGAAGATCTCAATCAGCAGTAAGCGAAAACGATGAAAAAAATGGCAATGCAAAATTGGAAACTTAGTCACCATATTGAATGGAAAATTTAATAAAACAACAACGAATTGCATTAAAAACTTAATGAAAATCTTCAAAAATTTAGTGGGAGGAAGGCAGTGGCCTGATACACCATTAGTAAAAGTTAGGTGCATGTGAGTTAGCCGGAAGTGGGTGAAAAATATTAAACACCAGACTTAAGCAAAGGAAGAGGGTATTACAACGGCAAATAATTGAAGTTATTGAGGAAAACGTAAAGGTTGAAAAAAAGGAATTGCAGAAAGTGAAAAGTAATTTAAATTTACACTTCTGAAGATCGTTAGAACATAATTAAATTGAAACAAAAAGTAATTATTTAGCAAAACATAATTAAAAAGGTAATTAGTTGCAATCAAAGAACATTACTATTGATATTAACACAAAAAAATTACATACTATTATATATCGTGAATTAAAACAACTTAAATTAATACCAGATCATTAAAGCATTAGAAAAGTAAATTAATTGATGATTAAAATACCACAATTTAGGTTTATGTAAAAACAATTCCACATTGTACATGTTTTAGGATTTGTCATGCAGTATTTGAAAATTCTTCAAGCCTTCCTTTCTTTTAGTGCTTTTTTCGAGATAAGGGTCATTCCATATCAAATCAACGAAAAAATTGGGATTTTCAACCTGACCCCCTCAGAATTCAATGAAATTTGGTAATGATAGTTGTATCTATAGAGAAAAAAATTAATGTGAAATTTCTAGTCCATATCACTATTAGTTTTTGAAATATTTAATTTTAAAGTTTGTGAAATTAATGAAATTTTAGAAATTCTTGCACTATACAGTTGGCTCCAATTTCTCTCCTAATTATCATAGAAACTCCATTTAAGTGTCTATAGAAAGTAAACAGGTTGCCCTTTCTTATCATATGTAACATGATTAAATTTTTAAAAATTTTAATTTAAAGTTCATCATTTTAAATTTTTAAAATTTCAAAAAGTATATTTTTAAATTTTTTTAAAAAATTATATGTTATTCTTCTATTTATTGTTAACAATATCTGAAAGTTTCATTCTGGGATTACCATGGGTTTTTGAGTTATAAATTTGAGAAAATTGCTATCATCTCGATTCAATAATGCCAAAAGAAAATTTTTGTATTTTAAAATAAAATTATACTTTTAACTTAATATAAGAATTTTGAAAGAGAACAAAAAAATGTTGATAATGTTTTTCAACACTTTCATTGGGGGTACACACGAGGCAATGTCTCTCTCTTCCCCCCACCCCCATAAAAAAATACAATTTTACTAAAACAGTTATTTGTTTTTAAAATTTCAAGAGCAGTTGAGTCCAAATTTGTTTTTGCTGGGGGTTTTATTGGGTGTACTTTCAAAGTAGGAAAGGGGGTGTGCCTCTCCCTTATAAATAAATTTTCAGAATTTGTCTAACAAAATTCCATTTTTCTTTTTTATTAATAATTTAAAAAATCATTATGTTTCATAAAATGCTACCACTATTCCAATGCGTTACAACTATTCCTTTAATTGTGAATTTTTATATAATAGCATTTTCAGGTTAAAAAAAATAGAAATAATAATTACAGTAAGATGTTATTTATATGTTGCATGCCTATTCTTAACTATTTAGTAAATATTTCAAGTGTTACCTTTAATTGATGTGTATTTTTTAAAAATTGAGTTTTAAATTTGAAATAATACAGTCACAAGATGGTAAAATGGAATTTACAAAGGTAATTTGGAAAGGTTACCTTTAAATTAAAAGATTGCTTGATATTAAACTAAAAGAAATAAATCATATGACTTTTTTTCCATAAAACTTTTCCACCTCTCTTCTTCTTTTTATATATTGTTTTCCAACAGGGAAAGTTTCCAAACTCTAAAAGCAAGAAATGGATAGTGCTAACCAGAAGTTGTTAAAAAAAAAAAAAAAAATCCTTTGTATACATCTTTGGAAGCAATACAAATTGCCGTAAATATAAGTTCATTCTTTAATTTCATCATGACCTTATTGCAATCAGTACCCTTTTATGATTAATCCTCTCAAACTCTGTTGAAATTCTTCATAGCCAAGTTTTAAAAGAGCCTTGACCTTTTTATGAATGTTAAAATTTTTTAACATTTTAAAAATTCAAGAGCAGTTGAGTCCAAATGTATTTTTAGTCAAGTTGTGGGTTTGTTTATTTGACATGGAATGACCCCGAGATCTCATAATTTGAAACCCTACACATTTATAAAAAGGTCAAAACTCTTTTAAAACTTGGCTATGAAGAATTTCAACAGAGTTTGAGAGGATTGATCTTAAAAGGATACAGATTGCAATAAGATCATGATGAAATTAAAGAATGAACTTAACCTTTGCAAATTTTTGGTGTTTTGCTCATGTGTTCTGTATGTTTATCCACATACAGATGAAATTAAAGTAAACTTTCTCCATCTACATAATCTATCCCCATCATTTTATTACCCATAAATTATATGATAAAAAAATGCTATTTGCATCCAATAAATTTGAGAAAAAAATCACACAATGGTTTACTTTTTTTTTATTATACTTTGTGCATAGTCTGCAAGTTGTAAGTTTTCCTTACTACATTCAAATTTAAAACTCAATTTTTAAAAAATACACATCAATTAAAGGTAACACTTGAAATATTTACTTAATAGTTAAGAATATGCATGCAACATATAAATAACATCTTACTGTAATTATTATTTCTATTTTTTTTAACCTGAAAATGCTATTATTTAAAAATTCACAATTAAAGGAATAGTTGTAACGCATTGGAATAGTGGAAGCATTTTATGAAACATAATGATTTTTTAAATTATTAATAAAAGAGAAAAATGGAATTTTGTTAGACAAATTCTGAAAATTCTATTTATAAGGGAGAGGCACACCCCCTTTCCTACTTTGAAAGCACCCCCAATAAAACCCCCAGCAAAAACAAATTTGGACTCAACTGCTCTTGAAATTTTAAAAACAAATAATTGTTTTAGTAAAATTGTAAGTGTTGAAAAACATTATCAACATTTTTTGTTCTCTTTCAAAATTCTTATATTAAGTTAAAAGTATAATTTTATTTTAAAATACAAAAATTTTCTTTTGGCGTTATTCAATCGAGATGATAGCAATTTTCTTAAATTTATAACTCAAAAACCCATGGTAATCCCAGAATGAAACTTTCAGATATTGTTAACAATAAATAGAAGAATAACATATAATTTTTTAAAAAATATACTTTTTGAAATTTTAAAGTTTAAAAATTTAAAATGATGAACTTTAAATTAAAAATTTAATCATGTTACATATAAGAAAGGGCAACCTGTTTACTTTCTATAGACACTTAAATGGAGTTTCTATGATAATTAGGAGAGAAATTGGAGCCAACTGTATAGTGCAAGAATTTCTAAAATTTCATTAATTTCACAAACTTTAAAATTAAATATTTCAAAAACTAATAGTGATATGGACTAGAAATTTCACATTAATTTTTTTCTCTATAGATACAACTATCATTCCAAATTTCATTGAATTCTGAGGGGGTCAGGTTGTGAGCCTCGTTGATTTGACATGGAATGACCCATAATAGAAAATATCGACAAGAATTTCATCAATCTTCACTGGCAATGAATTTCTACCTTTATCTGCAACTAAATTGATGAGATGGCATAAACAACCCATCAGAAATAACTCTGACTGTACCCTTTTCAGGGCAGAGGCTACACCCTATTTACATCCTACCATGACAGGAACATTATCACAACCAAGAGCAATGCAGTTTTCAATAGGTATGCATCTTGATTTTAAATTATTTAACATCCTATTGCCAATATTCAGTCCTGTTGAGTCTCCTTCCAGGACCTGAAGACTAAGGCAAGTTTCTATTGAAGACTCCTCAAAGAAAGTAACCACCATGGGGTACAACTTGTTATCAGAGTCATTACTCCCATCAGTGGAAATGCTGAAGGGCTTGGACTGCAGTTGTTTAATTACTATAGTCTCTTCTTCTGTACCCATCTGTTTAACTATAGCTGCTGTTTTAGTCCATGCACAGCCATATTTCTTTGCCATTTCGTTGAGAAATATTTTCCTTAGTAAAGGGCCCATGTGGTCTGAACTACTCGGGTAGATTGTGCTCTATGATAAAGGCTGTCATTAAACATTCAGCATGTATTACACTATTATTTTCTGTTGGAAAGAAACTGTGTTCGATGCTTACATTTCCTTCTGTCGAAATTTTTTGGTCAAGGTCAACAGGTTTTTTGGTTTTGCAGTGAGCAATAATATCTCCTCTTAAACTGTGGGAAATTTTAAAGTCAGACTAGCTGACCCGGCAAACGTTGTTTTGCCATATAAATTATTCCTAGGATTATTTTAGTAGAAAGAAATGACTAACTTATTGTAAGTTTGTGAGGATATGGTATATGAGTGGAAGATGCATGGAGCGCTGTGAACGATGCTGGAATATAAAAATAGCACAATACCAAACATTTATATTTTTAATTCATTGTAATTCATTCTTTAAATTTATATATATCGCTAATTACATTAATTTTACTAAAAAATAATATCAATCCCTTAACGCAATAGAGTATACAATATTTTTTGTTATCCCATCTTTAGATAACACAAACAAACTGGATGCCCACTGTATGGTTTGCCCACTCGAGAGCATGCCACGTATAACTGTCCGTGTGAAAAGCATGGTGTGCTCAAATCTAATCCACAAAGAGACATAGTTTGGCCTTGAGACTTATTGATAGTCATTCCATAAAAAATTTTGCCCCCCCCCCCCAAAAAAAGGATGAAAATCTGAAACACTTTCAGATTTTAAATACGCACTATAGTGCTATATATTAAAATCGTATCATAATTTATGTGTCGTCCCTATTTTTCGTCCAGGCATGAAAGTGCAAGCTGATCAAAAAAGCTGAACTCTACCCGAATACAAAATTTAACGTGAAAAAAAAAATTATATACATATATAATACATATGTATGTATATATATATATATATATATATATATATATATATATATATATATATGCATGTATACATTTTCTCACCAGCCAGTACACTATATTCTTATAAGAAGGGTCAATTTATGGTGGAAAAAAAGGTAACCAAATTCTTACAGATTGAAAAACAACTTTTTTTGTACAGTAATTTCTTCCAGTAATATATCACTCCATTCTTAAAAAACGATAGTACAAAATTTTCCCCTCATTTTCTATACATGATAAAAATACATTAAAAAGTGTTGAAATAAAAATGTTTTCAAAAACTTTCTTTTTTTTTCCATTATTGCAGTTTTGATTTTATTCATTTATTTATTATTATTATTAAAGTGACCATTTTTTCTGAACCTAAAATCAGGACATTCCTAAACCAGTGTCGAGAGGGATAAAAATCAATCCCGACCCCCCCCCCCCCCCGCCAATAATAATTACGTAATCAAAGATTATATTCTTGCTAAACTCCAAGCACACTTTAATTCAACCTAATACTTCAAATTTTGATGCAAAACAATAAACTAAACGCAGCTTGCTCTTGGCTTGTAATTCAAGGTCAGAAGACACGTTACTAATTTAATAGATCTACGAAACATTAACTGCTACACTTTTATGTTGAGTCGTAAAATGTAATGTCATTAAATTCTCATAAAATAACCTCTAATTATTACTAAATCTATATCGCACATATATATATCCCCTACTTTTATTTCTATTTCTTCTTCATGATCCATAACTTTTGCCTTTAATTGATTTATTCAACCACTCGAATTTAAATTTATTTTTTTCGCTCGCATCTACTGAGCAAGCTTTATGCTCAATGTTTAAATTAATATCCATATTTATAATGTTATCTTGGTTAACTAACAAAAGGTCATCTTCACAAACTGATGAACGAAGAACGCAATTTCCCACATGTGTTTCAGAGCGTGCGGTACAATTCCAAACACACGACAAATAAAAGTAGCAGTAGAAGTTGTTCACATAACAGCCGTTATCAGTCATCCCGTAATTCAAGTTCGGCAATTTCCCCGTGCGATTTCAACAGTAAGGCGCGACCTACTTTCAACCTGCGCGATCGTCATTCAGCCGATTGGCACAAGTTATGCCTTTCTCCATTCCGCTGCACCAATAATTTAGGGTGATAGATACGATGTGTAGGCTTAGGAATGCATCTCTGTTTACCGTGAAGGAGAAAAAATGGTGTTCGTTCGTTCCGCTCCCCCCTCCACATTTTTCGGTCGCGATTTCTCTACAGTTTTGTATCGATCTCAGAAACAGCCTCAAAGACATTGAAAAAAGCGGATTTCCGCTTAAAAGCGGAACTCTTTCATGCCTGTTTTCGTCCTTATTCCATTAAGGTTGAAAGTGTTATCATTATTCATGACTGTGCTGTATTTTTCTTTCTTATTTCATAAAACACATCTTTGGAATCGAAATCTATCTTAAAATCGCCTACTAAAACTATTTTACAATCTTCGCCAAGTATATCACAACTATACTTCACCGTTTTATATATTGTTTCCTACTTTAACGCCTCGACTCTCGCCAAGGAGGCGATGATTAAACATATGCAGTTACAATGCCGATTTTTTGCATTTATGTAGAAATCGTAATTTAGAATTAAAATGCGATTTTGAAACAACATGTAAATACAGCATGCCGTTACATTTTTATTTATTTTGGATTACCAATTAATGTAGTTTTAATAATTAAATGTCTTCAAATTCCTTAACTGGCACATTTATCACTAGTTTGTTTACTTTAGTTATCACCTAGTTCTTTTGGGTGCGTTGAAACGGTATTTACGTATTATCCCGGCGGTCACTTCCGCCAAACTACTTTTTCGTAGATTTTAAATACGTTGCCAATCGTTGTCTTGGCAGACCGCCAGGATAATACGTAAGTACCGTTGAAACTTGTGCATAACTCCCAGAGACCCATGTGTGCAAAGCTCGCCAAAGTACGGGGATTTTTTAGGTTGGCGAGAGTGGGGGCGTTAAAATAGGAATCAACTCTTTCTTGTACCATAAAACACATCTTTGGAATCAAAATCTATCTTAAAATCGCCTACTGAAACTGTTTTACAATCTTCGCCAGGGATATTCTTCCTGTAGGCATATTCCAACTATACCGCAAAGACATTTTAAATGCTGTTTGGAATGGGCATCATAATCCATGAGTGTACCGTGTTTTCCTTTCTTGTACCTTCTTCGGTACACACTTCTTCGGAATAGAAATCTATATTAAAATCGCCTAGTAAACTCTTTTACAATATACGCCAGGCGTTTTCTAACTATACGCAAAATATATTTATAATAAATTGTCACGTTTTGGCGCCACATTTAGCGATCAATTATCAAAAATTGCAAACCTTGTGCAACTTTCAACATTTTATTAACGCCCCCCCCCCCCTCCTCTCCACATTATCTGGCAAACACATTTGAAAAGTGACTCGACACTAATGTCTACACAGAAATCCTGATTGAAATTAATAGCACTCTGGGGCTAAACATTTTGGGGAGGACCGCCGTTATGACTTAGGGGAATGAGACATAGTTAAAAACCTATCCTCAGACCTAACGAATATACATAGAAAATTTCATTAAAATTGGTCGAGTGGTTTCGGAGGAGTTAGGTGACTAACACTGTGACAGGAGAATTTTATATATTATAGACGAATAGATTGAACAAAATGCATATTCTTTACCTTTTGACAATTTTAAAATGAATTCTTTAGAATAAGCTTCATTGATAATATTTCTAAGGCATAGTTCAAATCAAGCAATGTCATAACACGTGACAAGAACAGTAGTTTATTTGCATATGGCGACACTACAAGTACACAGCGAAAACACAAAGAACAATCTTCACTTCACTTCATACTGTATCAGTTATCACTTTCCATGGAGCACGGCCGAAGTTGAACGACACACGCTTGCGTCACTGCTCAGTGCCCCCAATTCAGTTTAGCCGCATACAGATTAACCAGTTCTTAATGATATGCTATTCTTCCCTCTCCCCCTACCCAGCATCATGTGTGTTTAGTGGATTTGAGTCAGAGGAGATCGGCTTTCAGCAATGCAACGAAAGTCACATGATTCGTCATTCCCATTACACAAACTCGGCAAGAGCTCTGACACGGGGCCTTGCAAAGAAAAAAAGCATGGGAAATAAAAGGCTAAAAACCGGGAGATTTGGTGATTTGCCGTGAGACCGGGGGATGTGATGAAAAACCAGAAGGGTTGACAGGTGTGTATCAGTGGCGTCTCGTGACTTTAAACTTAGGGCGTTGGAAACTGTATTAGCCGACCGGTTTTAAAAAGGGCAGAAATGTGCTCAAACAGCTGCGGGGAAATTGGAACTCAGGGTTAACCTGCCCATTCCCATTTTTAGGAACATACTACGGAGATTCCCTTTACAGAATTTTCATAATAAGAAAAACAAATTTGTATAATATTCATCTATATTTAACAGAAAATCAGTTCGATATGCTCGATTCAAAATTTTAAAGTTGAAAGTTAATTTAAGATGCATGTAATTTATTTACCAATATATCTAGGTGTTTTGTTGTTAAAACTATAGATCGGTGTGAGCAGTTTTATGTCTCAACTGTTCAGCAGGCTAATTCGCACATCTAAATGCAAAAAAGTTCTCATTTGCCATTTTAAGAATAAAATAATAAAAATGAAAGAAGGGAGGTTATTATTATGTAAGAAATGATAATTTCATTAAAATTATTATAAGACAATACATATAAATCAAATGCATATTTACTTGTATTCATTTGAATTCTAGTTCAAGCCGCCTTTCTTTCTGGAGAAACTTCTGAATAACTGCTTCATAAAATTTGGATTTATTTTCACTTCGTAATTGAGAAAGTAGTTCTTTTTCAATAGAAATAAGACTTAAATTAGTCATTCGGTGTTCAGTCTGAGTAGCGCGGCAGAATGTGTGGATCCTCTTCAACGATGAGAATGATCTTTCTACAGACGATGTTGTAGCAGGTATTGTGGAAATCAATGTGGCTAATTTATAGATTTCTGTGAATCCACTCACTAAATTCATTTCTATCAAATGATTAATCACTTCAATAGGTGTTTTATTCCGTCCTTCATTGGAAGCGTACCAAACGTGCAGCTCATTCTGCAGTTTAGAAAAATTAAAAATATCCCCATAGACTTGTTGCAGCTTTTTCAATATATGATGAGGGAAATTTTCTCTTTTGCTGAAGTGCACCAGTTTCGATGGATTTAGAAGTTCAAAATACTGCAATTTTTCAAAACTTGCAAATCTAATTAACATTTGGTTTTTAATGTTGTCGATAATTTCGAAGTAGAGTCTCCGACAATAATCCTTTTGTGTTTCATCATTTAATCTTCTTTTTTTTTTATTTGAACTAACTCTTCGTCTTCATTAACAGAAGACCACACTGTTTCAAAATTATCTCTTTCCTTTTGGAGTTGATTTTGAAATTCCGTAATTTTATTACTGCAGTACAAAATATCGACATTTTTGCACATTAGTTTTTCTCAACATAACTAAGTGACGAAAAACAACTTTTTAATAGTGTTTGGATAACACTATTAGAAGCCATCTTTAAAAGCTGAAAATCAACGCAGGAGAGGAGATACAGAACTGGTCAGTACGAATTCTCAAAAAAGAATGTTTTTGCAGGGAGAAAACTGAGAAAAGGAAAGGAAATGCGTGGGGGTGAAACCTGAAGCCCAAAGGGGACGGGTAGTGTTACTGAAGTGAGGGTGTTTGTGACCCCCTCTGGCTATCTAGCTGAAAGCGTTGGATTTCGTTTCAACGCCTTGGTTAGCTTAAGCAAGAGGTGGAAGACGTAAAGCGCATGCTCCAATTAGTAGTGGTGGGAATATAGCTGAGTCATCTCCAACGCCTTGCTTATCTGGACAAGCATGTTTTACTGCCACATAGGAAGGCTGGTAGTCTGGTCATTTGGGAGCTGGGAGGGGAGGGGGTGTGAGGGAAAACATTAGGATTCTCACAATAAAGTCAAGTAAATTGCAGGATTTTTTTTTCCTGTTTTTGATTGGGCGTTAACACACGACTTGCACACCCTGAGAAAACGCCACTGGTGTGTATAGACTGTGGATTATATGCAATCGCATATTTGCATATGCAATTGCATATTTCGGGTGTTTTTGGTGATTATGCATAAAATGACGTATTTCCTCTGTTGCATGCATAGTCAGGCCCTGATTTTCCAGTAGGCCAGGGCCTAAGGCCCCCGAATGTTGGGGGCTCCCATAAACAAAATTCCAATTCAATTTTTCTTAACTTTATCTTTCTTTAATAGCAGATTTTTATATGTATTTTCAAATTTTTTCAAAAAATATTTTAAACAAGTTGTCAATCTGCTCGATGACTGGATGGCATTTATGACCAGGGATTGAAAAATGTTGTAAATTCTTCATGGTATTTTATGTATTGCTTGAATTTGTTAAATTCATCATGAAAAATAGTAGACGACCACCATTTTGGGGGGGAAGTGCAGACTTTTGACAGCAGGGCACAGGTAGACTGTAATTTACCTTTGGTTAATTCTACGTTTCCTACATCAGTGTTAGGGGGCCCCCAATCTCGAGTTGTGCTTATAGTCAAGAATTTTCTAAATCGGGCCCTGTGTTTATTTCAATTTCTTTAGCTTTGAACACGCAATTCTTTTTTACCTTCCTTTAAGTATTTTTTTTCTTTAACTCTTTAAGTCCCATTCTTTGAAAAATTTATACAACCTCATGTTGTAAGCAATTATTACCTGGATGCTATTTATAAAGAAGTACTCGACGAAACTTGCCAAGATATTGGAACAAGCTGCATAGGATTAGCGCTGATGAAACGACAGATAAAAATGGCTGTTACATAGCACATTTAGTTTGTTGAAAGCTAGATATTGCCCCATCACGTCAAAATCTCATTTTTTGAAAAGTACCAGAAATAAGTTCTTTTCTAGCATAGCAAGATTCGTTAAGGATTCATTGAAATTATTGTGGCCTGAAAAAGACAAGGTGTTAGTATTTATTACTGGCACAGTACCTTATATGATAAAAGCAGTAACAGCACTTGAAGTTTTTTTCCAAATACCATACATATTACTTGTATAACCCACGAGCTTAACAGAGTAGTAGAAAAAGGATGAGAAATAGACTCCCCTGTGAATAAGCTGCTATCCTGCATTAAGAAAGTATTCTTAAAAGCTCCTTTGCGCACTAAAACATACAGAGAAATGTATCCCAACCTCCCACTTCCACCACAGCCTGTATTGACAAGATGGGGCACTTGGTTAAATGCCGCTGTATTTTATTCTGAAAATTTTGATATGTCCGTCCTAAAAAGTCTATGGATAACCAAAACACGCACGAAAATAGAATCTCAAAATCTGCTGCTGAGTGATGCAATATGTCAAGTTGTAAAAGTACAGGAATGCATTGGTAAGATTTCGGAGTCATTAGGAGAAGAAATCTGTGAGAAATTGAATTTTATTTCAAATAAAAATTTAGGATTTTTGGCAGTGAATGAAATAAATAATTTTATTAATGGTGAGTGGTATGAAGTACCACAAAAAGTTGAACCATGCAAAGCAAAATATTATAAGTTATGTCCAGTGGCATCCGTTTGATGTGTTACTTTTGCATACTTTTAGAATTTTAGTGCATATTTTTAGATTTTTAGTGCATATTTTTCGATATTTTGATGCATATTTGCATTCATATTTTGTCATTTTTTAAGTGCATATAATCTGTGGTCTAGGTGTGTATATTTGAGAGTAAATAAAGTTAATGAATTAAATAATAAAATTAGGTATTGTAAGTTGTATTGAAGTCCTCATTATCAGTCTTTGAAGGGAAATTGCTTAAAATAGTTTTTTGAGATTAACCAGTTCAACTTTTTTAACAATTAAAATGATTTTCTCTGCATGAGAGCTCAATTGATCAAGATGAGAGGGGGCTGTTCCTAGTAAAACAAAATTTTTTGAATGCAAAATGTTCCTGCAAATACTCTCGCAGAGAGATTCTGCATGTTTTTAGAAGAGCGTGCAATTTTAAGTGGACTAAGATAAAATATGGGGACATATTTTTGTAAAATGTTTATTTCAAGTGCCCAATGTAATTACTTCTAAAATTAGCTTTATTTTCTATTTCTCTTATAAAGGAGCTATTAACACTTAAAAATTAATTTCAGTAGGTGTAATAGATATCAAGTAATATATATATAAATTTTGTGGCAATCAATGCACACAATTTTCAACTTTGTTGGAAAGTGTAAAAAAAAAAAAAGAGTATAATGATATTATTCAGTTGCATACTTAATGAAATTTGAAGCATCTACTTTCTTGATATTATCTTCCTTTTCAGCCTCTTCTTTGTAACGCTTCACATTTCTCTCACGCTGCTGATCTCTCCATTTAGCATTTTCTTGCATCTCTATCAAACGACGTTCTCTTTCTTCATCCTCAAGTTTTCTGAAAGTTGGAATTTTTTTTTAATTATTATTGCTATCGCCTCTTCATACACTTAGTAACCAAAAAACATGTTTCTTCACAAAAATCAGAACTTCATTGACGCATGTTTATACTGTGCTAATAAACCATTGAATATTTTAGAGTTTTATTAATGTATCAAGATTGTTCATCCTAATATAGCTTACTTTAATTATGGCATTGTTGATCTTTAAGTAATTAGATAGTGATATTTCTCTAAATGGGCTTACTTTCCTTGTAAATCTTTCTACACATAAACAATTACTAATTTATTTTGAAATTGTTATTGAATATTTTGAAGGTATTCTTAGACAAGTGGGATGTTACTAGAAACATTGCTTAGAGCGAGAGGCTGTTCTCTGCTCACTTGAACAATATGAGAACATGAAAGTTACTAAGAAATAGCTGAAGTTGATTTTATGTAAAATAGGGGAATAAGTATAGCTAATTTTCATACAATTAAAAAAACAACAACAAAAAAAAAAAGAGTCTTGTATATTATTTTTTGAAAAGAGAAATATATCTGATAAAGGAATTAACATGATTAAGCACAATCAAACTTCACAAATCGGTAATTTATTTGTTCCAAAATTTGCTATTTTTAATGCTTCTAAAATTTGCTATTTTTGTTCAAAATAAATCTAATATACATTATGTACATATATATATTTAAAGATAACTTTTGAAAAATTATCGCTTATAAATTGATATACGGTCCCTTAATTTGTCAATATTACATTCAATTTGTCAAATTTACAACACTTTAATTACCATAATTTATGGAAGAAATGTCGCGGCGTTTACGAGTATAAAAGTTAAAAAATAGTAAGTGCAGAGTTGATACCAGGTGCAGCATTTGCGATATTTTAAATTTTTCTTTTAGCCGATCTTCAACGAAAAATCATAAAATTTATTTAGTAATAATTGTCTCAAAAGATGGCACCACCACCGTGCACCTTCTTTTTAGCGGTGCACGGAGCACAGTGTAACGAATCAGAATGCGAGCCTACCCCGTTGAAAAGCAGTTTGATCCAATGATGTGGGTGGGTACATAAATCCAACCAATGTGTCCTCAATTAAGTAAAAAAAATGAAGCTTTTTATGTCTACATCTTAGAACTATAATTAAATTTTGATGAAAGTTTTAATATATATATTTTGATGGGTTAAAATTCCTTAAAATAGTACTGCAAAAACGCACTACCCTCGATTAACCACACTCCTGTGTTCCAATGAACGTCCATTGTTCTCAGTCCCAGACTGCCCCGGTCAGTGATCACCGAGGGTCCCGGCATAAGGGAGGGGCCCCCAGCCCCAGCGAGGCCTCCCCAAAATGGAAAAGTAATTTGATAAACATCAGAGTATTGTACCAAAGTAGTTCGATTGTTTATTATTTTGTAATCTTACCCTTTTACACAGAGGCGTTGCGAAGGACCTCACAAACCACGCGCCATGTAGGATCGCCGAAGAATTAGGGGCCCCAATAGCTTTAAAATAGTTAAATATGGTTTTAGGGAAGTAAACCTAATATTCAAGTATTACATATGAAGGGTCCACGGAAAGAACGGTGAGAATCCACTTTTCGTCAATGTTGTGAGGTTTCTACTGCATTCTGTTGTTCATTAGTGGCACTATTAATATCCGAACCCATAAGGGGAAAGAACGATGAGAATACACTGAAAAAATAGCCCAAAGATACAGTTTACTGGGGAAGAACGTGGAAAGTCCTGTGCGCCTTTCAATTTTTTGGAAAATCAGCTGTATTGGACTCTCATCATTCTTCCCGTGGACCCTTCATATCCTAAAATATTCTATTCCCTCACAATTCACCAGTAAGGAGCCCTTTTTCAATAAGGATCTCCATAGGAGCCAGTACGGGCCTGATTGTTCTTAAAATACTGAATCTAAACCAAAACCAGTCTGTTGCACCAGGTGCAAGTTTAACCATTCTACACCCCCCCCCCCCAATGTATAATCTTCACTCCTTTATCACACACATGTATGCATATATGTGAGTTGCAGTAGTCATACCCCCCCCCCCATGAAAAATTTCTGGCTACGCCCCTGCAGCCATGTAAAATTATTTTCTGCATCTATTTCCATTGGAATTTGGCTAAATCACTATTCATATTTTTTCCAAATATTAATTTAAAAATTCATAATTCATATTAATATTTTATTAAAAAATTATGATAACAGTAAATTATGTTTGGGGCATTTAGTTCTAATCATAGAGATAAAAACCAGCTTATTAATATCAATGTTAAAGGAGATATAAATTAAAGAATGAAAAAATACAGAGGGTGTGTACACATTTTTAGAATGATTTCGGGGCTGTTTAATTAATATTTAAAATGTAAAGACTATTTTTTTAAATGTTCGATCTAATAGCCCTTTTTCTGGACTATAAGTCTGCATCGTGATTTCCATGATAGAAGAGCTTTTCATAAAATTTCAGGGGTATTGCTTTCCATTCCTCTTCCACTACTTTCCAGAGTCCATCTATCGTGGTGGGTTTGCGTTTAGAAAGAGCTCTTTTTAACAGACCAAAGGCACAATAGTCAATAGGTGAAACATCAGGGGACTTCGCAAGAATATGTGGAAAAGGTATATATGCAATACCTGTATCAGTCTTCATTTTTTCAAGGAATGCAGTGGTAGTTTTCGAAGTATGACTTGTGTTGAGCCACATGTTTCTGGCCAAAGCTGGTGAACATTATGTTTTTTAGCTTTTTTAAGTTGTAAATCTTGGTTTATTATTTTATTTATTGTTGCTACAGATGTATCTAAAGACTTTGAAATTGATCTCTGTGTTGGCGGATTTTCTTTTGTTACCAGCAATTTCACTTTAGAAACGTTTGAAACAGTACGTACGTTTTCCGGATATTCGTTTGGAGTCTTCTTTCCATGTAGAAACAATGATTGGCGGTTTTTACCTTGCCGATTAATAATGCTGCTTATTTTGCACTTAGAAATTTTAATACCGTGCATTTCACAATGTTTTTGAATTATGGAATAAGAATATTTCTCTTCGGAAAGCGCAAAAACATATCCTTCAATCCACAGCTTGTTTACATATGACATTTTGAAAGAAGAATAAATTTAAAAGTAGCATACGATATTTCTCATTTCAGATAACAATCTGCTGCCAAAAATTTTTATTCTGAAACATTTACTTTTTTTAAATTCTTTATCGAAATCGTTCTAAAAATGTGTAAACACCCTCTGTATTTTAACACAGGGGGAAGAGAGGAATCTCATAACTCACTCATTTTTAGCTCAAATGTGTTGGAAATTGATATCTGCTAGTAGGAAGAGTCGCTTACAGGCAGAGATTAGGATGATTAATTATTATTTTGTGTGTGCGTGTGAATCAGACTAGAGCATACACTAGAGGGCTCAGAAGTTAAAAAATATTTTTCACTGTTATGTATGTACTACAAAAAATGGTGTGGTCATTCTATGTTGTGTATTTGTCAGTAAATTAAATTTATGCGCTTTTAGATGAGAAAATGTGTTTCTGCAAATAACTCACAGCTGACTAAGATTATGAAACTGAAGTAAAAATGAACTTAGAATAGTTTATATACAGCTTTTTAATAGTAGATGTGTATTTCATTCTCCATTTATTTAACAATATTCAGTTGCATTCGGACAAAATAAAGACACAATTTAACCAAATGCAAATAATTAAGCTAAACTCTACTCTAGCAATTATTTCATTTAGAAATTTAATATACAAATGTTGTTGATTAAAGAGGATCTTATGTTAGTGATGATAACCCTTCGGTAACTGATAAATGGAACAAGCATGATCGACAATGTCAAGTGCTGATAAAGTTGTTTATAGAAGACTAGCCGCCTTTGGCAACCAGTTTTCGCCGTTGATGGCCACTTTGCGACTGGCTTGTGCATGGCACACGGTCCTTTTCGCAACCGAAATTTGCAACTTGCGGGTCGTTTGTCAGCTAGTAATTATAGATTTACAACAAAAACAAAATACATGACACCAAATTAATCTAAATAAAAGCTATGAAATCCAACAACATTGAAATCAAAATCCATCCGGTTAAACGAATTCAAAATTAAACAAACGCTTGTGACAAAAACATGTCACCAAAAACAATCTAAAACACTCAATTAAACACTTCAAAATTAAGCAAACGCTTATGGATTTATGACAAAAATAAAATAAATGTCTCAAAACAATCGAAATAAAAGTTACGATCCAACAACGTTGAAATCAAAATGCATCCGTTTAAACGAATTCAAAATTAAACAATCGCTGTCACCAAAACAATCTAAAACACTCAAACACTTTTAAAATAGGATTTCACAAATGTCACGCCATTAACGTTTAAAAACACTCAGCTGAGAGCAATGATGAAAAAAAAAAAAAATGACTTCCACAAACAACAACAAATACGTTTTTCTCATCTCAAAGAGTGTTGCCAATTAGTGTTGTGCAAACAAAATTTTACACATTCTCAATAAATTTGCCTGAAATCTATCAAATTTTTCAGTTAAATTAAGGTGACTATATTTTTGAACGTAAAATTTGAAAAAAATTGGGAACATCTTCTAATTAATGAAATAATTAACAGTAATCTAATTAAAAAACAATGTCATAATTAAAAATTGTCACCAATTGCTTGTCATGCAAAAGGAGCACTTTTGCCAGTATATGACGTCATCTAATCGATCTACGGCAGGGATTATAAATGAACTAGCTGTGTACCCGTTCTCCGCATGGCAGGGAACGAAACTTTTTCTTCCATGTATAATTCGAATTGATTCCAGTGATTTGGAATCTAAAAATAAGCAAAATGATTTGACTCTTGGCGTAAAGTTACTCATTAGTTATTCATAAAGTTAGTATAAGTACTGACCTGAGACCATTGTTAATATTATGAAACAAAAAACTATGTCGGTGTCATTCGCGATCAGAAAAAGAAAAGCGTGACAGTTTGTAGTGAAAATTCCTAACTTTCAAAATGCCTCATTTCTACATCATACTCTTTTTTAGATTTAAGTAATACCATTAATACCTTAGATACTACATGATGTGGAGAACCGTTTTATTTTATAATTAAATAGTTGTGTGCTCTTCGTAAGGCAAGAAGAGAACATTTTCCTAAAATGTGATCATAACTACTTGTGACAAAACAGAATCTCCAAGGGAAAAAAAATTCAGTTACAGTCTTTTCTGTTGAAACTACCGCTGGATATATTAACATGACGTAGAATTACTCAATGTTTAGTTAGCTGTGATGTAAGATGGCTATTGAAAAATGAATAGAACACTTAGTTTCACGAAAAATTTATTAATGCAGTATATTGTGCTTTGATCAATATTGCCCTAGCATATCTACTATTACTTATACTATCTTTTACTGATACCAATACAATATATTTTTGTTTTTCAATCGTTAATGTTTAATTTAAAGAAATGGTTTAGATATTTGCCACGAATGTAGTCTTTTATTCTTTGGTGACTTTTACAATTTACGTATTACCATAAACGATAATCATTTCATTTTATGGTCGCCACTGAAACAGCTCTCCATACATTTGTATGCATAATTCTTGTCAGGTTGGCGTATTTAGCACCAGGGCCCTATTATCGCACGGGGAAATCGCGGCTTTGCCAAGAGACCCCGGCTCGAAAAGGCCCCAATTTCAAATGTTCTGAAATATTCTTTTTTATAACAAAATTTTATGAAAAATAAAACAAATTTCAGAGATGGGGCCCCCCCAAATTCATCAATACCTGGGGCCCCTGTTGGTCATAATCAGGCTCTGTTTAGCACCGCAAAATATTTCCTACGATTCAGAAACGTGTCCCGTTTAAAAATTCAATCAAAAATAATGCTAGATAATTCGTTGTTGAAAAAGCAGCATTCAATTCTTTTTTCAGCAACGTAACATAAAATAAGGAATTATTTCGTGCGTGGCGTATGCTTTGCTTGTGAATCTGTTATTCTGATTGAGTTTCGAAAGGGCTTTAAACTCGTTTCATAAAATGATGCAGATTTCACATGTGAAAATTCAGTTATTTTAAAGTATTTTTATTTATTTTTTTCAACTGGCAGGTATTCAGTTGCAGTTACCATGACAGCAAAAATTGCAAGCTTAGTGTCAAAAGAAATCTTAAAGCAGCAACTGTTGTATTCAAAATTCTTCGTTATTTAAAATTCGTAAAAAAATATCCTAATTTATAGATTTCCCTCTTGTTTCTTTTAAAAGAGGGCGAAATCAATGCTCCATCATTTCCCAAAATATCAAAAAGTTATGAGAGATAGAATTCAAGATACCAAAAGTTAAAAAAAAAAACATCCTTCCTAATAGATTTCAGGATGCAATAGTGAAAATCCGTAAATGATTCATAACCTTAAATTTTAATCTATATCTACTCCTCAGTGGTTCGGAAATATGAGAATATGCAGAATTATGTGGGGTGTAGAATAATTCAACTCGCACTGGGTGCAACAGACTAGTTTTGGTTGAGATTCAGTATTTTAAGAACAATCAGGCCCGGACTGGCTCCTATGGGGGTCCTCGGCTATTGAAAAGGGGCTTCTTACTGGTGAATTTGGAGGGAATAGAATATTTTAGGATATGTAATACTTGAAAATTAGGTTTACTTGCCTAAAACCATATTTAACTACTTTAAAGCTATTGGGTCCCCTGATTCTTCAGCGATCCTGCGGGGCGCACGATCTGCGAGGTCCTTCGCAACGCCACTTTGTAAAAGGGTAAGATTACAAAGAAATAAACAATCAAACTACTTTGGTACAATATTCTGATGTTTGTTGGAGCTAAAAATTTTTATTAAGTTAAATATACTTTAACTGAATTCAAACTTAAGATACTAAATTTATTTTGCCCAATTGTTTTCCCCTGGCCTTGCATCAGCCATCTATTTCATAAAGTTTTTTTTTCATGTGCCAATTAGGCTTAAGTTATGTTTATGCTATTCACCCATGAGTTAAACCTATCTTAATTGTATTAAAGTTCAACTAAAATTAATTAATGTCAGTTTAAAAATAAAATTCAAATGGTTTTAAACTTCTTCATAACCCTAAGTAGTAGTAGCTCTAATAAGTTAAAAATGTAAACAAAATAAAACCCCTAATTCTTATTGAAAAAATCTGATGTGTCCAACACATGACTTCCTTGCACGTCCATTAGATCAAAAATATTTTCGACGCACTTCCTCTAAATTTATTTGTTTGAAAGAGATAAAATATCAATAATAGTAAGGTTTAGCGATTTCTAGCCAAATATTTCGATATCGCCAAGCTGAGTTCAATTTGAAAGATTTCCTTCTGACACTTTATTTGGCGATACTTCACCAAAAGCCGACAAACTTGAGATAGTCTGCGAGATTTTGGGGATAGCCAAAGTAGTCATTGAGCACAGACCTTCAATGAATTGAATGCATCTATACACCTCAATGTATTCAAAGTCATTTGGCTCACCATGTAAATAAATTCTCAGTCGATTGCTGTCAAAAAAGATATTGAAAACAGTTAGATATTACAATAGTTCTAAATACAAAGTTAAAAAATCTACGGGTTAAAGTTTTAGAGTTATACAAAATAGGAAATAATTTTTGGCGCCAAATTTGGCGATATTTCGGCGAAACTCGTCAATGTCGACGACATTTGGCGAGATTTTAAGCATAAACCAAACAATGACAGATTATCGCCAAATTTGGCGATATTTCGCCAAAACTCGCCAAGAACGATGACAAATGGCGATACTTTGGGCATGGACAAAATGACTGACTATCGCCAAATTTGGCGATATTTCGCCAAAACTCGCCAAGGTCGAGGACAGACGGCGAGATTTTGGACATGTACCAAACAATGACTGTCTACAGTTGTATTATAATGAAGATGTCCATAGACATTAAGGTACTGAAATTCTTTTCGGTGGTCCTGTAAATAAACTCTCCAGTAGATTGGAACCAAAAATCGAGATGCACAACTAGATGTTACAACATTCTTATATATGAAATTTCATAATAGTTTTTGAGATTTGAGAGTTAAATATGCACACACGTACACCAAAAGTCACCAAGCTTGGCGACTTTTGGCATAGTTCTTGAGGGAGGCACGTGACCGTGGTCGGACCATTACCTAACTTATGTGGTAGGACGGTATTGTGCTTGAAATGGATGAATGCCCCTAAAATTGCTATTGACCGTAATGTATTGGAAATCTTTTGAGTGTTCCTGTAGCAGAACTATAAATGATAAAGACACTTTTTTTAATAGAGAAATTCATTTTCTAACTCTTTACAGCATATATCACTTCTGAGTCATTTGAAATAGCCCAATACCTCTAAAAAACGCTTTGATGAATTTCGGCCCATAGAGCGTAATGTATTTCGAATCTTTTGGGCGGTCCTGTAGATAAACTATTCAATCGAATGGAACCGAAAGGGGAGGTGCACAACTAGATGTTACAACTATCCAAAATATGAAGTTTCGACATTCTACGCCTAATAGCTTTTGAGTTAGGCGAGTTTAATGAATTTCGGCCCATAGAGCGTAATGTATTTCGAATCTTTTGGGCGGTCCTGTACATAAACTATCCATTCGATTGCCACCAAAAGGGGAGGTGCACAACTAGATCATAGAACAATCCTAAATATCAAATCTCAACATTCTACGACCAATAGTTTTTGAGATATGTGAGTTACATACATACGTACGTACGTACAGACAGCATGGAAAAACTGGCTACAGTAGACTCGCCACTGGTCAAAATGAGTTGCAGACGCGTTAATATGATCGTGCATGCTAGCCTACGATGAGATGCATCGAAAAAATTTTTTAAATTAAATTTAGAGGTAGTCAAAATCGGTTTTTATGTCGAAATTTGGCCCCCAAAATTTTTCGGGATCACATTACTTCCTTATACTACGTACAAGGAAGTAAAAAAAAAATAAATAAATAAAATTGAAATAATATACTTTCTATTCATTGTGAAGACCCAAGACAACTTCAAAGTAAAGTTTAAAAACCTAAGCTCAATATTTAATAAAGTTGTGTTTAGTTGTTGACTACTGCTGCTGGATGGAAATAGCCTCTGAACTATGGCCCAGTAGTTTAATGATGTCATGCATCCTGAAAAATAAGGGTCTTCCTTTTGACAAATAGATGCTTAGGTTCTCTAAAGAATCATGGGGTAAAAGAATTAGTTCTGGTTAGGGTAGGACTTTTAACTAATGTTTAAACCATGGGTGAAGAGTAAAAAGCCTGAAGTGAAGGGCAATTTTCTGAGGTTGTTTGCAATAAGCAAATTTATTGAATCTTTCATTTTATGCAAATATTGCATACTTTTTATTCTGTAACTGTAAAATTAACCTGTTTTATATATTATATAAAGTGTCTGCTTTATGAGAAAAAGCACACAGGCCAGGCTGCTGATACAGCTAGAAGGTTGCCCTAATCATGGGAAGGGCATGATGTATTTCTGCAAGATATTTTATAAAAGGCATGCATTGGAACTGAAAATTTTTCCATTTAATTTATTGCAGATGGCCTGGTTTATCTTAAAATCTGAAATTGTTTTAAAATTTTTTGTAAGTGTTCTTTTTGTGCAATATTTAATAAAATTTAAGTAAAGAAAATATAAGGTGTCGTCAATTTTAAAGCCTTCACCTCCAATTCAAATTGTGAGTCATTTTCATGACATACTTGAAATTTCATCCGCGGACCCAACAATGTTTATCAAATTACTTTTCCATTTTGGGGAGGCCTCGCTGGGGCCCTCCCTTATGCTGGGACCCTCGGCGATCACTGAGCAGGGCAGTCCAGGCCTAAGAACAATGGACGTTCATTGGAACACAGGGATGCGGTTAATCGAGGGTAGTGTATTTTTGCAGTACTATTTTAAGGAATTTTAACCCATCAAAATATATACAGAGTGTCCAGTGCTAACGCTGTCCAATGGCTATTTCCTAAACCATTAGTCAGAGACACATAATTCCAATTGCAAAAATGCTTTAGATTGTATAATGTATTATATGAGAAACAATCAATGTCAATAAATCAATTTCTATAAAAATTAAGAAATTTAAATTTTTATACAGTCCCCCGGTCCTATCGGTTATATTTAGAAAGATTTTCTTTATGCAATTTCGTGCACAATAAAAAAAAATTCGTCCTTCTACGACCAAAATTCACCGAGCAACAGCTGCTTAGAGAACTTTTCGAGCTGTGAAATAGGGGTTGTATACAAAATGAATTTGAGAAAAATTAATGTACATGGTTTGAGCTTTGTAATATTTATTAGAAATTTCATTAACTATTTTATGAATATAGATTGCAATAAAGATTAACGTTTAACAATGTGTATCCAATAAAGTAACATAAAAATATAGCTTATGCTGAAAGTAGAATTTTTTAAACAGGTTTTTTAAATGAACTGTCATTAAATAACTTCCTTCGACTGCAATCTGAATATGCACTCGTACAGAAAACTCTACCTGTACTTTTCGTAGCACACTCTTATGTTACACATCTTCATGCTACCTTTGGCACACGCTACCTATCTTCTGCTTGTTTCCTGGGTTCGTTGTTCTAAAGTCCAGTTGGGGTAGGAAGTTCTAGTAAAAATTCACTTGTCAGGATGGAACACAAACTTCATTGCTTCTAGAACTTAGTTGAACAATCAGCTGTACAAAATTCATAAGCACACTTAATCAGTAATGTGCCATTAACAGTCCGCTTAGATTAGAAGCTCTCACAAAGGCTTTAATTCTCACACAAAATAAAACACTTCCACAGGTAAAATTCTGTGGAAATATACGAGGGATAACACTAATAATCCCTCAAGACTCAACAGTGAAGAATTTACTCACAGCACTTTAAAAACAGCTTCAAAAAGACACAGAAGGTACAAGAAGCTAAAATTTTTTATTTGGGAATACCTTATTCCCCCGTACACGATATATATTTCGGTTATGCACATAACCATCTTCAGTCGTTTCTGGATCTCTCCCTAATGGCGGCTTCTTTTTATATCTTCTTCGTTCTTCTTCTTGAAAGTTCGATGCATGACGTCATCCCATGATTGGTCGATTGTATGAAGCGTATCGTTGATGCTGCCCTCTGTCGTCAATATTTCTAAGCTCTCACGAATGTAGGCATATATACTATTTTTAAAGTTGGCTATTTTTTTAATATTTTTAAAATCAATGGTAATGGGCTCTTTCAAAGCAAGACGGGCTAGAGCGGTACTTTGTTTCTGGAGGTTAATGTCTTTAAAATGTTCGTTTTTTCGTTCTTTAATTTTCCTTTTTGTAACGCCGATGTAGCAATTTTCTTTATTAGTATCGTTTGACATAAAATTAATTTTATAGATCCCTGCGGTTTCGATGGGGTTAATTGGTACTTTAAGTACTGGGGTTAATTGGTACTGATAAACTTTCTAATATCGCCAGTAAAAAGAACTTCCGTATTCCAATTAAACCTAATAAAACAATCTTTCAGCGCATTAGATCGGAAAAAGACCCAATCAACCCCATCGAAACCGCAGGGATCTATAAAATTAATTTTATGTCAAACGATACTAATAAAGAAAATTGCAACATCGGCGTTACAAAAAGGAAAATTAAAGAACGAAAAAACGAACATTTTAAAGACATTAACCTCCAGAAACAAAGTACCGCTCTAGCCCGTCTTGCTTTGAAAGAGCCCATTACCATTGATTTTAAAAATATTAAAAAAATAGCCAACTTTAAAAATAGTATATATGCCTACATTCGTCAGAGCTTAGAAATATTGACGACAGAGGGCAGCATCAACGATACGCTTCATACAATCGACCAATCATGGGATGACGTCATGCATCGAACTTTCAAGAAGAAGAACGAAGAAGATATAAAAAGAAGCCGCCATTAGGGAGAGATCCAGAAACGACTGAAGATGGTTATGTGCGTAACCGAAATATATATCGTGTACGGGGGAATAAGGTATTCCCAAATAAAAAATTTTAACTAATTAATCCGCCGTATTAAATGTTTTATGTGTTTTTATAATGGTACAAGAAGCTTCCAGAAAAGTCTATTTCTTGAGGATTCCACATAAAGCGGTAATTTTGATTACGTCATAGAAGAGAAATGATTGGTTATTATGCGTTTTTAATGCAGCAAAAGCAACTTTACAGGCCCCATAGGAAAAATCGCGCCAAATGACCAAAATGTCGCCACGCTTGGCGACTTTTAGCAAAATATTGCCAAATTTGGCGCCAAAAATAAGTCCCCAAAAGTGAAGAGATCGAAGCCCTAGAATCAATATTTCTCGAGATTTCTAGAAATCCCATATATTTGAATGGGAAACCGAAACCTCCGTATCTCCGGTTCTAGTTGACGTATTTTGATGCAACAAAAAGCAAAATTTATCTATTTGAAGTGTAGAATACGAATTTTGAACTATTTTAAGCCCCAGAACAGTGGGTTGCCCTGAAAATTTGTAACACTATATACGATTTATTAAGTCTGACCTGAGGTAGATTTTAATAGAGCTTGACTAGAACCCTCTGCTTGCAGGGCCCTATTATGACCAACAGGGGCCCCGGGCATTGATAGATTTGGGGGCCCCTGATCTATGAAATTTGTTTCATTTTTTATAAAATTTTGATATAAAAAAGAATATTTCAGAACAACATTTGAAATTGGGGGGGGCCTTGGGCAAAGTCCCGATTTGCCCATGCGATAATAAGGCCATGTCTGCTTGAAGATCAGTACTCTAAAAATTAGTTTTGCTTCTTTTTTCGCATTACGCCAGAAAATGAAATTAAAACCTATAATTTAAAATTTCAGTTTTTATATGGTCCCTTAACGGTTTATCATAACGGGACATTTTAAACGTGGAAAAGTGACTTAAGTCACAATGTTTGCTGCTTCGTAAATCCACGAATTTTGGTCGTAGAAGGACGAATTTTTTTTTATTGTGCATGAAATTCCATAAAGAAAATCTTTCTAAATATAACCGATAGGACCGGGGGACCGCATAAAAATTTTAATTTCTTAATTTTTATAGAAATTGATTTATTGACTTTGATTGTTTCTCATATAATAGATTATACAATTTGAAGCATTTTTGCAATTGGAACTATGTGTCTGTGACTAACGGTTTAGGAAATAGCCATTGGACAGCGTTAGCACTGGACACCCTGTATATATTAAAACCTTCATCAAAAATTTTTTTTATAGTTCTAAAATGTAGACATAAAAAGCTTTTTTTTTACTTAATTGAGGACACATTGGTTAGATTTATGTACCCACCCACAGCACTGGATCAAACCGCTTTTCAACGGGGTAGGCTCGTATTCTGATTCGTTACACTGTGCTCTGTGCACCGCAAAAAAGTATATGCACGGTGGTAGTGCCATCTTTTCAGACAATTATTACTAAATAAATTTTATGATTTTTCGTTGAAGATCGGCTAAAAAAAAAAAATTTTAAATATCATAAACGCCGTACCGTATAAACGCTGCACTTACTATTTAACTTTTATACTCGTAAATGCCACGGTGTTTCTTCCACAAATTACGGTATATAAGTTATATATATGTGTATATATATATATATACAGGGTGTCCAGTGCTAATGCTGTCCAATGGCTATTTCCTAAACCGTTAGTCAGAGACATAGATCCAATTGCAAAAATGCTTTAAATTGTATTATCTATTATATGTGAAACAATAGAAGTCTATAAATCAAACCCTATAAAAATTACGAAATTTAAATTTTTACATGGTCTCCCGGTCCTATCAGTTATATTTAGAAAAATTTTCTTTGTGCAATTTCATACACAATAAAAAAAAATCGTCTTTCTACGACCAAAATTCACCGAGTTACAGCTGCTTAAAGTTAGAGCACTTTTCCATCTGCAAAATAGGGGTTATATACAAAATGAATTTGAGAAAAATTAATGTACATGGTTCTGGGCTTTGTAATATTTATTAGCAATTTCATTACCTATTTTATGAATATAGATTGCAATAAAGAAGATTAACGTTTAACTATGTGTATCCAATAAAGTAAAAAAAAATATAGCTTATGCTGAAAATTAAAATTTTTAAACAGATTTTAAATGTTAACTGGCGTTAAATAACTTCCTTTGACTGCAATCTAAATATTGTTACGAATTTTCAAGGCAACCTACTGTTCTGGGGTTAAAGTAGTTTAAAATTGGTATTCTATGCGTCAAATAGTTAAATTTTGCCTTGTGTTGCATCAAAATCGGTCAACTAGAATCGGAGATACTGAGGTATCGGTTTCCCCATTCACTTCTACTGAAGTTTCTAGTAAACTCCAGAAATATTCTTCCTAGGCCTTCAGTAACTTCACTTTTGGGGACTTATTTTTGACGCCAAATTTGGTGATATTTCTCTAAAAGTTGCCAAGCTTGGTAACATTTTGGTCATGTGGGGCAATTTTCACTATGGGGCTTGTAAAGTTAGTTTTTCTGCATTAACATGCATAATAGCCTAATATTTCTCTTCTATGACGTAATCAAAAGTCCCGCTTTATGTGGAATGTTCGAGAGATACATTCTTTTGGAAGCTCCTTGTAACTTCTGCGACATCTATAAATACAGATATGACAGACAAGCCCAGTAAGTATTCATCGAGCTCTCTTTGAGTGAGTTTGCTGCGTTACGCTTTGTATTGACGCTATAGAAACGATATTTTAGCTTGCTTTTCGAAGCTAATTTTTTTTAAGTGCTGTATGTAAATTTTTCATTGCTGAGTTTTGAGGGACTGTTAGTGTTATCCCTCGTATATTTCCAGTGAATTTTACTTGTGGAAGGGTTTTATTTTGTGTGAGAAATACAGCATTTGTGAAAGCTTCTGATCTAAACTGTCTGTTAAAAGCACATTACTGTCTGATTGTGTTTGCGAATTTTGTACAGCTGATTGTTCGATGAAGTTCTAGAAGAAATAAAGCTTGTGTTCCATCATGACAAGTGGACTTTTTACTAGGACTTTCTACACCAACTGGACTTCAGAATGACGAACCCAGAAACTAGCAGATTATTCCGAACAATATGCACCAATGGAAGTGTAGAAAACTCTTTGTGTACTTTGCGTAGCACACTCATATATCACACATCTGCATGCTACACATATACAATTTAGTAAGTCTGACCTCAGATAGATTTTAATAGAGCTTGACTATAACCCTCTGCTTGCAGGGCCCGATTATGATCAACAGGGGCCCCGGGCATTGATGGAATTGGAGGGGCCCCCGATCTATGAATTTTTTTATTTTTAATAAAATTTTGATATAAAAAAGAATGTTTCAGAAGAACATTTGAAATTGGGGGCCCTGGGCGAAGTCCCGATTTGCCCACAGAATAATAAGGCCCTGTCTGCTTGAAGATCAGTACTCTAAAATTAGTTTTGCTTCTTTTTCCGCATTATGCCAGAAAATGAAATTAAAACCTATAATTTAAAATTTCAGTATTTATATGGTCCCTTAATGGTTTACCATAACGGGACATTTTTAAACATAGAAGAGTGACTTTTGGTCCTATAAGGACGATTTTTTTTTTTGGGGGGGGGGGGGTGCATGGAATTGTATAAAGAAAATTTTTCTAAATATAACTGACAGGACCAGGGGACCGTATAAAAATTTAAATTTCGTAACTTTTATAGATATTAAATTATTGACTTTGACTGCTTCTGGTGTAATAGATTATACATTTTAAAGCATTTTTGCAATTGAAACTATGTGTCTCTGACTAACGGTTTAGGAAATAGCCATTGGACAGCGTTAGCACTGGACACCCTGTATATTATTATTTATTATTATTATTACTATTTTGTTTTGTTTTTTTTTTTCTTTGTAACAAAAAATTTGCATGTAACCTAATTTAAATCATCAGATTGGAGTAACATGAATATTTAAATCTTATGATGATATTGTAATACTTCAAATTAATTTTTTTGAGAGGCCTCTCTATATATCATTTTAACATACAATAATGAGCATGCTGACATGATCTGAGAAATTTTTGCAGATCACAGTAATTTAATGTAGTGCGATTTAGTCTATGTAAATTTAATTGAAGAGTAAATTTGCTAAAGTAATGTATGTCGAGTACTGCTGTTTTTTTTTTTTTTTTTTACTGCAATAAGTTTAATAAGTAAATATTTTGTAAAAGTGAGATTACAGCCTACTGCTACTTGATTTGAAACAAAATGTTAAGTTAATTAGATTACAAAAGACTCCTGTCATTTTAAAAGGTTGAAAGGTAATACGGAGGATTTCCATAGTTAACTTAATTGAAATTAATACCAAATTCTTCCGGAAATATATTTCGGCCACAAGTTGACGGCCATCCTCAGTCCTTTCTTTCCCTCATGGGAATGGCATGGCTGCTTGCCTCCTCCTCTCCTCCTCCGCTCTTTCGGCGCATGACGTCACTCCTGGTTTCGTCGATGGTTGCATGGGTAGTATCATTGATGCTGCCCTCTGTTGACATTATTTCCAAAGATTCGCGTAAGTAAGCGTAGGTATGGTTATTAAAGTTGGCTATTTTTTTTAATTTCTTGAAAATCTATTGTGATGGGGTTATTTAACACAAGGCAGGATAAGACTGTAGATTGTCTACTAAATTTGATGTCATTAATATGTTCATTATTTCCAAAGATTCGCGTAAGTACACGTAGGTATGGTTATTAAAGTTGACTATTTTTTTAATTCCTTGAAAATCTATTGTGATAGGGTTATTTAACGCAAGGCGGGATAAGGCTGTAGATTGTCTATTAAATTTGATGTCAATCTTTGGAAATAATGTCAACAGAGGGCAGCTCAACGATACTACCCATGCAACCATCGACGAAACCTGGAGTGACGTCATGCGCCGAAAGAGCGGAGGAGGCAAGCAGCCACGCCATTCCCGTGAGGGAAGGAAAGGAAAGGATGGCCGTGAACTTGCAGCCGAAATATATTTCCGGAGGAATTTGGTATTAATTTTAATTAAGTTGACTCCTGTCATTGTTTGATTTTTTTTTATTATGTAATGAAGAGGATTTAGTCTTAAAGCTATCCTTTCTTTTAACAGTATAAGGTCCGTCATTTATCTTGTTTTGTTGGCCCAGTACTACCTTTCAACTCCCAACTTTAATAAGTTTCCAGTTTAGCTTTAGCACTGGCTTTATTCTTCCCACCATCTTTAAACTGCACAGTATGAATTAATCCTAAAAGGTTTTACTTACATCGATGTTTTCCTGTTTATCAGCACATCGCCGCGGCAGCAGCCATCGTGTTGATCATACTACTGACGAGCCGTCAATTGCCTTCCGTATGCACGTCATGACGTCATTCGACGTCCCGTGTCGCCGATCCGAATTGCTGTCTGCTGATCACGCATCATTTGCCTAATCGAATGCTTGAATCGTAATCGGGTTGCGTGCGCCTCCGTGGGCGTTTCTGGTTTCCTGACCGAGTGTTGTTTAAAAGGGCCGTCTCGGCAAGCCAGCAGCAGTTTCAAGTTTCGTTTCGTTTATGGATTTCAGTATGTGATTCTTTTCAACTCCTGCCCAGTTTAGGGTATAATAGATATTGTGTGATGGTGTTTCTTCGGCAGTGTATTATGAAAGCCCGGTGATCTTTTTCCAAGTGTAATAAAAGGACTTTGCAAGAATTTGATTCTATCGTGTTTCAGAGTGTGCCTCTCCGGTATCCAGTGGTAAACAAACGCATTTAGAGTTCCTTTGAAGTCATTTCTTTCTTTAAACCATTTAGGCTATGGCCATGCTAAGTTTACATGCTAAGTTTATATGTTACGTCTACTGTTAGGTTTACATATTAAGATTACTCTTTTTAAATATGAAGTCCTGTTTTAATAAGAATATCCTTTTACTTGTCAGCCATATCAAATTATCTAGTCAAATTTTAATGTAACTGTTTTTATATTGTTATTGTTAATAAACTAATTTATTACGTTTTATTTAATGACTGTTTATTGAGTTAGTTCGCAATTTAATGTTTCCAGAAATCTTATGTAAAGTTCATTCTGTCAGGCTTTTAAAACTTACAGCAATCGCTAACGCTGCATAGGTTAACTCTGCATACTACAGCTTTAATAAAGTTAGTGAATTTGTTCTTTGGCGATTTGCCAATATGTGGGTTAACTTCCCACTTACCATTGGACCCTTACAGGGTCTAACACGTTTTTGAGATCTCATGTTTATTCATGTGTACATGATATTTTTTTTAAAGTAGCAAGCTGTGTTCATTTTAAAATTGTCAGCAAACCACTCACGTATATTTTTTTAATGTTTGAATAAATAATTGTTACATGCGATATGTCTCATCAATTGTATATGCTATGTTACACCCACACCAAGTTCTCTTTCAGCTGAGGCAATTCCAACAAAGGTCTATTTTTGTTATTTGGTGCTTCGCCTTTCATAATTTCACAAAGCAATGTCTTATAGTAAACTTTTTTAATGTCAACATGGCACATGGCTCTATAGTAAAATTTGTTATTTAGAAAAATTTACTAAATCAAAATTTATTATATAATACAGACCTCCCCAAACTTTTAAAAGTAGAGATCCTAGCATGATACAGTAAAGCTATATATTCTTAATACAACAATATATTTAAATTACAATTACAAAAAACTTAAATGCTTATGTGATACAAAACAATTTTACAAATCAATTTAATTTTTGTTACCTTTTACTTCTTGAGTCAGAGCTTTGGTTATAGTTGTGTGATTTTCTGCTGTAATTTTCTTGAGAACTATGTCTAACAAAACTATCATTTGTGTCTTTGTCATAATTCCTTGATAAATGAGAATATTCCTTCTTTCTAGAAAAGGAGGATTCGCGATACTCATTCGAGAAATCGTGTGATGATGTTTTTCTGTGATACTTATCTTCATGAGATGAAATATATTTGCTCTAAAAACAATAAAAATTCAATAATGATTATCATAAAAATATCTAAATAAACTTTACATAGTATTTATTTTAATTAGTTTTAAATTTAAAAATAACTTTGTTTACAAGAAGCCATCTTTTTAATTTATTTAAATATTTAAAAAATATTTTACTGCACCATTTACTTTCTTCATTCCATATTTTAAAAGATACGAACTGGAATATATTGATGTAGTTTGCTCTTAATCATGCAAAAATGGTCTAGATTTTCTAAAGAATACAAGCAATGAAACAAATTTCTTAAGAATTTATGGTGATGATTCCTTTTAAAAATAGCATTAATAATGAAAATTACTTTTTTCTTCTTCTTATCTCTCTCTCTCATTGAGGAGAAAAACATAAACCAAACAAACAAACAAAGGTATGAAAAATCAAAATAAAAGCATTATCATAATGAAGAAAAACTTTCAGAATCTCTTATATTAAATAGCTCGGAATTGTTATTTCCGAGCTATTTAATTGTCAAGTGAGGTAATTATGACCACGTTTTGCAAATTTCAACCTGTGAATTTTTAAATCTTAATTATACAGCATTCATACTCTAATTTCAGATACAAAAACTGCAGGAGTTTTTCAAAAGGAAAAAAATCTGATGTGTCCAACACATGACTTCCTTGCACGTCCATTAGATCAAAAATATTTTCGACGCACTTCCTCTAAATTTATTTGTTTGAAAGAGATAAAATATCAATAATAGTAAGGTTTAGCGATTTCTAGCCAAATATTTCGATATCGCCAAGCTGAGTTCAATTTGAAAGATTTCCTTCTGACACTTTATTTGGTGATATTTCACCAAAAGCCGACAAACTTGAGATAGTCAGCGAGATTTTGGGGATAGCCAAAGTAGTCATTGACCACAGACTTTCAATGAATTGAATGCATCTACACACCTCAATGTATTCAAAGTCATTTGGCTAACCACGTAAATAAATTCTCAGTCGATTGCTGTCAAAAAAGATATTGAAAACAGTTAGATATTACAATAGTTCTAAATACAAAGTTAAAAAATCTACGGGTTAAAGTTTTAGAGTTATACAAAATAGGAAATAATTTTTGGCGCCAAATTTGGCGATATTTCGGCGAAACTCGTCAATGTCGACGACATTTGGCGAGATTTTAAGCATAAACCAAACAATGACAGATTATTGCCAAATTTGGCGATATTTCGCCAAAACTCGCCAAGAACGATGACAAATGGCGATACTTTGGGCATGGACCAAATGACTGACTATCGCCAAATTTAGCGATATTTCGCCAAAACTCGCCAAGGTCGAGGACAGACGGCGAGATTTTGGGCATGTACCAAACAATGACTGTCTACAGTTGTATTATAATGAAGATGTCCATAGACATTAAGGTACTGAAATTCTTTTTGGTGGTCCTGTAAATAAACTCTCCAGTAGATTGGAACCAAAAATCGAGATGCACAACTAGATGTTACAACATTCTTATATATGAAATTTCATAATAGTTTTTGAGATTTGAGAGTTAAATATGCACACACATACACCAAAAGTCGCCAAGCTTGGCGACTTTTGGCATAGTTCTTGAGGGAGGCACGTGACCGTGGTCGGACCATTACCTAACTTATGTGGTAGGACGGTATTGTGCTTGAAATGGATGAATGCCCCTAAAATTGCTATTGACCGTAATGTATTGGAAATCTTTTGAGTGTTCCTGTAGCAGAACTATAAATGATAAAGACACTTTTTTTAATGAAGAAATTCATTTTCTAACTCTTTACAGCATATATCACTTCTGAGTCGTTTGAAATAGCCCAATACCTCTAAAAAACGCTTTGATGAATTTCGGCCCATAGAGCGTAATGTATTTCGAATCTTTTGGGCAATCCTGTAGATAAACTATTCAGTCGAATGGAACCGAAAGGGGAGGTGCACAACTAGATGTTACAACAATCCTAAATATAAAGTTTCAACATTCAACGCCTAACAGTTTTTGAGATATGCGAGTTTAATGAATTTCGGCCCATTGAGTGTAATGTATTTCGAATGTTTTGGGCAGTCCTGTAGATAAACTATCCAGTCGAATGGAACCAAAAGGGGAGGTGCACAACTAGATGTTACAACTATCCAAAATATGAAGTTTCGACATTCTACGCCTAATAGCTTTTGAGTTAGGCGAGTTTAATGAATTTCGGCCCATAGAGCGTAATGTATTTCGAATCTTTTGGGCGGTCCTGTACATAAACTATCCATTCGATTGCCTCCAAAAGGGGAGGTGCACAACTAGATCATAGAACAATCCTAAATATCAAATCTCAACATTCTACGACCAATAGTTTTTGAGATATGCGAGTTACATACATACGTACGTACGTACACACGGCATGGAAAAACTGGCCACAGTAGACTCGCCACTGGTCAAAATGAGTTGCAGACGCGTTAATATGATCGTGCATGCTAGCCTACGATGAGATGCATCGAAAAAAATTTTTAAATTAAATTTAGAGGTAGTCAAAATCGGTTTTTATGTCGAAATTTGGCCCCCAAAATTTTTCGGGATCACATTACTTCCTTATACTACGTACAAGGAAGTAATAGGTTTTTTCAGGACAAATCATGAATTTTACATGTATAAGTTTTTCAGGAGAAAATCAACTTTTCTCGGGCCTCACTGTCAATTTCTCATTTTGATTTTTATATGTTTTTAGCATAGAGAACCAGTAAAAGATGCAAGAGAGATGCTTGAGGCCAATTCCCTTGCTGTCAATATATTTAACAATTTCATAGTGTACTGAACTTTTTTGTACTATTAAAGAACTAAAGGTTGAAAGTCTGAGATGAATTTCCCCTCTAAAAGTACTTTTATGGACACCCATGATTTTTAATAGTACCATTTTCATTTAATTTTCATAAACATGGAAAAAACACTTTAGTTGCAGTAATAATGCAGTAAAAAAATGTTGAATATTTCTCTCTTCAGTCTTCTTACAAATACTGCAAACTCTGCTGGCGTAACTGAATGAGGGCTAAGGTGGACTAAGCCCATCCTAGATAGACTTTATCTCACTTCAGAAAATTTAATTTTTTATTGCAAGAATAGGAGATGGAGTGCTCTATGGAAGGCCTAAGTCTGCCCAAGAAATATGCAAAAATCCTACTCAATTACACTAGTGGCATATTCTCCCTACGGTAGAAATTCTCAGAATGAAACACATTTCAACCAGAAAATTTTCACTTAAACCAATACTTATAGCAATTCTCAAACTGTGATTTTTGTGAAAGTAGCAAGTCTTCAAAAAGTATCTTGTTACCTTAGTCTCAAATTATTTAGACTTGCATTTCTACAAGATGTTTGCAAAAAATCAAAAATCTTGAAGTGCTGTGTCAGATAAAAAGTTAAAGATACCCTGCTATGTAGTATATGATTTTTTGAGACCTAAAAATCTTTCTACTTTTCTCCTTCCTTACACACAGTCTATCTTAGATAGTTAATTAAAATGGTGTTCAAATTTTTCAGCAGTGTGACCCAATTTGGAACATCAAGGAAACATGTTGACTGAAAAGATGTGCATAGAAGGGATATAATAATAATCGAAATTTTTGCCAGTGCACTGGTCTTAAAGATTAAGAAACATTAGGTTAGATCATTTGGACTTTACAATAGGGATGTACGTTAGTGATTTTGCTGGATACCAGATATCCGAAGTTCCTTTGGTTGCAAGATATTCGATCGGATATCCGGCATTAAACATAGTTATTATGCTTTTTCATTTTTTTTTTATATAATGACATCAGAACAATAAATTGCAAACATGTTTCACAGATCCTTAAAGTATTTTTTAATAATTAGACTTATAATTTACAAAAACTAAACATCTTTACATATATATGTAATGTATACTTAAAATATAAAAAGTTAAAATATTCTTTTTATGTGTGCACTACTGGCAGAAGCAAACCATGCGTAGGTATGGTTATTTTAACCATGACACATTTATTAATGTATCTATAACTGCAGATTATTTTCACAAAGAAATGCATCTTTTTTTTATTTAAGAATAAGATATCTATTTTGATAAGATACCTATAATAGATGAGTAAATTTTTGAGGGGGGAGGGGGGGCAAATTCATTAAAAAAATCATTTCAAACATTGGTTTCTAAATTTTAGGACAATTTCACTTTTTTACTCTTGATTTCACCATTCCGACACACATACACACAAAAGAAGATTAGTCAAAGAACTTAAGCATGGAGTGATAATCATACACAATACTGATAGAAGTAACTAAAACAACTATTTTAATAAAAACTTATAAAACATTATTTAATACGGCGGATTAATCAGTTAAATTTTTTTTTATTTGGGAATACCTTATTCCCCCGTAGACGATATATATTTCGGTTACACATAAACACATAACCATCATCAGTCGTTTCTGGATCTCACACTAATGGCGGCTTCCTCTTCAATTTCTTCTCTCTTCCTCCGGAACTTTCGATGAATGACGTCATCCCATGATCGGTCGATTGTATGAAACGCATCGTTGATGCTGCCATCTGTCGTCACTATTTCCAAGCTCTCACGAATGTAGGCATATATACTATTTTTAAAGTTGGCTATTCTTTTAATATTTTTAAAATCAATGGTAATGGGCTCTTCCAAAGCAAAACGGGCCAGAGCGGTACTTTGTTTCTGGAGGTTAATGTCTTTGAAGTGTTCGTTTTTTCGCTCTTTAATTTTCCTCTTTTTAACGCTGATGTAGCAATTTTCTTTATTAGTATCATTTGACAAAAAATTAATTTTATAGATCCCTGCGGTTTCGATGGGGTTGATTGGGTCTTTTTCCGATCTAATGCGCTGAAAGATTGTTTTATTAGGTTTAATTGGAATACGGAAGTTCTTTTTAATGGCGATATTGGAAAGTTTATTGGCTATCCCTCGGCTAAATGGGATAGCGGTAGTAAAACGTGGTTTATCTTTTTGACGGTTGTCTATAATATTTAATTTACGTTGCCTTGCTTTGAAAACTTTATCGAAAATTTCCCGAGGGTAGTTGGCGTCTTGACAATGTTTCCTAATGAAAGCAATTTCTTTTTGCAGGAGGTCAGCATTAGAACAAACTTTGAATGCGCGGTCGATATAGGAATGAATAGCTGCAATTTTATAGTTGAAAGGGGTTTTAGATTTAAAATTTACTATATTAGTATTACAAGTAGGTTTTCGAAAAATGGTGGTTTCAATGAGATTATTGTTTCTTGTTACGTTCACATCTAAGTAATTGAGGCTATTATTGATTTCTTTTTCGTAGGTAAATTTAATGTTCGGGTCTATGGCATTAAGTTGATTGATCAAATTATTTTCTTCATTATTGTGGGTGGTAAGGATAGCGATAATATCGTCGACATAGCGAAGCCAAAGTTTGATGGTACTATTGTGTGTCTGAGGAACAGATTAAACAAGAAATCAATAATAGCCTCAATTACTTAGATGTGAACGTAACAAGAAACAATAATCTCATTGAAACCACCATTTTTCGAAAACCTACTTGTAATACTAATATAGTAAATTTTAAATCTAAAACCCCTTTCAACTATAAAATTGCAGCTATTCATTCCTATATCGACCGCGCATTCAAAGTTTGTTCTAACGCTGACCTCCTGCAAAAAGAAATTGCTTTCATTAGGAAACAATGTCAAGACGCCAACTACCCTCGGGAAATTTTCGATAAAGTTTTCAAAGCAAGGCAACGTAAATTAAATATTATAGACAACCGTCAAAAAGATAAACCACGTTTTACTACCGCTATCCCATTTAGCCGAGGGATAGCCAATAAACTTTCCAATATCGCCATTAAAAAGAACTTCCGTATTCCAATTAAACCTAATAAAACAATCTTTCAGCGCATTAGATCGGAAAAAGACCCAATCAACCCCATCGAAACCGCAGGGATCTATAAAATTAATTTTTTGTCAAATGATACTAATAAAGAAATTGCTACATCAGCGTTAAAAAGAGGAAAATTAAAGAGCGAAAAAACGAACACTTCAAAGACATTAACCTCCAGAAACAAAGTACCGCTCTGGCCCGTTTTGCTTTGGAAGAGCCCATTACCATTGATTTTAAAAATATTAAAAGAATAGCCAACTTTAAAAATAGTATATATGCCTACATTCGTGAGAGCTTGGAAATAGTGACGACAGATGGCAGCATCAACGATGCGCTTCATACAATCGACCGATCCTGGGATGACGTCATTCATCGAAAGTTCCGGAGGAAGAGAGAAGAAATTGAAGAGGAAGCCGCCATTAGTGCGAGATCCAGAAACGACTGATGATGGTTATGTGTTTATGTGTAACCGAAATATATATCGTCTACAGGGGAATAAGGTATTCCCAAATAAAAAAATTTTAACCAACTATTTTAAACTAGTAAAATAAGGGTTAATTTTTAACTATTAGGTATTTTACTTCAATAAAGGAATGCTCATTGTCTTTTAGAAAAAGGATGTAGATTGAAAATTTCTCCCTACCTCTGTAAATAAATTACTAAAGACAATATCTTTTAATCTAAAGACAATAATCGGAGTTTTTTGTGAATTATTGGATTTTGGGAGCAAATTAAAAATATCAAGGAAACTCCATGTGGAGAAAATGTAAAATTATTTTATTTCTGGGACTAATATGAGAGAAGTCGCATATACTGAATGCACATATTTTTCAAATACTACTAAACAGTGCTTATAATTAAACTTTCGCTATAAACAGCAGTCTACAGCCGAAAAGGATGAGAAGATCACCTCCAAATTTGCAAATGGACACTACATGAGATGTGCTTTTTTTTTTTTTTTTTTTTTTTTTTTAGTTCAGAAAATGTCTGCTAAGTGGCACTTTGCAGCATGAAATCAACTCTAAAATAGCCTAACAAGTTATAAATGTGCTCAAAAACTACTGAACAAATGCTGAAATTGTGTGTCTATTTAAAATGATCCATTTTCAGTGTTAAATTTGCTGTTTTTTTCAGTTAAAAAAAATATCCCTCTGTTTTATGTATCACTTAATGAAGAACGTTCAAATATAATTCTCCATTACGTAGCCGGATATCCGGTAGTTATGATTCGGATACCTGACAGTATTTTGGATATTGAAAAATCAGCTGAATAGGCCGGATACCGGATACTTGCAGATATCTGTTAATCCCTACTTTACAGATGAGATATCTGGTTGTTCTTTTTTGAAAGTTAACAACACTTTCCATTTGGATTTTTATGATAGTCCTCAGGTGGCAACCACTGATGTATTAAAGGGGAAGGATGAGGAGGCGACTGCCTCCTCTGATAAAAAAGAAATTTCAGAAAAAATGTACAAGCTATCCTGCTTAATATGGACATAAATTTCAACTAACCGCCCCCACTCACAAAATTACATTAATCCATCTCTGGTGGCAACATACAATATTAAGAATACTAAACTGATTTCCAAGACTGAGTTATATAAAACAAGCATGTGCTAGGTCAATAACTTTTTCTACATAGTTTTAACTTTACTTTAAAAAAAAAAAACTAATTTAATTATGACCATGGATTAAAAAATCTTTAACTATGCAAGAAAAAATAAAAACAAGACATAAGCTCTTAAATCCATTACTAACATATATTTAATATGAATTAGCTTGCCTAGAAAAATTTTTCTTTGGGCCAAATAACTTTGAACACCAAACTGTGAAATACCGTATTTACCCACGTATAAGTCGAGAAATTTACTATTAAAAAAAGGCTTTAAAGTGGGGGGGTCGACTTATACGAGGGTCCTTAATTTTTTTTTTTTTATTTAATCAGAAAGTCAAAAATGCCCCTTTGAAAGATTATTGTTCAGCTCCCGCATTCCATAACACAGTGACGTTGATTTCCATATTAGGAAGAATGTAGCGATACAGAGATTGAAAACGTGTATCATGATCAAACATGTATGACGACAAAGGAATTTTGTGAATTGTGTGGCAAGTCCAATACTGAATCAGATCTTGAATCAGTTTAATTTTGTGTACTACTTTTGTATATTATTATTGTATATTTAGTACTTTCCCTTTTTTCCACATGATTTTGAATACATGAATTTTTGAAAAAAATTAAATTTCGTAAGAGGGAAGTTGGGGGGTCGACTTATATACGGGATTTTTAAAAATTCAAATTCCTTGATTGGGAAAGTGGTGGGTCGACTGATACGCGGGATCAATGTATACTCGGGTAAATGCAGTATGTTTATTGACAATTTTGATGACGATGATGTGTTTGTGTTCCAATTGTTATTACCTTAAAAATACTTAATATTAATGATGAAAGACACATTTCATGAAAAATACCTAAAAATCTTTAAGCTAAATATTTTTGTCTTTTTTAATTCTGCTAGTCAGCACTACCCTTGGTCATAACTTCCCTACCTGACCTTATAAAAATTCCTTATTTTCAATTAAATGAAGTTTGTTATTACAATATTTTATACTCTAATAAATTTTAAAAATCAATACCTTTTGTTTGCTTATGGATACTTTTTCACGATCATTATCATCAGTGCCATATGAATTTTTCTTGTGGTGTTTTCCTTTCTTGTGTTTTTTGTGGTGTCTCTCCTCCACATTACTATCTGAATGCTCTTTGCTTTTCCTGCTCTTTTTCTTTTTTTCTTTACCAAGTGACTGCTGAAGCTATATTAAAAAGAGCAAATCCATTATTGTTCATATTTTTATTCAGAACTTACTGTAATGATAAAGAAAATAAAACAATACTTATTAAAAATCCATAATATTATAGGAAAAGAGAAATAAATTGTATTGAAATTAAAACTGTGGCTAGCTCAAATCTGACAAAGTTTGACAAAAATAATTTTAAAACTAATTGTCTTGTCAGACTGATTTTAATTTATGAAAAAGATTTATTTATATTAAAATAATACATTCTTTTCATACTTTAAATGCCATTACATAATTTCTTTTTTCTTCCTCGAGACAGATTAGCATGCAGACTACTTCTTTATTAAAAAGCTGTTGTTAAGATCCAAAATAAATTACTTTGTAAAACTACATACATATAAATAGATCATTACATATGTTTCTTATGGTACATAGGGCTCCTTCTTTCATCAGCTGCAAAAAGCACCAACCCACAGACATGCCAGAAAGTGATAACTAAAGTTACTTAGAGAAAAAGGAAATTGTTTTTCCGGAGGGGGGGGGGGAGTAAGAATCAATAAAAATTATTCAGAGTAAATGAAAATTTTTCTGATTCTGTCATAGCAACTTTTGATTTAAAACATTTAATTTGAAATTTAAGAGAAACTTCCTTTTTCTACCCTTGAAATTTATATGCAGGGTGTCAACCTGTTGTGAGAGTCAGGAGGAAAGCAGAAAACAGGCCAGGAAAGTCTAGAAAAAGACTGGAAAATGCAAAGCCAATCTGGAAAATTCTCCAAAAAATAGATTTTCCTCTGTATGAAAATTTCATGTTTATGACCATATAAAGTAACAAACCTATTAAATAACATTGGTTTTCATTTTGTGTTACAATTTAGCTGGTACATTAATTATTTCAACCTTTTTGGCACGTCTAGTTTTAAAATTCTTTCTATTTGATAACACTACTGGACAATAGCGACAGTCATAAACGGATATGTTGTTGGCGTCTTATTTGGTGTCCGTTTAATGCTCCTGCATCGATTCTCGCCAATTTGGCCTCCTGGGCATTTCGTGTTTTCTCGTGGACTTCCTTTTTGGATACTGATCTAGAAGTACATTAATTACTGCCTCTTACCTGGCTACCAGCCATCGCCACGAATATGTATCAATAGTTAATTAATAATTCTTTTGCTTTATAATGAAAACATTGTTTGTTAAACAATAGATTTCGAATATGTAAGGAAAATAGCTAATTATAACAATAAAATATATGCCTATATCCGAGAAATCTTAGAAATTTCCACAACAGAGGGAAGCATCAAAGACATGACGCATGCCAGTATCGATAGAGCCTGGAGTGACGTCACGAAACGAAAGTTCAAGAGCGAAGAGAAGGGGAAGTACGGCGAGACTGCCATTGACAAGGAAGCATGTGGTGACTGATGATGGCGGTGCGGCAGCCAAAATTTATTTCATTCATACGTCGGAAATAGGTATTTCATAATATGTCAATTATATATTTAAAGTAATATTTTGTCTCATAAATTGCTGCTTTTCTGTGTATTGCGATACTTTGTACTTACAACTACTAATTATGATCACACCAAAGTAATTTAATAATATTTTAACTCTACCTTTTAACCTCTTCAAAAAAAGTACCTTTTGACAGTTTATTAAATAAACGATGATGACAGATGAGATACATACAGATGTGTTACGCTGACAAAAAACTTTAAGAAAAACAACATCCTTCATGGGGAACAACTGCACAACTGGCATTAATCGATTCCACAATCAGTATCTCGTTCCATCCAGTCAGTGGCCAAGTTCACTTAGAAAATGCAACATCGGACCACTCTTATGCAGCGACTTTGGATCCTTGATCTGGCTCTTAAGATTAGAGCATCTTCTAGGATGAATGACGCAGCTCATAGCAGATTCTACCGCTACACACACAGCACAACAGCAGCAATAGCAGACTGGAAATAACTTAAGATGCTCCTTTTATACTTGCCAGTTAGCATGGGACTATGATTGATATTGTATAGAAAAAAGAGTTCTCATTTTATGCAAAACGAAACGCCATCTAAGCAATAAAGCAATAAAGTTTAACTTTTATTACGGCAGTAAGGAAATATTTCGTATGTTTATGCTGCCACTTTTTAACATTAAAGAGCTTACGTTTTAACTTGGGAAAACTTTTAGAGTTTCCAAAAATTAGTTTCTTATAGTTTAGATTATTTAGGAATAAAAGGTCATGGAAATAAAAGGTAAGTAAAAAATAGCATTTTTTTCTAACGGTGACGACTTTTGAATTTCCTACAATTTTAAAAAATCCAAGTTTCCTTTCGTTATTGTGGGTGTTAATCACATTACAGAGGCTCTATTTCGTGGATCTGCTACCTAATGTCCAAAATGGGACTGCTGCTTTACCTAAAGTTTAAAAAGGCTTTAAGCTGAAAGAGAATAATCTGCTGACGAAAAGGTGAAGAAATCCAAATTTGATGAGGCAAATTACACCTTTATTTTTCTTTAAAATACATTCGAATGTCAGCAATACATAAGTTCTTCAAACAAACAGTTAACATCTAATTTCAAGTTGGAAAAGTCCTTTGCCAATTTTTGACCTCTTAGGTATTAAAGTACATTTAGTTCAAAACATTTAATGAACAGCATATTTCTTGTGCGACCTTTTATTGAAAGTTAAATTTGAACACTTGAGAAAAGATTTAAATGTCAAATTACATAAGTTAAGTTTAAATGACATTTCAATAAGAAACAATTAGCTAGCCTCATTAAGAGGAAAGAATACTAGCTTAAAAGCGAATAAAAAGCCATCGCATTCCGCGAGGCAAAAGAAAAACCCACCCCACTCTCACGCTGACCTGCCTGCTAAAAGCGCTCTCCTCTCCGAACTTTGTCAATGCTTTGTCAATGCGAACTTTGTTAAGTCGTCCTGCTTAAATGCATGCCTGTCCGGCGCGGTTTTGCACAAGAGAACCAAACATCTTGACTCCCATTGGCTAAGACGTCACTGCCGACGAGATTCAAAGGCCACACCCACGGGCAGGAAATTTGTTTACTGACACGGCAACTTTACCGAGCAAAATAAAGATTTGAATATCGCAACTAGCAGTTAAAAGCGTAAAGAATTTTTCTGGAAAGCGGAACAAGCAAACTTTCCTAAGATAACTAAACTCGTTGTTTTTAGTTTACACGCACGCTATGCCGCTAGTTTCACAGAATACGTTCGATTTGAATGTTTAGAACTTAAGTAAGTCTTTGGGGGAGGGAGAAAAACTGGGAGTTTAAACTTTTGGTGCATGATAGGTTTAATTTATTTTAATTTACTTTATGAATGTATAAAGAAAAAGGCCAAAAGTTTTTAAAACTTCCAACAGTTATTATCGTTGCTGAAAAATTATAGTGCTCAAAAATCATCAAGGGTAGCTTGCGCATTAAATAAAATACTTTGAATTTTTATAATAGTAAATTTTTATGTCAAAGCCTTTTAATCTAATACGATTTCTAACTCATTTAAAGCTCGTGATGTGAAAATGACATTATTCTCTATTGCAACATCTAACATGAATTAATGAAAGAAGGGGGAGAAAAAATTACTTTACTTTTCTACAGCATCATAAACTTTGGCAGGGCTGCCAACTACTACGCATTTGTTTACTTTTCTACGCACTACACAACGCATGTTTAGAACTATGCTTTTTTCCTTCTTTTCCAAGGAAAAAAAATCTACGGCCAAAAAGTGGCATTTATGTAAATTTTTGTGCTTTTTTTATTTTTAAATATCTATCTTATTTTGTTTTGAACGTGGGTAGAAAGATATCGGAGCACGTCTGCAAGTAATCGACTTGTCGGCGCAAGTTGGTTGGCCATAAAATATTTCGACTCCTTGGCTCTCTCCCCAGCCACGGAAACTTTCACAAAAGGATTTCAGCCAATCTGATGACTCTGCTCGGACAGCTTTCTTGACGTCAACAAAAGCTACCGCTCCTATGCCTTGGGCAACAGAAAAACGGGGTGCCCACATCATCTATTTTCTTTGGTCGTACGTGCACTGAAACTTCTTGGTTCTCTCCCTATTTTGTTCAGTAGGGAAATAAAGATGAATTGTGCACGCACGGATTGAACAGTATTCAAAGTGAAGCGAATTGAACTATCGATGGTAACTAAGCTGCATGCTTTGGCTTTCTTTAGACGTGTAGTTTATTTATCTGTTGTCATTTTGATACATCGCGTGCACGTGCTACTTTATCGCTGTGTTATTACCAGAGGTGATTGTGGGACTTCTTCAAAAACCCTGAAAAGGGCATGGTGAAAGTAACGTTGATTTTAAACTTTTGCAAGCAACAATAAGTGAACAAATTAGTAATCTTTTTTTAATCAATAATAGTTACATTATTATAATAACATTATTATAATATTGCATTTTAACGGAGAGATATGTTATAACCTTCATTATCTATTGTTAGTAAATGTTCCATAAATATATTTCTCATGCAGATGTTTTAAGAATACTTGACTTTAAATATCAAATCCAAACTGTCAAAAATCGTAAGTTTTTTAATTATCATAAATTTGTAAAAAATTAGAAATGAAATAAAGATTAATTTTTTAATTTTATGCTATTGGAGATTTAAATAAAAGAATGCTCAAGAAAAAATAATCATTTACAAGAATAATGGGATAAGATTGAAAGTGGAATGCTTGAGCTAACTTTCTGTGCAGTTTTCCCCCATTGCTAAAAAAAAAAATCTTAAATTCCAGATATGAACTACCTCAAAATATCCGGAATTCAGGGTATACCCGGACCACAAACACCCCTGTATTACATTGCTGTATCATTACGGAATTACGTCGATCAAACGTTTGAAATGTCAGCTGAGCCTGCAAAAAAGATTAAGGTTGCGGACCAAAAGTTCAAACGAACTTACTCGGAAAAGTGGCCTTGCCTACAACCTTCAGAGATATCCCCCACGGATGCATTTTGCGCTGTTTGTAACAGCAATTTTTCTGTGAAGCTGGCGGTTTTTACGATTGTGCTCATCATATTTCTTCGAAAAAACATCAGATAATGAGTAAAGCGAAAAGTCAAACTAAAAATGTGACTTCATTTTTCGTGAAGGATGACATGGGTCAGAAGAAAACAAAAGCCAAAATGATTTTTACTTATTTTTTAGTACAGCACAACATTCCTTTAAGTTCAGCTGATACAGCTGGATGAATGTTTAAAACAATGTTTGACGACTCAGATATAGCAAATAGATACTCCTATGGACAGACCAAATCTACAGCCATTGTAAAATGCATGGCTGATAAAACCACATTGGATATATTAGTGTTCTACAGAATTCATCATTTTCGATGGCAACTGATGGTAGTAGCAATAAAAAATCTGCAAAATTATACCCAGTCATAGTTTCATACTATGATCAAAGTATGCAAAAGATAGTTACGGCTTTACTATCTGTTTTGGAGAATACTGATAACACCGGATAAGGAATTTTTTCCCATGCTAAACAAGGAGATGGTGAATAAAAAAATTCCATGGGAAAATTGTGTTTCTTTCGGGTGTGACAATACCAGTACAATGCTTGGTCACTTAAATGGGGTAGCGCAGCTCACATAAAAAAAGTAAATTCGAACATTTATGTTCAGGGCTGCTTATCACATTTACTTCATTTGTGTGCCCAGAAATGCACAAAACAGCTTGACTGTGACATTGAATCATTACTGTTAGACATTTTCTATTCCATAGATCACAGTTCAAAAAGACTAAAAAGATTTGAAGATTGCCAAAAAGAGTGTGGCCTGAAAGCATACAAAATTTTGAAATATGTTTTGACACGATGGCTTTCCCTCTTGAATGCAGTAAACAGATTATTATATCAATGGGATGCTGTAATAGAGTTCTTTTGTTCAGACATGGAGGAGTCAAATGAGGATCGGAAGTTCGTACATGTCAAACGGATGCTGCAGTCTCCCGACACAAAACTGTATTTACTCTTTTTACAGGCTACTCTACCCACTTTCACGACATTAAATGTGAAATTGCAGAGTGATGCATCTCAAATTCATCTTGTTAGAAGATATCTCAATTCCTTTTTGAAGGATTTATTGGTCAGATTTGTTGATCCTACAACCTTGCCAGAAATATTAGAGGATTGTACACAGGTAAAATTGCAGAAGAAAAAATATCAAAAAGTGGATGAGGATCTGGTAATTGGATCTCAAACCAGAGGATATCTTGCTGAACCAGCAATAAGTGATGTGCAGAAATGTGCATTTTTTTCTTCAGTACGAAGGTTTTATGAAACTGCGTGCACATACGCAACTAAGCTTCCCTTTTGCGATGATTTTTTAAAACATGCAGAGATAGCAGATCCAAATTTGCATAAAGAAATTTCCTTTCAATCTGTCCAATATTTTTTAAATGTTTTTACGCAAATTATACCCAAAAAAGATTTTGATAATCTTGAAATGGAATTTGTTCATTATCAAGTGGACGCTTTCAAGGCAAGCATATTAACCTGCAATGCTGATACAGAATGGGCAATGATTTCCGATGTAAAAAATGAAAATGGGGCACGTAAGTATACTTTGCTCCTGAAAATTATGCTTTCTGTTTTACTTGTGCCTCAAAGTAATGCTGCAGCGGAAAGAGTATTCAGCCTAGTGAGGAATAATATGACGGATTTCGTGCTTCATTAAGCATAGACACTTTAAATGCAATTCTTGTTGAGAAAGTGAACATGTGTAATAAAAATGTAAAATGCTGTGAGAAAACTTTTTCAAAAGATGATATTTTGAGAGCAAAACATGCCACTGTGCGTCATTTAAATGAAAAATAAATCGTAATTTGTAGGATTTGTTATTGTTATTTAATGAGTAAGATTTTTCTCTTTATCAGTGTAATTTTTTTTAATTAGTTTTGATGGAATAGAATGCAATAATTTGAGGATGTTTTTGTATACATGATACAAAATATTATGGTCCCAAGGTGCTTCTAATATAATAAAAGCACGCCACTACGCATAAAGCATTGAAAACTACACATTTTTGGTCTTTGTACTACACATAAAGGTTGTAAGAGGTTGGCAGCCTGCTCTGGAAGTTTATTATTTTGCTCGTGGTGTTATTTTTTATCAAAGCTCAACCTGATTAGCATTTCTAATGCATTTTTAAACTCATGACATCAAAATGATGCTCATTTCATTTAGATTGAATCTCCTGACATCAGAATGATGTCTATCTCACTTGTGATCTATAATTTTAATTATTGAAGGCAAATAAATAAATAAACGAATCTCACATAATTCATTTTTTACTCTATCAGATAATGTGGAAGCTTAATACTTCCCCCATGGCGTAATTTTTAATATATTATGAAGGAATTAATACTAAACTTTTAATAACGAAAGCTTGCACTCATAAAAAGGACGTCACTCTCACTTGCAACTGCAACCCTTGACAAGAAAGAAAAAGGGATAAGACTGTGCTATTTATAAAGGATTCCCAGTGTATAACAGTAGTGTTTGGCACGTTTTGGCTTCAAATATCAGGCAATAAAGGACAAGATTTCGAGAAAATCACACGAAGCGTTAAATAAAAAATGTTCTAATTTAAATTTCGAAAAAATTGCTTAGAGGTATGTCGGGATCCGTACTGGCGAATTCACATGGAAAATTTGGTAGGCCTATGATCACCTGTCTCGGAGCTATGAGACTAACAAACATTTTACACTTTGTTTCATTTATATAGATTTATCATTGTGTAAAAATGTTTTGATAAAAGCTTTAAGTTCAATTTTAAAATGAATTTAATTTTTTTTTATTTAGGCTTAATATAGAATATTTTTTAAAGTATTAAAATTAAATTTGGTCACAATGATCAACGTATTTTTAGAAAATAGTGCATTTTCAAAATGCACTATGTTTCGATCCTTCAAGACAAGCAAAATTCTTATTCAGTCTAAATATATTATAATAATAATAATAAAATTACATGTACCATTTGTTGCAACTGCTTCATTTTGACTGGGTTTGATAAGAGATTCTTCTTCTGTTCCTTTTCTTTTTTCCTGTAAAAGAAAAATACTATGAAATAACAGCACATCTTGGAATTTTCAGAACCTTATAATCAAAGCAACAGAAAAAGCAGTAAAATTACTGCATACATTATTTCTATTTACAAATACATTAGCAGCATCATGCATATTAACAGCTCTTAATCAGCATAATTTCAGGAAGAAACACTGTGATGTCTATGTGTTTAAATGCATGAATTTTAGCAACTGGGGTGTTTCTAAAGGTGTTGTGCTTACCTGTAATTTTGATCAACAAGGTGATGACTCGATTGTGTTTGTTTCACTTTTCAAACTAACAAAATTAATGCTTTCATTTTGAACCAAAACATTTTTTTTTTTTTTTTTTACAGCTTAACTTGGAACTTGCAGACATCTGGATTTAGATTGGATGTCAAGTAGATTGCTAATACAAAAGCAGATTCAAAATATCTATATTTTTTGTTCAAAATTAAAGGATTACCTAAAAAAAGTTACTTTACTTTAAACAAAATGAATTCTGTAAAATAAAATTTGTGTGCCTAAGAAAAAAAAAAAAACATGATTCTATGCAAAACACAGTAATTTACACAAATGAAGAAAAACATTTTATGCATTATCTTTTAAAATACTTTTAGATTATTTTACAGTTGTACTCTGTCGATAATTGACAAAGCACATAAAAATTGTGAGAAGTGGGCTTTTTCATTAATTATTGTTATTATAATTTTTGGGAGCATATGTATAATGAGAAAATTATATAATATCCATATATAAAAATGTAGTCATTATTTTTACTGTACTGTAATAAAAAAAATTAATATTTCAGCAGCAATTTAAAAATTCAAATTCCTAAAAACTTCAATAAGGTATGTGCTACAGTTTCCAGATAAATTTCTTAATATACTTAAGAGTTATGAAAAGGTTATTAAAGCAAAATAATTAAACTGCCTGTTTTATTTACCCACCTACTACTTTGACTGAAGTTATTTTGAAAAGCGCACTCATGTTACAGGCCCATAACCAGAAATGAAAGTATGGGTCTGAGCCTTACCTAGAAATTTTTTCAGCCTCCTTTATTTATTTATTTTATTTATCCATGAAATATAAAAGTCTTTTTTTTTTCCTTCAGTTTTAGATTTTTTTATTGCCTTTTATTTCATTTTCAGAGACATATGTATGTCTATACAGGGTGCCCCAAAACATTGATCTTGAATTTTTTTTTTCTTTAAATCATAGCTGCCAACCCATATTGCCTTAAACAAGAAGATCAGGGTGCAAAAACAAGAAGTTTTCCTGAAAAATAGGAAGATTTTTCCCAATCAAGTTTAAACTGTACAAACAAGACAGAATCTGAAACTTGTTGAATTTGATCTTTTTTGTGAATAGCTGGTTACAAGCAGCATCTACTTGTTCAGCCCAAGTAAGGATTTACCATAGACAGATAAAAGATAAAACTATCTGCGCACATAATCCAAAACTATCTGCAAACTCATAATAGTTCGTGATAGCTAAATACATAGTGTGTAAATGAACACGTGTATATGCATATGCGCACACATCTGTGCAATGCGCTTGGGCTATAGTGACTTAAAAAAGATATTTCTTTTAGGTATGCATAAAATAAAATAAAAACTTTGAATCACCGGAAAACTATCTGCAAGACCTTTGAATGTATCCGCGCCCGGCATGCGCGCGTGCGTCTACTGCTAGCGTCCCGCGCGTTTGTTTCCCCTCTCCGGCGTTCGCCGAAGTTCGTCGGCAACTTCACTCGCCGCGTGACGTCACGTTTTCTCCCACGGTTCTTCTTTCGGTTTTTCTCATGAGCCGTGATCGCCGCAGCATATCTCCATAGTAACGGAGACATTTTGTTTCTGATTGGCCGGTCAGAACCTTGTTTTATGCAAATTAACTGTTGCACATGTGAATTGTACGTATATAATGTGGTTCCTTTTGCCTGCGAGTTATTGCATTTCTATGGCATGCTATTCGATTCTAGCCTCTGTATATTCTGTGTATGCTAGTTCTGTAAGACGCTCAGCGAGCGTGAATGTATTTGAACTTTATAATATTTATTTTAATTAAAGAACTTTTGGTTTCTTAATGATGTCTCATAATTTCAAGTGTTAAATCACCACTGCTGGCAAAATGCGAATAATATCTTCTAAGATTTTGGTTATGGGCCGAGCAATCCCATTGTAAAACTGCTCATTGCTGACTTTTAATAATGACAGCGTACGTGCATTGTAATTTTCAACTCAAGCCCCGGCCTGTGTTTTCCGTCATTCGGCGTTACCGAGGTGTCTTCACCGAGGAGTGTAGCGGCGTTATGAAGCAAGTGTTCGGGCTCTAGTGTTGTCGTATTCTACAAGTATCATCATCTTGTGCCTTCAAGAGTTCCGTCACCAGTCAAGCTTTCGAATTCCCGTTTTAGTGTTTAGTTTTCAAGCTGGCGTGTTATTCCTTGAGTGGAAATGGACTTTTATTGAGTTGCTTCGACGGGGGCCGAGCATATCGGCGTTTCAGCCAAGCTTTAAAGGAGCCTTTTAACAGACTATGGAACTTTTCCTTGCAGTAATGTTTCGGTTTCATCAGTATGAAGTAGGTCTCTCCCGTGTTGTAAGTTATATTTAAATTTTCATCATATGCATGTGTTTATTATCCTTCTTGTAAATTAGTGTTGTAAAGTGGTAATAATGTGCTCGCATATTCACGAAAGTCACAACCAAGTAGAGATGCTTAATGCATCGAACTGGAACACCTGGAAAGATGACATGAAGGTTTTGTTAATGGAAAGGGGAGTTTGGAAATTTATTGATAAAACTGAACCCGCTTTAGACAATAAAGCTACACAAAAGGAAATACTAGACTACAATTTGCGTAAAGCAAGGGCATATTCGACGATATATTTGGGTGTTAGCCCTGATCTTCGCTCACTTATATCAACGGAAGATTCGGGTGATGTTGCATGGGACACGCTTAAAAAGCATTTCGAACCCTCTTCTAGAGCTAGAACTATACAACTTTTAGATGAATTTTTCTCGCATCGTTATGTTGCGGAAGAAGGAATTGGATTATTTGCTGCTAAAGTAAAGAAAACAATACTTAAATTACGCGACTTAGGTCACCCTGTTGAGGAGTTATATCAGGGATTTCAGCTCATTCGATATTTAGATTCTAACTTTCAGAATATAGTACAAACGATTTATCGTTGGCCAGAGAAAGACTTTACCTTTCAGAAAATCTTAGACGAACTACTTGTAGAGGAGGGACGCATTCGTCAAGTGAAGGGGGACACAAGTAATTACGAGAGTACTTTGTTATCCACAACTGTTGAGGACACGCAAAAACATAAAAATGAAAACCCCAACAAGTTAGGTCCCTGCTTCCGGTGTAAAAAATACGGACATGTAATAGCCCATTGCAGAGTAAAGCTTAGTTTTAATAGAAATAAAAGAGTTACAAAACGAAAAGTAAAATCTAGTAATTATTGTGATGTTAAAGTAAACGAAAATCTCCTTAATGTTGAAGCTAGTAAACCTAATGCAGTAATAAACAAAATTTGGGTATTTGATACAGGTGCATCTAATCATTTCTGCAACAACAAAAGTTTATTTTCCACATATAAACCAGTACAAAACACCGCAATGTCTCTCGCGATAGGAAACTTAGAAAGTGAGGTAGAAGGTGTTGGAACTGTAGAGTTTGGTGTACGTCTTAATGGAAAAGTACATATTATAAAGCTGACGGATGTGATGTACTCACCGAAATTGCGTAGGAATTTGATATCTGGTTTGAAGGTGGAAAGTGCTGGTGCAAAGTTTATAGGTACAAACGGTAAAATTTGGGTGTATAATAAAGCAGGTGAATCAATTTTTTATGCCAAACGTACCAATGGTCTTTATTTTTTTAAACCCTCGCACTACATTAAAAATAAAACGGACGGCAAAAAGGTAGGAAGTAAAATGTATAATCCGTCAACTGAAACAACCAGTGAATTAGCCCTTTGGCACTACAGGTTTAATCATGCTAATATGGATTATTTAGTGCATACTAGTAAAAATAATAGTGTTCGTGGATTACCCACATTAAAATTCAATAAAGAATCTTGTACGTTGTGTAAACTAGCTAAAGCGCGAAGGAAGAGTTTTAAACCTATATCGAATATTAGATCTTCGAAACCGCTTGAATTATTGCATCTTGATGTATGTGGGCCGTTGCCCGTTGCGTCACTTGACGGTAGCCAATATTTCTTAACTGTCACTGATGATTATTCTAGGCACGTAACTGTTTTTACTTTGAAGAAAAAGTCTGAAGTTTTTTATTGTTTTCAAAAATACCAAAGACGAATGGAACGGCAATTAAATTTAAAAATTGTAAATGTGCATACAGATAATGGAATGGAGTTTTGTAATAAAGACTTTAAAAATTTTCTTGACAAAGAGGGTATTCATGCCGAAAGAACAAATACTTACACACCAGAACAAAACGGTGTTAGTGAACGGTTTAACTTAACAGCAATGAACGCAGTTAGGGCTATGCTTCATGCCAGCAGTTTAAATAATAAATTTTGGGGCGAAGCAATTCAATGCTTCGTACACACTTGGAATCGGATTTGTCATAAAAATAAAGATAAAACACCATTCGAACTTTTTACAGGTAGAAAACCAGTAGTCTCTTACTTTAAAATGTTTGGCTGCACAGCCTATGTAAACACACCGAAGAATTTAAGAAATAAATTAAGTTTAAAAGCAAAAACCGGCATAATGGTAGGGTATGCGTCAGATACTAGAGGTTATCGCATATTTCTTAAAAATGAAAATAAAGTAATAGAAACATCAAATGTTAAATTTAGTGAGAGAATTAAGTGTGTGGAAGCCGAACTGGAACCCAGTAAGAGTAATAAAAGATTTGTATATTTTCAAAAAAATGATATGGATTTAACCAGTCTTGAGCAAACGCATGGTGAAATCACCCTCCCCCCAGATGAAAACATCGTTTGGATTAGACATGCTGTTCCACGAAAGGATGAAACGTGAGTTGATATTTATTATAACATTGAGGGTAAAAATATGCGTTTAAGATCCGGTAATGAGGTAGAGAAATACTGTAAAGCGCATAACATTAAATTTGATAGTAATCTGTTTGATTTTAGTGGTAAGAACACTTATTCAGGAAAAGTGACAGATCAAATAAATTTAGATGAAACAACGGACAATTGTCAACCCGAAGCGCTTAATATAGAAATAAAAATTCCCAGTAATTATAATGAATGTATGTCGTCTGCGGAAGTCGAAAAATGGCAGTGTGCTATGGCCGAAGAATTAAAGATGATGCATGCGCGTAATGTGTGGGAACTAGTCCCTAAACCTGATAATAAAAAAATTATAGGGAACCGCTGGGTATATAATTTGAAATGTGATGAAAATAATAGGATAGTAAAATATAAGGCCAGACTTGTAGCGCAAGGATTCGCGCAATATAGAAACGACACATATGACAAAGTTTTTAGTCCGGTAGTTAATTTTTCATTAATCAGACTATTCTTTTCAATTCTTGTATGTTTCTTTAATTGGTGTTACTGTCAAATCGATATTAAATGTGCGTATTTATATGCACCTCTACAGGAAGAAGTTTACATGTATCAGCCACAGGGATTCAAAGATCCCAACCATCCTGATCACGTTTGCCTACTTAAAAGAGCTTTGTATGGTTTACGGCAGAGCGGTAAAGAATGGTTTTGTGAACTTGACCGAACACTAGAAAAATTAAAATTTAAAAGACTAGAATGGAGTAATTGTACATACGTATATAGTGATAATGTTGTTCTTCTTGTGTATGTCGATGACATTTTGATTTTTGGAAAAACATTGGACTGCGTCAACCACATTGTAAGTTTGTTCAAAAATGAATTTGATATCACTGTTTTAGGAAAAACAAAAATGCTTCTAGGAATTGAATTTGAAGAAAAGTTTGGAAAGTTATACATACACCAACACAAGTACATAGATAAAATTTGCGAACAATACAAAAGTTTTAATTTCCCACTATCAACTCTCCCCATTGTTAAAGGCTGTATCCTGTCAAAGACGGACAGTCCTGCATCAGAATCGGAAAGAAATGAAATGTTAAAGTTACCATATAGAAACGTTGTGGGATGTTTGTCGTATCTCGCGAACCGTACGAGACCAGACCTTTGTTATGCTGTAAATATTTTAGCACAATTCCAAGAAAACCCCGGTGTAAAGCATTGGAACGCATTATTGCGATTATTGGGTTATGTTCAATATACAAGAGATTATAAACTTAATTTGTCAGATGTAACTAATGTAGAAATTAACTGTTATAGTGATTCAGACTTCGCATCCAATAGAGATGATCGCATTTCTATGGGTGGGATATTGCTGTTCATGAGTAATGCGCCCATAATTTGGCGTACGTTCAAACAAAAGTTTGTAAGTCTTTCTACCATGGAATCGGAATTTGTTACTTTAACGGAAGCTTCTAAAGAAGTTAGTTGGATAAAACACATCTTAGATGAATGTAATGAATTGGTAATTGCTGAATTACAATTAAAAGACAATAAGATATTTTGTGACAATGAGGCCGGGATTAGATATGCAAAATCGCCTATTGAGAATATTCGATCTAAGCACATTGACGTAAAACTACACTTTATAAGGGATTTAGTAAATGATGGACTTTTTGAACTTAGATATGTTCATAGTAAAAAGAACTTAGCTGATGTATTTACGAAGCCACTCCACAAGCATGGACTGAATAAGTTTTGTGAGGTTATATTTGAACGAAGTGTATAATATATTGTTTTCTTGCATAGGAATATTTGTGGTTTGTGATTAAAAAAAAAAAAAAAAATTGTGTGTTTGTAAATAATTCTGCAGAATACGTCTAATAAGGTTTATTGTATTGTGTTGCATCGTTTAATATATATATATACTAAAATGTTTTGAATTTAAATGGTTAAAGGTTTTGGGAAAGTAATTTTGAATTTTTTTCATGTTTTGATAATGTACTTTTTTTTGCTGCGATCACGGTGCATGAGAGGAGGCCGCTTGCTAGCCTCCCGCACGTTTGTTTCCCCTCTCCGGCATTCGCCGAAGTTCGTCGGCAACTTCACTCGCCGCGTGACGTCACGTTTTCTCCCGCGGTTCTTCTTTCGTTTTTTCTCATGAGCCGTGATCGCCGCAGCATATCTCCATAGTAACGGAGACATTTTGTTTCTGATTGGCCGGTCAGAACCTTGTTTTATGCAAATTAACTGTTGCACATGTGAATTGTACGTATATAATGTGGTTCCTTTTGCCTGCGAGTTATTGCATTTCTATGGCATGCTATTCGATTCTAGCCTCTGTATATTCTGTGTATGCTAGTTCTGTAAGACGCTCAGCGAGCGTGAATGTATTTGAACTTTATAATATTTATTTTAATTAAAGAACTTTTGGTTTCTTAATGATGTCTCATAATTTCAAGTGTTAAATCACCACTGCTGGCAAAATTCGAATAATATCTTCTAAGATCTACATTATCTGACTAGGGGATTTACAGTAAGGATGTACTGAATACCATATTTTTTGGAATAACAAAAATTTGGTTAAAATTCTAACCAAATATTCAGTTAAAATTTATTAAACCGTTACAAAACTTTGATTACTATTATTAATTTAATTAGTTTGTTTTTAAACAATATTTAATACTTCATATGATGTAAAACTTCAGAAATTAAAATACTACAAAATTTAATATCCAAGTGTTTCCTTTAAATAGAAATGATTTTTTTTTTTTTAACCTGCATATTTTACAAAATATTAGCAGTTAATTGACTTTATATATTCATGTACACTTAATATTATGAGAGCTTTTCTTTTCTTTCTTTTTTTTTTTTTTTTTTTTTTTTTTCTGGTTACTGTTTCGTCTTTAAATGAGTTAGTACTAGTAAGGTTAAAGTAACGTGTCAAAAAGTTTAAGAAAAATTGAAAAGCAATAAAACTTAAATTTAACTTCTGAGTGTTTTCTCTTACACTAAAATTATAAGGGTTGCTCAAATGAAAAGTGGATACATGCGATTGTGTAAGAATAACTGCAACTATAGCAGAGCCACCGAACAGGGATATAAAGGGAGGTTGGAGGTGTGCCCTGCATACAGTGTTCAACAGTGAAAGCTGTTAGTGGTAGAGGAAATTGATCAAAAGTAAAGTCGTGCTATACATGGATGCGTCCAGAACGCAACAGCGTGCGGTTGTACGGTTTCTGATTGCGGAAGGTGAGCGTAATGCAGACATCTATCAGTGAATGGTGGCAGTCTATGGGAAGCACTGTTTAGGTCGAACGGCTGTAAACAAGTGGTGTAAAAGATTTTGTGAAGGGCGGCAAAAAAGATTCAGATCTGCCAAGACCCGGCCAAACAAACATTGTGATCACCGACACAAGCTCAACATTTTTGGGATGCTCTGTATATCGCACATAGATAGTTATATTAAGGAATGGCTGTGAACCCCCCCCCCCTAAAAACACAACTAGATTCAAAGTCATACCTTGCCTTTCAATTGGTTATAAGCATGTTGTGTTAGTTGACAAACTAAAGAATTCATGGAATACTCACATAATAGAGAATAAAGGATCTTCTCTTATTTTATTGGCAAGATCTACTGTAGCAGTCCCACTTAAGTCTTGGCTGCTGAACATGGTGGAACCGATGTCAAACTCTGTAATAAAATAATATTTGAATTTTGTAGTACAATAGTAAAGCAATTTCATTGAATATGAAACATTTATTTATGTTATATTGTTATGAATTTTTGGGGTAACCTGCTGTTCTGGGGTTTATAATAGTTTAAAATTCATATTCTACGCATCCAATGGTTAAATTTTGCTTTTTGTTGCATCAAAATTGGTCAACTAGAACACGAGATACAGAGTTTTGGGCTACTGTATTGGTTCATATAGCATTTTCTAGAAATCTAGAGAAATATTGGTCCTAGAACTTCGGTAACCTCACTTTCGGGGCCTTTTTTTGGAGCCGAATTTGGCGATATTTCACCAAAAGTTGCCAAGATTGGTCATTTGACACAATTTTCCCAATGGGGCTTGTAAAGTTAGTTTTTCTGCATTAACAAGCATAACAGCCTAATATTACTCTTCTATTATCCTAATATTCTCAATCAAAATCGAACCTTTTCTAGTACATTACACGGATAGTTCTCTCTGGAGCCTTCTATGGCATTCGTCGAAGACTATAAAAGTGACGGGCTCCCTCTGTTTGAGTCAGTTCTCACCGAGCATTCGTTGAGTGTGTTATCCAGCTTCCGATGAGTATGCTGCTTTGCTCTGTGAACAGTGCTTAGTTTGCTTGCTTTTTGAAGGCTTGTTTCAAAGTGCTGTGTGTAAATTCTTTATTGCTGAGTCTTGAGGGACTGTTCACAAAATCCCTTGTATATTTCCACTGAATTTTTGCCGGTGGATGTGTTTTATTTAGTGTGAGAAATACAGCATTTGTGAAAGCTTCTGTACAAAGCAGAATGTTAAAAAGCACACTACTGGCTGATTGTGCTGGTGAATTTTGTACAGCTGATTGTTTGTCGAAGTTCTAGAAACAATAAAGCTTGTGTTCTATCCTGACGAGTAGACTCTTTTCTAGAACTTTCTACACCTACTGGACTTTAGAATAACAAACCCTGGAATTAGAAAAGTATTCTGCAACAATATCATTAGAATATGATGTTCCTATTTAATTATTCTTCTATTAGGTACATAGAGAACAAACACATGATTATTTTTAAAAATTTTCTAAATATTCTGTAGAGTAAAATTAAAACTACCTAATAAGCATACATTGATTGAATATTCTCATCCTATAGTAAAAGATGGTATACAAAAACTAATTTATCAATAATTAATTAATATACAACCTTCAAAACTAGGGATGCACCGAATACCATATTTTGCTGAATAACGAATACCGAATATTCGGTTAAAATTCTAACCAAATATTTAGACGAATACCAAATACTTGGTTAAAATTTATTAAACTTATTAACCATTATTAAACTTTGATCACAATGATTAATTTAATTAGTTTTTTCTTTAACAATATTTCATATGGTGTAAAACTTCAAAAATTAAAATGCTGCAAAATTTAATATCCAGGTGTATTTCCTTTATTATTAACTTTTTTAAATATTAGTGAAATGCTGGTAATTTTTTTATCTGCATATTTTATTTAAAAAATTAGCAGTTAATTGACTTTTACTTATGAACACTTTAATGTTATGAGTTTTTTTTTTTTTTTTTTTTTTTTTTCAGACCAAAATACCTAAAATATATACTAAGGACCTGATTCAAACGAAAAGCAAACAATCCCTACCAGAGTTTAATCACTTTGTTAGACAACAGCAAACCGGTATTCAAATGAAACATGTGAATGCGATCTTACTTGAAGGACTGGTCTTAAAAATTTTTCGCCAACCTATGATGACATCAGAAGTTGACCTTGTGGCACCATCTTTTTTCTCATAAATATAAAAATAATCTCATATTCTCATAAATTGCAGTGATAAGATTTTTTTTTTAATCATTAAAAATATGTGCTTGCCTAAACTTGTTAAAATTACTTTTTACCATATATTCTATCTAAAAATAGGTGTTTTATCTTATGGGGAAAATAATTTTGTAAAATTAAAAGAAAGCATACAGGAAAATGAAAAAAAGGAAAGAAAAATAGAATAAAATTTGTATAACTTTGAAAAATTAATATATATATATATATAATTATAATTCAATTACACTTTAAAAGATTTTGATTAAAATTGTTCACAAAAACTAAAGTGTTTCTTTTTTCCGAATGAGTGATAGTTAAAAAAAAAAAAAAAAAAAAAAAAAGAGAGAGAGAGAGAGAGAGAGAGAGAATAAGCTTTCTTTATATGTGTCTTAATTTTCCTAGTAGTGGTAATTTATTACTATTCAATGTGTGTAATTTTGATTTTTAAAACTTTCAAAGTTTGGGTACATACATGTTCATATTATTGTTCCAAAATTATTTTTAAAAATTTCCTTTTTTTTTTTTTTTCCAGTAAATTAAGCATTTTTTTATAAGATTAATACTCACATTTTAAACATTATCAAATAGCATATGATAAAAAGCATTTTAACCAGTTTAGACAAGCATATCTTATTAATAATAAGCATTAAAAAAATTTTTGATCAACTATCACTTCAATTCTGTAAATTATGTTTCTGAGAAAAAGAATTTCGCAATGTGATTAGAAGATGGCCCCACCTGATCTAGTTTTATTTGGTTTATGCACTGGCTCTAACTCAAACTTCTTTCAGACAAATCTTTTCTCGTAAAACTTTTCATAAGTTTTGCAAACTACTAAGAATCTTTAATTGAACTGCTGATTACTGAAATTACATTGTATTTGCTCGTAATTCAAGATAATCAGAAATCAAGATACTAAGTCTTTCTCGATCTACAGCCTAAAGATGGCAAAAAAATGTTTGAATTAGGCAAAACAATCGCACAAGAGTGTTCGTGGCATCACATGCCCAAAAAGCGTTCATGTGTTCCGTTTGAATAGGAAAATTTGTTTTTATTTGAACTTTTCCCCCGCTCGCGAGAGAAAACATTCAAATTCTGTTTTGTTTGAATCTCGCCCTTAGTCTTTCATACAAATATACATACCATCTTTCTTTGGTTCAGTTCCATTTTCTTGTTGATCTAATAATTCCAGGGTCTTATCAATTTTACGACCAAGTAAATATTCTTCTCTGTTGACCATAGCAGCAGGGCCTTGATACATCCAATCAAGGCGTTCCTCTCTCTTTCTGCATAAAATTTATAAAACAAATAAGTACTTTCACTTATAGCTTTTTTTTTTTTTTTTTAATGACACTGACAAAAGATCAAGGTCGCACTTCTGCACAACAGTAGGTCCTTGTCTGCAGGTATTTAAGTACAGAGGTCACTGCTTATTCCGGTCATATCAGGGCGGATTGAAATTTAACGGAATAACCGAAATCCGAATTAAACAGCGGGACCATAGTAAAAGTGAAAAAATTTACGAAAACAATCAATGAATTAATTCAAAAATATGAATTATATTCATCGAGAGTTTAATGTATGCACATATTAAAGAATCTTATATAATAAAATCCAAGAGTAAACAAAGTTTGTAGCTGGCTGGCTATGTATGTGACTAGGTTTGTGACCTACAATCTTATGCGTGTGCCTTTCGGTGGCATAGCGCCTAGACGGATGGTTGCAGACCAATGTAATTTTATATACGGCTTCCCTATGACATGCCCTAACACACCTCGAAGCAATTTTTCTGAAATTCGAATCAGAAAATATTTTATTTTATATTTTAAGTGATTTTTGGCATTTTTTTCTTGCTTAATACGTAAAATGTTGGTAATTATTTTTTTTTTTTCTACACTCACAATAAAAAGATATTTGCATCATCAGACAGAGGGGAGAATTTCCTTTAAAAAGCAGTTTTTTCTGACTATGTAACACATTTACAGATTTTTTAAATTTTTAAAGAAAGATCACTTTTGTCAAAAGTCCTTAAAATAATTTTAAAACTGTTGCATCTTGAATTCTATCCGTCATAACTTTTTGATACTTTGAGAAATGACGGAGCATTGATTCCACTCTCAGTTGATTCCTACTTTAGGACCCCCACTCTCGCCAACGTGACGATAAATATTGATATACAGTTGCCATTACGATTTTTGTATTTATATTGCAGCCATACGGCAAAGGGTTTATTTGTAAATTTCTCTCAATAATCAACCGGTATTAAAGTTGATTTTGCACGTGATCAGTCATGAGTTTTGATCTTTGATAAGACCGTTGCCTACGAGATGTTCATAATATGTAGTATTACGTAGGCAACGATAAGGTTTAGTACCCTTTTATGCATTCTCGATCTTTGTTTAGAAAATTTCTATCGGCTTTTACCCAGTAAAGTATAATTTCGCAAACACTGGGTACTAAATTCCTGTTTTATTTTCATATTGGTACGTATTAATAGGAGCAGACGATTCAATTTCAACTCATTTATATTAGCATCGTCAAGCACAAATAAATCTGATAAGGGAAGTTTGGTTGCTAGGGTAACTTTAAATATTAAAGTATACATATGTATTTGTATTTATGCATTAATGATATAATTTAATATCACGGACACAAAAATTTCTGGCATCTGAAAATTGGTTGCTAGAACAATTTTACATGTTAATATTTTAACTTATAAGAATTGAGTTCTTTTCAAATTTACTAATTGATAACTATTTCTAAACAGCGGATTCGGTGAATTTATCTATTCTGTTTCTTAATTTGGTGAGGTGTTTTAAATTTGCCTTGCAAATTTTTAAAAATCATTAAAGAATTAGTTCTTTTGTTAATTATTTTAACATTCTGATTCCATTTCCTAAAATTGTTGCAATTCAACATACTTCATTGGTTAAAATAAAGTAAAAAATTCACGAATCTGCTTTTAATAAAGGAAATACATATAAATTTAAAGAATCTGCTCATAAATTCTTGTCAAATGAAATCATTTGGAACATGTAAGTACATCATTACATTTATTTTATTTGCCAACTAATGTATTTTTAATAATTATCTTCAAATTCCGTATTTGGTGCGTTGAATGCTGAATTGTTCACATTAATTTCATCCAGTTTCTCTGCGAAGCATTGAAACTTGTGTGCATGCACGATCACGGACTATTCACAGGAAGGTTCGCCAAAACACGGCGATTTTTTTCGTTGGCGAGAGTGGGGGGTCCTAAAGTAGGAATCAACCCCACTCTCTTTTAAAAGAAACATCGGGGGAAATATAAATTAAGAGATTTTTTACAAATTTTTAAGTAAAGAAGGATTCTGAATACAACAGCTGTTGCTTTACCATCGTGGGAACTGAAACTGAATAGTTGCCAGTTGAAAAAAATAAATACAATTACTTTAAAATAACTGAGTTTTTGCATGTGAAATCTACGTCATTTTCATATAATGAGTTTAAAACCCCTTTCGAAATCAATCAGAATAATGGACTCACAAGCAGAGCATACGTTACAAACGAAATAATTTCATATTATATATTACATTACCAGAAAAAGAATTTAATGCAGGGATCCGTAACTTAGCGTAATGTGCGTTATAACCAATTCGTTATTCGTTACAAATCATAACATTATTCACAAGCCGAATAATGTTATTCATACCGTAACTTTCAAATCGTTCTTCACGAAATAACGTTATAATCTATAACGTCAATGATTTGAGAAATCAGTATTCGGTTACTTGACCCAAGAGTGCTCGAGGAATAACGTTATATTTAATAACGATATTCAACGTACACTTAATATAACGTTATTCTTTTCTGTGCTATACATAATAACTGTAAGAACAGTAACAGAATGCATTCGGTTAATCATGTTAACCGTTTAGTTTATAACGTTAAACTCACATAACTATTTGATAACGATACAGTATCAATTAGTTAGAATATAACCTTTCGTTCAATAACAATTTAAATACGGTATGAGACCATAACGTTAAAGGAACAGAACGACATCTTCATACCGTTATAATGCAATAACGAAATGCCATTCATATTGACACAATCCGTTACAAAATATAACAAATTGGTCCAATATATTTAAATACGGTATAAGATCTAACCGTTCGAGTAACCTAAAAATTTTGATCCGAATCATCGGCTTTTCGGACTGAGAGGAGGGAGAATGAAAGGTAAAAGTATTGAGTGGGTTCACCACCCGGACTCGTGTTCCATACATAAAACGCAGGATACATACAAGGACTGATTTTCAGCATGGCATTCGGGGCAATTGCCTGGGCCCCCCAACAATAAGGGGCGCTCACAAATAAGCTTTTAACTTGCACATTTTGAATTTAATTTAAAATGAACAGGGTAGATACTAACAGTGGCGGATTCAGAAAAAATTCCGGAAGTGGCACAAAACATTTGGCTCATATTTCTGGTAAATAAATTCACTTGAATTTAAAAACGAAGTCAATATTTTACACTGTAATTTTCAGGTGGTACATGTTCCTGTGTCCCTCCCCCCACTCTGGATCGCTGACAATGTATATTGAAGAGGATTTTTTTCATTTTTTTTAAAAGCTGCTACTTCAGCTAGATTATTTTATTGAAGTATTGGGGGTTAAAGATAATTTTTCGTACTGTGATTGTATTACCTTTTATTTTTTAATAAAAAGATAACCTTTTCTGGGCACAGTCAGTTTCAGCATGTCACTTTTTTACAATATTAAAAAAAATTGTTTAAAGTGTGAATGTCCAGCGTTTTGTCCTATTCTGCGGCTGTCAATCTAACAGTGTTGAGTTTTGGTCGCTTTTATCCAGTTACAGCGTGAATACGCGTTAGAACCCTTTAAAATGTCCTTCGACCAAGGCACCTCCTCTCTTTGGCAGATAGCCCTTGCGTAGCTTCACCACAATACAATACAACAGAATTCGATGCAGGGTGGTTTGCCCGTTTCAAGTCTGGTGACATTAGCTTAGAAGATAAACCAGGACGAGGTCGACCATCGGATTTTGACGACCAGGCACTTTTGGCAGACTGGAAGGGAGCGAAAGCTGGGACTGTTCCGGCCGATGGGGAAAGAGAAAAACGCCTGATAATTATGCACCGACCTAATAATTTTAAAAGTTAAAATAATTAGTAGTTGTTCTTTCTTTACTTTAAAGAAATGTAAAAAAGTGATATACCGATGTTGACACCGCCCCTGGAAAGGTTAAATTGTAGGTCTATTTAAAAAAAAATTTTTTTAAGGAAGTGTGAGTTAAGGGCTTAGCTAGGGGTACATATCCTCCTAACACCGAAATTTTTAGATCAGTCAGTGTTAGCATTCGATGCAGGTATGTGAGTATGTGTATATCGTATGTGAGTATTTTGCGGAGGCAAATTTAAAAGACTGGTATCTGCTTAGCGGGGGGGGCGTTGCCTTGGGCGAGGTCTTTTTCAGAAATTCGAAGCATATTCGCGTAACATCTGGCAAAAATCGCCCAAAACTTCAGACTGTTAGATAGACGCAGTTGCCTGGAAGTCTGGATTTTAATACTTTAGCAATCCACCATACTCAATGTTTTATTCATTTGGCACGATGCGACCTCATAAGCATTTAGATTTTTATGCCTTGCAAAAATTACATTTATTTATACACAACTCTAATGCATTGCTCCTTCCAAAGAAACTACTCTCTGCACTGTCGCAAGATAATGGAAAGAAATCCGGAATCACTGATCTAGTGCTATCAGGAATGTTAATATATTTGAAAAGACATACAGTTTTACGTGTTATGTAACATCATATGTAACATCATTGATCTCATGAACTCCAATTATGTACCAATCATCCATTACTTTTATGTTTTTTCTTGTTTTATTTTTGCATATCATTTCTTTTTTGAAGAAAGGGAAAATGATGTTGAGTGCGGAGATAGTACTTTCTTAATGTGCATGCAAATTATGTCTTCCCTCCCCCTCCCCTTGAAGGAAGTCTGCGTACGCTACAGTGGCGTGTGGATGTACCCATATATTACGTTAGCCATACTGCTCAAAAGGGTTATAATTAAAGGTCCAATAAAAAATAAAATGGTGCAAAACTATGAAACTGCTACGATAAAAAAAAATTTATTGCTATTACGCAAATGTGATGACTGATTTTCGGAATACTATTTAGTCATTTCTCTCATGTGTCAATGATCCTCATCTTTAAGTCTATCGCATTTTTACTTTCCGAACATATATGGAAAGTATTGTAATCATGAAAATATTCGACTTTTAAGATTTTCATGTATTTACACGTTTTCGGGCATTAATTCATTTATTTTGTTTTTGCGGTGATGGATTTGTGTACGTAAGCAAACACGATAACTCTTAAATAGTGCATTTGATTGAGCTGAAATTTTGTATATATATTATAGACCACCCATATTGATTTTCGCGTGTACAAGATGTGTAGTTTTTTACAAGGCTGCAAAAAGAATTTAATACATAGGGCGGGAGTTCCTGAAAGTGCGCTAATTGAGTATTTCAGTATTTTGTGTTATGGCAAGCCTACACGAAGGGCATCTACCCACGGGAGAGGGAGACTTGGGCGGGCCTTGAGGAGGGGACCTTTTTAAGGGGTTCTAACACGTATTTACTTTGTATCTGCATGCACATAAAACCGCCTGAATCTCTACATCCTTTGATCGACAGCCACGCAGTATGCCTCAACGCAGGACCAGTACACTTTGGCTGTCTACCATACTCATTGTTTTAACGTTAGTTCTAAACGGTGTATTTGATTAAGCGAAAATTAAGTATATGTATATTGTAGATCTCAGGCACATGACCGGCAAATATTTTGGTGTGTGCACAGCTTATAGTTTGTTAACAGGGTTGCAAAACAGGATTCTTATACATTATTATGGTTTATAGATACAAATAATTTAAGGCGTACTAGTGTCTAAATGGTGCATTCGTATAAGTTCAAATTCAGTATGTATATTGTAGGTCTCCGTTTTACGATCGACGACCGATCACGAGTCCATTTCGACGAGTTTTTCCCGTCTATACATACGTTTGTACATATGCAACTCACATATCTCAAAACTATTGGTTGTAGAGTGTTAAAATTTTATATTTAGGATTGCTGTAACATCTAGTTGTGCACCTCCCGTTTTGGCTCCAGTCGACTGGATAGTTTATTTACAGGGCCAAAGTAAAGTTTTCCCACGCTAAACTTCTCACTAATCTTCAAATTTTATTAAAACATCATACAAAATACTATAAATATCTTGAGATAAGATTGGATTTATAAAACACACATATATTTTTAGATGCCAGCCATTTACAAGGCAACCAACAACCATCAGGTCCTTTTATATAAATAATAATTCAATCTTTAGAATCCCTGCACGGCCTTATTTCCAATTCCAGGACATGTTCTTTCAACAGCTCGATCATCTATTAAAACATCGGGTACGTTTATAAACTTATCCAATCTTTACTGCCACCCAAAAGATTTTTCATACATTACGGTCTATGGGCAGAAATTCATTATAGCGTATTTAAAAAGTATTAGGCTATTTCAAACGAATAAAAGTGATATATGTTGTTAAGGATCACAAAATGAATCTCTCCACTGAAAATAGTGTCTCTATTTATAGTTCTTCTACAGGAACACTCAAAAAATTCCAACACATTAAGGTCAAATGGCAGGTTTAGAGACATTCAGCCTTTTCAAGCACAATACGATCCTAGCATGCAGTTAGATTATGGTGCAACGACGGTCACGTGCCTCCCTCAAAAATTACGCCAAAAGTGCGATTGGAGAATTGCAAGATTGGAGAATTTTGGTGTACATTTGTATGTATTTAATCCTTATATCTCAAAAATTATTGGTCGTAGATTGCTGAAATTTCATATCATCAACAAATTATAGAGATGTCATTTTCTTGGATCTCATCCAAGATTGTTGTTACATCTAGTTGTGCATTTCAATTTTCGGTTCCAATCTACTTGAGAGTTTATTTACAGGACCACCGAAAAGAATTTCAATACATTAATGCCTATGGAAATCGTCAATATATTACGTACTGTAGTCAGTCATTGTTTGATCAATGCTCAAAATCCTACTATTTTTCATCGACCTCGGTGAGTTTTGCCGAAATATCGCCAAATCCGGGGCCAAAATTAATTTTGTATTTCGTATAACTCTAAAACTTTTAACCGTAGAATGTTGAAATTTTGTATTTAGAACTATTGTAACATCTAACTGGGCATCTCTTTTTTTGATAGCAATCGACTGGGTAATTTACTTACAGATTCAGCCAAATGGGTTTAAATACATTAAAGTGTATGGATATATTGAGTTAATTGAAAGTCTGTGATGAATCGCTATTTCTGCTATTGCCCAAAATCTCGAACTATCTCAAGTTTGTTGGCTTTTGGAAAAATATATCCCAATTAAGTGCCAAAAGCAAATCTTTCAAATACAGCCCAGCTTGGCGATATCTCAAATGTTTGGCTAGAATTCGCTAAACCATAGTATTATTGCAGTATTTTATCTTTTCCAAACAAAATACGTTTAGATGAAGTGCGTCGAAAATATTTTTGATTTTATAGACGTTCTAGGAAATCATGTGGTGTCCACATCAGATTTTTTTCTGTGAACTCCGGGAATAGTACAGATTTTGGAGTTCGTCCATACTCACTGAAGGACGATTGAATTCAAGGGTGCCGGCAGGTTCATTTCCAGGAGGGTGCACCCAAGATATACACATATACATGGTGTTACTGAATTCATTGGCCAAACTTTAAGAATAAATAAAATGCATATAAAGAAGCATTTTTTGTATAGCAGATTAGCAGTGTGAGGTTAGAAATAAAAAGTGTAGGTGAAAATATAGCAAAAGCAAAAGAAATGAAAAAGCTCTATTGTAAATGCTCAAATTTGATGGTAGCGTCTAGCAAGTGATTGTCGTACCCTTTCGAAGATGCCAGGTGTTCCACGAACGGTTGCAGCGGTTACTAAAGTTTTGTAATGAGGCCCTCATCTGAGTCAACTGGAGTCTTGTAAACGAGTGCCTTGAGATGTCCCCAAAAGCAAAACTCGATTAATCTAATGAACCTACTGGCCAAGAGTATAGTTCCGTTTGTCCAATCCATCAGAGGTCAAAGATGACAATGAGGCAATTACGCACATTATTTATGAAATAGGCTGGATCCCTATCGTGCTGAAACTATCTAAATTTTTCATTTCCAACCAAACATTGCAACCCAGAAAAATGCTTCTTTGTATGTATTTTAGCTACCTTCAGGGACACCCTGTATACATGCATATAAAAAATTAGACTATTTGGCGTTTGAAGGAAAAAAAGTCTTGACTGGAAAATGTAGCATTAATATGTGAAATGAATATCGTCATAGATATTTTGTCGCAGCTGAAAAGTACAAAATCTTAAACTATTAATTTGGCCTAATTAGTAATACCTCAATTTAAGTATACTAATAATTAATTATTTAAATTATATGCAATTTTGATAACATTGTTTAATATTTAAATAGACTACTTTTCCCAGAAAAACTGAAGCGAAAAAATGTATTTTGTCTAGCATTGATGTATATAGCAATTTTTGGCTTAGGGATGGGTCTCCCCCATGTCCAGTACTGAAAATGGTAGATGGCTAAAATGTGAAGGTCAATAGTTCTGATCTGCCGCGCGGGTGTCAATCTAACGGTTTTTAGTCTTGGCCAGTTTTCTCTACATGTTACGTGAAAACGCGTTAGAACCCTTTAAAAAGTCCTCTGCCCAAGGTAACCTGCTCCTTCCATCACAGATAGCCCATGTGCAGGTTTTCCTTAAGTGCAGTTGGCAAGGACATCCCCGTATTAAAACTGAGCCCAAGTTTCGAAAATGGCGCAGTGATGCCTTCACTTAATATTTGAAAAACCACCATCTCAAAATACAAATTTTCATCTAACAGTTTTTGAGTTTAAATCTCTGAAAAATTAACTCTATAATGTTAAAAAGAAATGTTAAACTTTAAGCGTTTAGTCCTAAAATAATTGTATTTAATCATATTCACAATAGAGTCTGGATAGTTCGAGTCTCGATTGTTCTAGTTTTCTATACATCTCAGTTAGTGAAAAAATCAGTTTAGCTCCCAAATAATGACCAACACATATGAAACAGGCAATTTTTTTAATTGCAGGTCGAAAATTCAAATACTTGGTGCACCCGGAAGCCCTATCAGAAATCCCTCTTCCAAAGAAAGTGGGTGTATTTTTTCTGTAGATGTTCTCATAGACATTTCTGTGCATTATTGACACGCTGCTTTGGCAATGGTGCGATACTGCTGTTCGGAAACTAGTCAATGTGTCAATACAAAACAGTTGATTATTGTATTCTGATATAATTAACCTAATCTAATCAGTAATATGCTTATATGTAACTACATTTTTCATTTAAATATGTACTCAAATCACAAAAATTGATTTATTTCCATTTATTTTTTTATTAATTTGATGATTTCGATAATTCAAGACAAGCCCAGTCCCGTCTACCTCGAATATTATCGAGACTATTTCAAAATAGTTTTTCCTGATTGCGGACACATGCCGTGACGCATTCAACACTACTACGACGGTAAGCGTTGGTCAATACATTATGAGGGCTCATGTGCGTGCGCCAACATTATCCAAAATAAAAATGTGGATGACTTCTCAAAAGTTTCAAATTCATGTACAATGGTAGAAAATATTAAGCCATAAACACAGGTCTAAACAGCTAATTTAATGCGACAGTTATACGTAGAATTGAAAATATCACACACACATTTAGGCTATTTTTTTATCTGTATTAAGTGTAAAACAAATTACTTATATTTTCAGGTTAATTATACTTTTTTCAAACTCCAGGGTGGTGCAAGTGCGCCCCCTTTCACCCCCCTCCCGGCCCCCATGGTTGAACTAAACAGAAATCACAAAATCATAAAGAGACCATGGTCAGTTCTATTTACCGTTAATGAGGTATAAGAGGTTTATGAGATAGTGAATAAGTGTACTTTTATGATGGTACATAATAGAGAAAAAACGTAAGTAATGTTTAAAAAAATATCAGTACAAAAAATGTAAGAACTGTAATCTCCACTCCTCCTCTTCTTAATTATTGAATGTTCCAACATACCAAGACAGAACTAATGTGAAATCGTAAAGCTGCCGTATTCAAATTCTGCGCCTAGTTTTATAGAAACTATGTCAATTTGTACTATTTGATTTATTGTCTTCCGAAGAAATTTTGTACAACAAGCAGTTCGTGCATCATGACCACGATGAGTTTTTAGTCATGAGCATGAGGAAAGCATGATCACATTGTCCCCTTTTAAATATATAAATTCATTTGACAGAAGACCGACGATGTAAGAACACATGAACCTGGGGTTGAGGATATTGGGATATATCATTCCCCGGGTAATTTTAGCATGAGTTTTAATATTTTTCCATCAAGTCGAATTTTAAGTTTATATATGTATGGCCATAGTCGTCGACTCCATGGGGCTTGCGGGGCTGAAGCCCCGCAAGCCCCATGGAGTCGACGTCAAAAATTTCGTCGTTGTCAAAAATTTAGTTCCAATCTTTCTACTGTCAAATATCTTTTTTTTCTATATTGGTTGAAACTCTAAGAGTGTGGTGCTACTATTTTTCGATAAGACAAAAGCCTGTGGATACGGAGCTTTTTCACAAAGAACTCCTCAAAGGATTTTGTGAGAAGTAATCGTCTCAAATGAATTAGTCAGAAGTAGCAAGAAATATTTCTTGACTTTGCAGATGATTAGCAGATAAAATAGCCATAAAAAGATGACCTTGAGACTGAGGGGGCGACTTTCTTGCAGAGAGTTGTTTTGTTCCTGGAGGGGTCAAGAAAAACGCAAACTTGAGGTTGCCGACAGCTTTCGGTTGAGAAGAAAGAGCAACAGCATTGTAGCTGAGGTGTCATGATTGCTTCTGGCAGGGTTTGAATTTTGCGCCCCCTCAACACAATGTTTGGAAAGTGTTCCTCACAAGTGTTACGCCCCTAGCAGTGGTATACAGTAAGCCTCCGAAACCCCCGAACACACACTTGAAAGTTACCCCGTAGTGTGGGGGCAGGAGGGCGAAGAGACCCCCCACACAAGGAATTATTTTTTAAATGAAATTAAATATTTTGTAATTTTAATTTTACTTTCGTTTTTTTAAAGAAACCGCAGAATATTAGAATTTATCTTAATACTTTACAGAGGATAGACAGAAGAACAGACATATATTCAGAGTGTGTCACAATTCCCTCCCGAGTTTGGAAAGCTTATTAAAAAATATATTACCAATACAGCAACGAAGTTGACTTTAATGAATAAAGAATGTTACAAGCTTTTTTTCATAAATGTTCAATATGTGAACCTTTCGTGATGTGGCAGCTATCAAGTCTAAAGTCAAATTCTTCCCTCCCATACTCGCTTTAACTTGTCGCGATCAATGGTAGCGAATGCGGTTGTGATCCTTTGGCGTAAATGAGGCACAGGGGGCACCAACACATGATCTTTTATATAACTCCATAAAAAAATCGCATACTTATGGTCTGGAGAGCGTGGTGGCCACGGATGAAGGCGATTGTCATCGATAGAGCCTCGACCAATTCAACGACGAGGAAGCTGGTTATTTGTGACGAAACTTGTAATGTTTCTTTTCCCCGTAAAGTCAACTTTGATGCTGTATTGGTAATATATTTTATAAGCCTTCCAAACCCGGAGAGGGGGGGATTGTGACACACTCTATATGTATATATTTAGAGATACAGTAAGCTCATGATTTGTGAAACAAAACTTGTAGTGTTCTTTTCTTCAGTAAAGATAACTTGCCGTATCGGTAATACAGAGGCGTAGCCAAGGGGGGGGTTAGGGGGGTCATAACCCCCCCCCATGAGGTATTTTTTGCCATATAAAATGTATATTCTTCACTCCCTCATCACACACATGTATGCATATATGTGAGTTGCAGTAGTCGTAACCCCCCCCCATGAAAAATTTCTGGCTACGCCCCTGCAGTAATATATTATTTTTTATGAGCCTTCCAAACCCGGGAGAGAATTGTGACACACCCTGTATTTATAAATCCCTGATTAGATACATCATTGGAAAAAGCAACTAAAAATGTGTAGGGGGTTGCATTTTCCTCACGTTTTCTCCCTTTTTCTCACAATCCTTCCTTAACCTGAAACACTTGTAATAACTAATTCTTCGATAAATCATTCATAATATTTAAGCGAACTCGTTTTCGTGATGAAAGTATTATTATCCATAGTAAAAAGTTTTCAACAATTAACCAAATACTGGGCTTGTATAAAAAAGACTCTTTTTAAACTTAAAAAAAATAACCATAATAAATTTTTGATAAATCTAAGCTGAAAGCGCAAATTTAGAGTTTATTTTGAATCTCGATTTTCGAATCTTTCTGTCTAAACAGAGTTGAATTTACAGAAATGTGGCAGGACCGTTAGAAAATTGTATTAGTTTTTAGGGCTAAGCAAGATGAGTGGATAAAGAAACATCTTGAAGATTATTTCCGGATACTCGGATTCGTTACTTTATAGTTTTGCAATCGTGAAATTTTTTAATGCGAAATAAAAGATAATTGATCCTTTTTTTTTAAATATATGATCCAAAACTATACCAAAGAAAGTGAAAGTTATTTTAAAAAATCATACATGTTCAACATAGAACCTCTTCCTTTTTTTGAAATTAAGTTAAAAAAATTGATGTGCCCCACCAGTGGCCGAGCACATAGCGCTCTCAACTAGTAAACGGAAGGTGCCTGGTTTAAATTCAGGTCGCATCCGCCTACCTAGCCTTTCAGAGATTCCCGGATTTTCTCCGAAACTTCGAGTAAATACAGTTTAGGACCCCTTAGAAAAACACCCACGGAGAGCACTCCCCTCGGACTAGATCCCCCGAGTTGATAATCAACGTAATCTAAAAAAAAAAAAAGCGAAAAAAACATTATTTCTTTCATGTTTATTAAATTATATACATTTTTATGAGCTCCATTTAAACTTATTTAATTTGAAATTAAGATAGGATACTTGAAACAATTATGCAGATTTTCTGAAATGTAAAAAGAATTTTTTAATATAATGATTATAATGAAAAATGCACATTTTGGAACGTAATTACAAAATTCCTGATTCTATGGAAACTATTAAACTATTGAGTAGTATTTTTTAACGCCCCCCCCCCCCCCGCGTCCCAACGAATCATTAGAGCTCCCTCAAAATTTTTTACAATTCGGCACCAGGGTGCACCGCTGCTTTTCACAACTTCTCCAGATAAACTTCTGGCTATGTTTGCGACAAAAGATAACAGCGCAGCAAGGTTCTTCGATTTCATGACTTACACGCTTAAATCTATTAATCTATTGATTAAAACTAACACTCATTTATTGATTAAATTTCATATCGGCCGATTTAAATCCTTTTATGCCAAAAAATACTCATTCAAGACAATAATTTGTGAATGCCTCAATTCGCCCCAGCACTCCCCATCCACTATGTTCTATTTAACTCATTTTCCGCAAAAATCTTGTCTACTTGAGTATTCTGTCTCTTCTCCCCCACGACCATATCCTATTACTGTCACGTGACCCACGCTGTTCAATGGCTAACGGTTCATAGTCGGGCACAGTTGTGTGTGTATTCGCTGTTGATAATTTTATGTTATATTCGAATACCAAATGCATCTTTTTCATATTCAGAGTTGTGAAATAAATTCAGCCTAGATATGGAGGAAATGCTTTAGGTAAAGATTTCGCTTTAATGACATAGTTTCTTATGATTGGATTATAAAAAGCTGCTGTAAAACAAATGAAGTTATGATATCTCCACCCAAAGTGAGTAAGTAGTATTTTACCTTTTTCATGTCAATAAATTGGGTTGCTTCTTTAATTAAATCTCACAACTGGTTTAACCATGATTGCATTTCTGTATTCTGACTGTACTGTGAATTCGTTTTATAACGAGAGACTATAGTGAAATTATATTCTATTTATTTAAAAAATACTTTTTTATAGTGTATTAAGATATATGTAATGTATTTGCCTTGATTTAAAATTTATTTTCTCGGGCTTATAATAATAGATTACAGCTCTGATAATAAAAAATGAAGAAAACGAATCATTCAATATATTAATCAAAAACAGCAAATTTTAATAAAACACCCTTTTTCTAGCTTAAAATAATAATCTTAATTGAGTACAGATGTGTTAATTAAAAAAGGGCTTATTTTGCAAAAACGCTCATTCTATAGCTTAAATAATAATCATAATTGAGTACAGTTATATTAATCAAAAACGGATAGACACTCCTCATTTTTGATTATTATTTAGCCTAAATGGAGCTGTTGTATAATGCTCAAAAATTGAGAATTTTTCACTCCATTGATTTTTGTCGAAGAATTGAGCAAATTTTACTCAATCGGGAGAATGGCTGTTTGAAGTCAAAAATTGAGTAAAAATATACTCCGTTTGATTATTATTTTACTCAATAGATTTAAGCGTGTACATTTGACTTTGTATGTCAAGACCTTTCACCGAAATATCCCATCCAATCACCCACCTCAGACAATCAGAATATCAGAACTTAAGGAATTAAGCCGTATTCTTCCTGTTTGAAGCTATTTCTGCCATTTCTAGCCATTTTAAACGTCGTTAGTCATAGGTCCATTCCGCTCGTTCGTGTCTGTAATTCTCCATTTGCATCATTAAATGTTATTTAAATTTATTTTATAATGCGCATGTGCAAACATGATGGTATAAACGATGGTCTACGTCTTTTTAAAAGCGTAGACATTCTGCGACAGTGAAACAAAACTTCGTAGACGACTGTCTGGATGTCGAAAACACAATAGTGCACCTTGACTTGATGTTACAATTTATTCCTTTAAGGACACGTTCAAAACAAGGAAAATCAAAATTTTGTTTTGTTATTGCAATTAATTTATTAGTAATTTATTTTTCTCTCAGCTCAAAATAATTTTTAGCCATTTCTATCCACTTTTCGCTGTGATTCTAGCCACTTTTAAACCGGCAGAGTTGCAACTAGGGATGGACACGAGATACATCGCATCGTGTTGCGTTCCTGTTTAGCATGCGAGACTAGAACGCGAGACGAAACAGAGAAAATTTTTTGAGGCAAGACGCGAGAGGGGAAAGGAAATATTTAGCACGGCGAGACGCTAGACAAGACAGAGAATTGTCTCACACGATATTTCTCACGAAAATTTCTCGTCCATAAATTTACGATACGAATTGCTTTTCAATCAGAATAGAAGTGCTGTATTTGAGGCGGTATGCCATCACCTTCACCGTATTTTTTATTTTAAAAGGAGACGTTTATTTTGTATAATTATTTTGAACATAATGATATTTTTATTTTGTGATTTTACAACGGTGTGATGTGCAAACGAAAAGGACTTTTTATAGACCGCCCAAATAGATTTCCGTACAATCTTTTTTGTCAGAATTAAAAAATATAAACCTATCTTTAGAAATATAATACATATACGGAGAACCTCACTAATGCAACGACAAACCAGGCAGCTATTTGGTCCCTGGTATTTTATTTTGCATTTTTAACCTAAAAATAACTCTAAATTCTGTAAGTGTATATCTAGCGTGAAGTCAGTTCCATGACTCGCATTAACTTTCGTATAAATCAATAGTATTCAATCTATGGGTCGTGTCGTCATTCATGGGTTCTCATAGGAGCACTTTTAAGGGAATTTCTTGCATTTCAAAGAAGAGGGGAATGGTTATCTCAGTCTTTGAAATACTTTAAAACTGAAGTAATACAAGAAAGTTCACTATGTTATAAAGATGCTTATTACACCCAGTGGCAGATATACAGGTTGTGTGACGGCGATCTATAATATACATACCCTTTTTAAACTTATTCGAATGTACCATTTAAACACTAGTACGTTTTAATTGATTTGCATTCGTAGGCCGAAATGCATAAGAATTACTTTTGCAATCCTGTGAACAAATTATTAGCACTACACACACCAAACTCTACGCAGGTCATGCGACCATGACCTATAACATACAAGCTCAATTTGAGCTCAATCGACTGCGCCGTTTAGACACTAGTGTTAAGACAATGAGTAAGGTCAATAGCCAAAGTGTGAAGGTACCGCGTTCTGACATACTGCGCAGGCTGTCGATCTAACGGTCTACAGTTTCGGACGGTTTTCTGCAGATGCAATAGTGCACTTTCAAGCATTTCTATCCATAGACCATAATGCAAACGAATTCTTTTTTACAGCTCTTAACAACTTTCCTTTTTTGCGCCCCGAGTTTTAAGTCAGAAGACATCTGGGTTGACAAATTTTTGTGATGTCGTGTGAGTTACATAATCCCCGTGAATCAAAGTCAAGTCACTGTCAGTCAAAATGTTCCTGTAGAACTGGCGAAAATCGTATTTTTTATCTGAATGTTCCTTTTAATTACTATTTAGCCTTACTTGCCTGGCTGTAGCAACAAACTGCTAAAATGTAAGATGTAGTTATTTGTTCAAAGTAAATACAGGGCTATTACAAGCTTGAATTTTTCCTAGTTGGCTGTATTATTTTTTTTTTAAAGTTAAAATCTGAAACACTTAAGAACACAGTGCGTATTTAAAATCTGAAACACAGATTTTAACTACGCACTTGAGTGCTATGTATTAAAAGCATATCATAGTCTATGCTTCTTCCCAGGTTTTCTTCCTTATTTCATTAAGTTGAAAAGTGTATCATTATTCATTGTGCTGTATTTTTTTTCCTTGCTCCATAAAACACATCTTTGGATTCTAAATCTATCATTAAATCACCTACTAAAACTGTTTTACAAGCATATTCCAACTATACTTCAGCATTTTAAATACTGTTTGGAATGTGCATCATAATTCATGAGTGTGCCGTGTTTGTCTTTCTTGCTCACAAACTCTTCTTCAAAATTGAAATCTATATTAAAATTGCCTACCAAAACTGTTTAAGAATCTTTCTCAGGCATATTCTAACTATACTTCACCTTTATAAATACCATTTGGAAAGTGTATCGTAATCTATGAGTGTACCATATTTGTCTTCCTGTTCCATAAAACACATCTTTGGAATTGAGATCTATATTAAAATCGCCTTCTAAAACTGTTTTACAATTTTCGCCAGGCATATTCTAACTATACTTTTCCTTTGTAATAATCTGTTGCGTTTGCCAGTTTCTAGCCAAATTTGGAAGATATCACAGAGCTTGGTTTGGTTTTGAAGACGTATTTTTGACACCAAACTTGGTGATCAATTATCAAAAATTGCAAACCTTGTGCGACTTTCAACATTTTTTCTCCCCTTCCCCTTCGCTTTATCTGGCAATCACATCTGAAAAGTGCCTTGCCTTTCACATCTGAAAAGTCCTTGTACTAAACAGTGAATGTCTGTCATACATACCTTACACATTACTGTTAACATTTAAACGTCGTGTAATACTTATATGTACTGACTGAGCATAAATAAAATTATTTTGACTCTCAATTTTCTCACTTTTGTTCATTGAAGCTTTACTCGCGGATCCAGAACTGTCACTAGTAAATTATTGCCCTGTTGTGGTTAACGTGAATCATAGTACACATGATTAAGCACGCATGAGGTACTCAAACGTGAGACACTCATATTTCTAATGAACAAGCTGTATCATTTTCGAGCACTTCATATTACCAATTCCCCCCCTCCTTCCGAAAAGAATTGTAACGAGAATGATCGGCTCATGTCGGCAATTATAAAAGAACGATATCACTTTTGGTATTAAACACGTAAACCAGTATGTCTCTTAAAATGTATTAATATTGTCGAAATTCTCTTCAGATTCCCAACCTTTTCACTACCTTGACCAGAAATGTAGAGGGTAATTTATTCGGGGTAAAAATATGCATTAGTGTCGGGAATAAATAAATGTAATTTCTGCAAGACATAAAAATCTAAAAGCTCATGGTAACTGATCTAAAAATTTCGGCGTCGAGGGGGATATATATCCATTGCTACGCCTCTAATTTCGACTTCCTTAATTTCATTTTATTAATAGACCAACAAATTAATTTTTTCATTTAAAAAAGAAAAAGAAAACAAGAAACAGTTAAAACACAAAAAATAATCTTCACCCTTCAAAACGTCCCTGAAACCTCTGCCCATTTAAAACTTTCATTGACACCCTCTGAAATCTCGGCTTAGACGATTAAATAACCTAGATAATAAAAAACGATTTCTCTTCAATATCCAAAACTCCAGAGTCAGACTGACAACCACGGGATAAGCCAAAACGCTGAGACTTTCCACTTCATCCAAAACAGTTTTTACAATCGTAAAAAGGTGGCATGTCCCAGCTGACTGTGCCCCAGAGATGTTTAAATTTTTTATTTAAAAAGTAAGCAGAAATAGAAGAAGAAATCTGTTAAAAGTGCGAAAAGTTATTTTCGATCCCCAATATGTCCCTGGAATAATATAGACCCATTGAAAACTTAATTGACTCCTTTTGGAATCTCGGCTTTAGAAGTTCAAGTAATTTAGCTCATGCACCCACTATTAGAAAAAAAGGTTTTTCTTCAAGATCATGTACACAGGGCCCTTGCTAAAGGGGGAGGTGGGGTAGGGGGAGTCTACCCTCTAATACTCGCAAAATTCTGTTAAACTTGGCAAAATTAGACTCCTAATTGGCAAACTTGGTAAAAAATAAATAAATAAATAAAATAACGAAAACCATAATTCATTTCTGATACGCTTGACAAAATTACACAAACCCAGTTGGCAAAATTAAAAGTTGGTAATATAGTTGATAAAAAAATTAATAAGTTGGTAAAAACCGATATTTGACTTGGCAGTTTATCTCCCCTCCTTAAATAAAGCCTTAGCAATGGCTTTGTATGTACCCCTTTATATACCCTTATATTATTCAATATACCCCTATCATACTGTCTGACTCGCGACTCCTGGACATGGGCGTCGGCACAAAATTTTCCGATGCAGGGGTGGGGGGAGGACAAAGATTGTTTCAACATATGGTTATCGTATTGGAAAAAAACTAAAAAGCAGAGAAAAAACGGCATATAATAATCTAGGGGGGAGGCAAATGATCCCCTTGGCCTATGCTTCCGAAGCCCTTGCTCCTGGACAGCCCCTATGTCCGTGTGTGTGCTACATACAAAACATAAGTAAGGGTGGCTCTCACGCAACACTTATCTTACACCCTCCTCTCAGTCCGAAAAGCCGTTGATTCGGATCAGAAATCTTTAAGTTATTTGAACCGTTAGATCTTATACCGTATTTAAATATATTGACACCAATATGTTATAATTTGTAACGAAATGTTCCAATATTATTGCATATAGTTATGTAGCTATAACGGTATGAAAATATCGTTCTGTTCCTTTAACGTTATGGTCTCATACCGTATTTAAAACGTTATTCAGCGAAATGCTATATTCTATAACTAATTGATACTGTATCGTTATTAAATAGTTAGGTGAGTTTAACGTTATAAACTAAGCGTTGACATGAGTAACCGAATGCATTCTGTTACTTTTTGTTCAGTTTCTGAGTATAACACAAAACGGAATAACTTTATAATAAGTATACCATTGAATAACGTTATTCTGAATAACGTTATTGCAATAACGTATTCATTTGCATTCTGTAGATTTGTTACGGTACAATAATAAAATACAAAATGTAACGTAACTAATACATAACGAAAATCAAGCAGTTATTTGTACATATAAAAATTGTATAACGAATTATTTTGTTACAAGGCCGAATAACGTTACAATTTTGTTACGTTAAGTTACGGATCCCTGATTTAATGTTGCTTTTCAACAATGAATTATCCAGCATTATTTTCAATTGAGTTTTTAAACAGGACATTTTTTTGAATCTCAAGAAATATTTTGCGGTGCTAAACACCCCAATCTGACGAAAATTATCCAGGAAAATGCATGGAGAGCTATTTTAATGGCAACCATAAAGTGAAATGATTATCGTTCATGATAATGTGTAAATTGCAAAGAATCACCAAACAATAAAAGACTACATTCGAGGCAAATATCTAAACCGCTTCTTTAAATTAAGCATTAAAGAGCGAAAAATGAAAATATATAGTATTGGTATCAGTAAAATATAGTATAAGTAATATTTAGTAGATATGCTAGGGCAATATTGATCAAAACACAATATACCACATTAATAAATATTTCGTGAAACTAAAAGTGCTTTAGTCGTTTTTCAACAGCTGTCTTGCAGCACAGCTAACTAAACATTAAGTAAGTCTACGTTGCGTTAATATATCCTGCAGTAGTTTCAACAGAAAAGACTGTATCTGAATTTTTTTTTTCTCGGAGATTCTGTGGGGCAGTGTAAAATCGGGCAGAGTCTAAGGTATTAATGGTATAACTTAACCTAAAAAAGAGTATGATGCAGAAATGGAGCATTTTGAAAGTTAGGAATTTTCGCTGCAAACCATCAAGCTTTTCTTTTTCTGATCGCAAATGACACCACCAATGTAGTTTTTTGTGTCATAATATAACAATGGTTTCAGGTCAGTACTTATACTACCTTTACGAATAACTAATGAGTAACTTAACGAGAAGAGTCAAATAATTTTGCTTATTTTCAGATTCCACATCACTGGAATCAATTTGAATTATATATGTAAGAAAAATTTCAATTTCCCTATCGTGCAGAGAACGGGTATGCAGCTAGTGAAGAAGTGAACACATGAAAAAATACGTATGTACATTTATTTTTTAAAAATTCAACTTCTTGGGGAGGGGAATCCGAAATTAAAGGCTGTTTTAGGGGCGTAGCAAATTGAATCTCACTTAATGTTGGAAAGAAGTGACTTGATCACTTATGTTGTTCTCCTCAAATGCTCTAGGGAAAAAGTCTATAGCATTCAGCAAATCTACTCTTGTAACACATAACTGGTTCAGGTGCACATCGTCGTCATTATCATCAGGTGTCCCATAGGTTCCAGTAGTTAGTAATCATTATTTTTATCTAAATTCTGTTAAGTATTTTAACAATGGTTTTGATTGAATTACTGTAACACCTAGGTCATTCCATGTCAAATCAATACAGAAAGTGGTAGAGATCTGCACAGGCCGAAAATTTCAAGCCCTGTCCAGCCTGGGCATTTATAACAGTCACCTCAGCTCGGCCTGGCCCATAACCAAAATAAAAATATTAGGAATGGCCAGGCCCATTCAAAAATCACAATTCAAGGCCTGGCCCGTTCAAAAATCACATTTCAAAGCTCGGTCCAGCCTATTCAAAAATCCCAATTCAAGGCCCGGTCCGGCCCATTTTTAAAACATCATTTAGAGCTGGACCAGTCCGACCCGAACTAATTTAATTAAACTTATCGCTTCAGAAGAATCATATTTTAATACTGCCTTTTACATATATATGTGTAAATATATAATGTAATAATATAAAACACAACAATTAATCTATAAAACAACTTTTACTGAAAAACTATAAATTTAAATTGAACTTAATTAGATCCAAAAAATTATGTTGTACAGCCCAGATTACTATGATTGCTCATGCATATAATGGGACCACTTAATTAGAAGCCATATCGCCGACTACTTGGCCAGAAAATTGGCTAACACATTGAGTTTGACAACATCAATAATTATAGTCATTTTTACAGACTGTAAATATACATATTTTTTTAACAATTTCTTTTGAGGAAGAAGTACAGATAATCAAATCTATTAGTGTTTCAGCAGGAACATAGTCAAAAAAAAAAAAAAAAAAAAAACTCGGGGTGCTCTGGGGAGCAAAGTTGGAAAAAAGCAGACCACAAAGAGACTTATTATTCGTTTGTTAAAAAAAAAAAAAAAAATAAATAATCCATATTCCAGAAAGGAGGGGGGGGGGCTTGGATAAGTCCCTGTAGTGTTTATACAATTTTAATTTTTACAAACAGTTGTTTATTAACGCTTACAAGTTAATAAGTAAATCATAACTGAAATTTATTACAAATTCTCTGAAACAAGAACTTTACATAAAATTGTCTTTCTATTAAGTACTACCACACAATTAAAGGAAATAAAATAAACCAATTTTATAAAGACTTATTATTCATGCAAAATTATGCTTACAAATAATCTTATTAAAGTTGCACAAACGTAAAACTAAATTGCCAAAATGTAATTGATATAAAAAAATACCTAAATAATAATCCTGATTATGCTTCATTATATTTAAGATCAAATTTGTTATGTTTTAAAATGTTAACAGAATCTATAAAATTTCCGCTAATATAATAAATAGTTAAAAATAATTAACATGAAAAGAAAATGAATTATAAGGTTTCAAGCATGAAAATGCTGTGCATATCTATCAGAATAAGATGGAAGAAATGTAAAATACCTGATTTTTGAAACAGTGTAATATATATGTATGTATAGAGAGAGAGAAGCAATCATTATTTGCAAATTGTTATGCAAGAAAAGTGTAGCATCAATCACTTCTGTACTCAACCTCGTACGTCTTTCATAGATTAAATAACCAGCTGTACTAAAATTTCTTTCACAGCTAACACTTGTGTTGCGGGAATGCATAGAATTCTCTGAGCAAGTTTTGAAAGTTTCTTAAGTTCTGTTTGGTGACTTTTCCACCAAGCATTTAGATTGTCAGGGTTTAAAGGTGCTTTCAAGCTACAGTTAACGTCTATTTCCTTTTTCTCTTCGAAAACTTCTTCTTGATCTTGCCACTCCATAAAGTCTTTTTCAATTTTCTTTCTTTTTCGTCGTTTCTTCAGAGGTTTGACAAATTGGAGGTGGAATTACTGCCGTATCATCAAACTGAGTATCCAGTTTTTCAAGGTTTTTTACCACAATGTTCATGACATCTTGTCTCTCATTTTCAGTAAACATTCTCTGTTGATGAAAGGAAGGGCAGAGAAATGTAGCCAATTTATGCTCGTCTTTAAGGACGTTTTTCTCTTTTATAAGGTCTTTGCATCTAAATTTCAAATCTTTTATAAAGTCTTCATCATCTGGCTTGAACTTGCACTTAGATAGTAGTTTCTTCTGCCACAACAGCACAAAAGTTATTATTTTTTTCTTTTTCTAATGAAAGAGAGGCATCTTTAAAGGGTTCTAGGAACTTTATAATTTCAGGTAATACATTTAAGTGAATATCCCGTAATCCCCTTCTCCTCTTTCTAAAAGGATTGCAGATATTTCTTCGTATAATTCATAAACTGACAGAACCATCCGCAATGTTTCTGAATCTTGATGAACAGATTTTGATAGACGAGTTACTAATCCACTTTGTACCGATTAAAGTTTCGAAAACTTTTAAATTATTTTCCTTTAAGTAATGCGCTTGGAAAAGATTGTGAAGTACAGAATTTATAATATGAGCCATACAATCCAAACGTTTAAATGGTTCCAGAGCATTTATTATATTAGATCCTCGGTCTGTAACAAACAGGATCTTTTCGATGGCATCATTGTTTAACCCAAACTGCAAAAAACGGCAAAAATGTTCTTTTGTTTATACTGTTTCATGTTCATCTGGAAAGTCACAAGTGTATAGAAGTTTTGAAACAATTGCCAGTCATCGTCAAAATAATGTACAGTGACTGCAATGAAAGACCTTTTTTCTGTAATCGTCAATCCACATATCAGTGCTAGCAGCAGACAATCCTTCTTTGACTTTCTTATTAATCTCTAAAACAAATTGACTTTGTAAATTATCCGCAGTTTCAGTGACATGTCTGGAAATTGCAGAAGGATGAGGCAAAATATCAGTAACATTATTGTTGCCTTTTTTTCACCCCGATGTTAACTAATGTCTGAGCAAAATTAACAAATCCTTCACCGCTTACAATATCAAACGGCCTTAAATCCTTGCAGCACATTTTGATGGATGCTTGCAGAAGAGTTTCCTTGTCCTTTTTATCAATATTTGGGTACTGGGACTTACAAAAATTTGTTACCTTATTCGAAGAATTTTCAGCGCAATTATGTCTCCAAATAAGAAATGACAGATTTAGAGCTATTATAACTGAGGAAAATTAAACATTTCTCACATTGCACGAATCCAATACTTTCTTCTGATTCTTTTACGGCCACAAGCTTAAAGCGTTACCAGATTTCGCTCTTCCCTGCGATATCTAATAATATATATTCACCTGTTGATAATTTATTCTTTATATCACTATATCTACATAGGGAAGAAGTAGCCATAGCTTTTCGACTGGTAACTGCAAATGTAAAAAGAAATATGAACTAACTTTTGAAAACAGAGACTGGATTACATTAAACTGTGTGCCTTTCATAACATAAATTGCGCATGCGTTTAATTAATTATCTTCCTTCGAAAGGAAACATTTTTTAGAGCAACTCTGGAATAATTGCACATGCAAGTGGGGGAAATCTCATTATGGATAATAAAAACAAAACTACATTCCCAGTGTACAGACATAGATAAATAGAAAACTTTTTCCTAATCATTTACTTTTGTTTTGATAGTGTTATCGGTAGAGAAAAAAGTGCTCCTGTTTGGATGAGAGTAGACCAAACAGTTGGCAGCTGCATAGGAAATCGGGCGGCTGCTCTTGATTTGAATTCCTGTTTTGATTTTATACACTTACCGTTAGAAAATGTACATTGCCAACATTTTTTCGATCAAGGCCCATTTCGGCCCGAAAGAAAAAAAGGCCATAGGTTGGCCCAGCCCAGCCCGACTTTTAGGAAATTGACGAGGCCCGGCCGGGCCATTACTAATTTTCATCTTGCATCGGAAGCCTGAGTCCGGCCCATGGGCCGGCCTCAGGCCAGGCCCGGGCCCATGCAAATCTCTAGAAAGTGGCACTTTACAACCTGACCCCCTCCGATTTTTTTAAAACCTGGCACAGTTGTACACTGTGACCTGTAGCCAAATATCCAATTTTAAATTTCTACCTCATTTTTCTCAAAAGTTAAATTTTAAAACTTTTTTAAAAAGTGAAAAAAAATTAAATACTTTACGTCATAAAACAGCCTATAAATTCTGTTCTAATTGTGCTACTGAAATGAATGAGGGCTCATTTTAAAGCTCTTGGTGTGAGCTTTCCAGAGCTTTGTAACATGATGCCAAAACTGGAATAAAAATATCTAGGTCACTTGACTTTGATATTGAATATCTCAAAACATGTCCCAACTTTTTTTAATCACCTATTATTGTTTTATAAGATTGTGCAGGTTTTCAAGCTGTCACTGGCAAAACTTTTTAAGGTATGAATTTTTGAAGAAATAACATTTGTATCTAAGTGCAATGCAGTACTATCTATTTAATATTGATATTAGTTTTGATTTTTAAAACAATGCCTAAATTTTCATTATTATTTACCTACACAAAAATTACGTAAAGCAGACATTCTGACCCAGCCATTTTGTTATGTAAAAATAGTTTTTATAGTTTTAAGCCTGTGATGTTTTTCATACACTATATAAATTAATTTTGTTTACTATTGATTTTTTTTTTTTTTTTTCATTACCAATGTTGTTGATTCAGTGTCTTTTGTTGAAATTGTATAAGTTCTTCCTGTAACAGTGTTTACATCAACTTTTTGTAATATGTTACTTTTTGGTACTGTCAAAATGTCTTCCTTTACAGGATATGTATAAGATGGCAAGGGTCCATGTGGATGCAGGAACATAATTTTAACTTCTTCAGTTTCTTTAAAGATGTTCAACACACAGCCAACCCGCCTATTTCCTTCATATATACACATTGCAAATCCCCAAATGTCAGTCAAGGGCAGTTCATGTTCATTGGATATATATGCAATTTTAAGCATTGTGGCTTTTGAATATACTTTTACGGTTAAGCTGTTCTTCTTCAATGGAATGAAGCAATGTAGTTTTTGTGTATTGCAGATAGTTTTAGCAGTTTCAAGGCGATGTTGTAATATTTCTTTTCCTGCTTCATGTTGGTATTCGGTGAAAAAGCAAAGTCGCAAGTCTCAATATTTTTAGTTGCCCAATCATGCAACTGGCGAGGTGTCATTATCTGTGAACTGTATGGCTTTTGCAAACTAGCACGAGCTGCTAGTCTCTTGATAGTCCCTCCCAAACCATCACAAGGACTTTTGCCATGTAAGGTAGTGTAAAAATGCCACTATGCTGGTACACCAAAATCTGTTTCGTGATGGCAAAGATTTATGAAATTTTTTCTTTTTTTATAGTGTGCAGCTCCACCATCTGAAAAATAAAAAATGTGTTTAGGTTAAACTGAAATTTTTTTTTCTAAGTAGATAAGTAAGTGTTTTTGGAAGAGATGAACTGCTGCAGTATCATGCTGCAGGAATCTGAGATCATAATATAGCTTGATGTGTTGAATATTTTCAATACCTTTATAATAAATTGCAAAAGGGTGTATTGTGGCTTGTGCATTAATTATTCCAGTGAAGACCTTGTGCAGAATCTTGAAGCATAAAGGAATAATTTTCAGCAAAGTCGCATATTACTAAAAATTTACCTTCTTGTAATTTTGATTTTATTTCATTCTGGAAAAGTGCTTGTTCCTTAGTTATAAAAAAATGCTTACAAAGAATTTTTAGTTTCTGCATGAAAGAGTTCACAAAATCATCTGTTGATTTAGTTATCATTAGTGTAGTGCGATCTATGGATACCCACTGGTTAAATGCAATTTCTCCTATACCTTCTTTAGAATGAAACAGCTCAGAAAGATCAGACTGAAGTTTATCTGTTCCTGGACAGAACATGCAATCACCAAAGAAACAAGCTGGTAAAGACGGATTACAAATAATATTTGCTATGCCTTCATTGTATGATTTAATCTTCATATCGCTAACTATGCTCTTAAATCCATCCAGTGTTAGGATTACATTTTGATGGGTTGTACACACACAGACTGTATGAGTATCACTTGCACCAGCAAGAACAGTTTTTGGGTCTTAATTCACAAAATTTTGAAAAACCAATTTTCAGATCTGGGTGTTTATCTTTAAAGAAAATATAAGCTTCTTTCAAGTTGCTTAATCTTACTTTATTATCTTTTACTTTACTCTTAGTTACTTACTTTATCTTTTCTGCAGGTATGTACATTGTCCTTGAAGCTGATTTCATCAGACATATAAAACTCTTTTACTGTACTCAAAATGCCTTCATGAAAAGATTTTTCCTGATTTCAGATTTGGGGTTGCTAAAATTCCCCTCGCTTTCACTAATTGTTTTGCTCTACGTACTATGTACTTTGAAGCACCAAATTATTTCTGAATCTGTCTAATACTCCAACTTTTTGAAAGAACTGTCAATATTTGAATTTTTAGACATCTACCATTCGTTGATTTAAATTTCTCTTTTAACTGTAATATCATTTCACTCTCTGGATCTGGTGTTTCATCTGTGCTCTCAGAACCAACAATTTTCTTTTCTAATGCAGAGGCAATTCTTTTAATTTTTTTTCTTTGGATAACTTTTTTCTTTTATCCTGTTCTTCCTTAAGGGATTTTCCCCTAAACATTGAAGACTATCATTTAGCCAACTCAATGCAGCATCAGGAGCACAAGGGTCATCTTCTTGAAATTCTTTAGATTGTATTGCAGAAGTTCCTGCTTCCTTTTCAGTTTTTTCTTCTGTAATGTTAGGCATTTTACTGAGTTTTGTATGACAATATGTACATATTTTGTAGTCTGTAGAAGTAGTAGGAGCTTTTTCTACCATCCAATTTTGAATAGCACTTAAGTTTGTTTTTCTTTTTCTGACCTTTTAAATTAAAAGGATTGCAGCAACATATTGCACTTGAAAAATTATACCTTCTCACTTAAGTCAAATTGTTATTAGATTGTTTTGATAAGTGAAGGGGAAAAGAAAAACAATAGTATGTGGTAATGCTCTGTAGACATCTATCGTAGTTGTTTCTTTAAAAATTCATAAAGTTTTGACACTGACAGCTTGAAAACCTGCAATCTTATAAAACAATAATAGGTGATTAAAATGTAAAAAAAAATCAAGAAAAACGAAAGGGACATGTTTTGAGATATTCAAAGTCGAGTGACTCAGATATTTTTATTCCAGTTTCGGCATCATGTTACAAAGCTCTGGAAAGCTCACACCAAAAGCTTTAAAATGAGCCCTCATTCATTTCAGTAGCACAATTAGAACAGAAGTTATAGGCTGTTTTATGAGGTAAAGTATTTCATTTTTAAAAAAGTTTAAAAATTTGTAACTTTTGAAAAAAAAAACTAGGTAGAAATCTAAAATTTGATATTTGGCTACAGGTCATAGTGTACAACAGCTGTGCCAAGTTTCAAAAAAATCGGAGGGGGTCGGGTTGTGAGCTGTGTTGATTTGACATGAAATGACCCACCTCCACACAAATATGAGTCATTTTTGACTGGCTTTCACTTCACCCTAAACGCTGATTACGCAGAAATTTTACTAAATCTCCAAAGATTAATTGACCAGATAAACCGGCACTCACTATCGAGGTAACCGGCAGAAAACCAGTGTATTTTCGCCAGTATAATTTCGCGTTCTGTTCCTGCCGATTTTCACTGAAATAAATAGCTCACCGTATAAACCACTAACCGGAGTAAGTGGCAACTACCGTATTTAATTGCCTAATTAGAGCACATCAGAAATATTTGTCAACTAAAAAGAAGGGAGATTTTTTTTTTCCCAGATATTTGGAACACTGATTTGAACACTGCCAAATTAATGTACCTAAATACAGGGATGCAGAAAATGTACAGGGCCAATATTACCCCGAAATACAATTTCTTCTGTCCAAAATTTCCACCAAAACAGTAAGAGGACATGCCATTTTTATCAGGCTGGTTCTTTTGAAGACTACTGGATTCCTACAAAAATATAACTTTTCCTTTTTTGTCTTTAAATACACTCGGGGCAAAAATTTCCCAATCCCTACAGAATTTCCCTCAAACCTCGTTTGAGCATTCAGACATATTCTGCACTAATGCCTAAATATTTGTAATATAGGTTATGAATTTTGTTATGTTTCACATAATGTTTCACAGTTCATACAACTTTTAGCAAAAAAAAATCCAAATGTTTGAAAGTTATATGAAAGTGGCATTTTTTAACCAAAAAAATCTGATGTGGACGACACATGACTTCCTTGCACGTGTATTAAATCAAAAATATTTTTGGCGCGCTTCATCTAAACTTATTTTGTTTGAAGGAGATAAAATATCAGTAATAGTAAGGTTTAGCGATTTCTAGCCAAATATGTCGATATCGCCAAGCTGAGTTCAATTTGAAAGATTTCCTTCTGACACTTTATTTGGCGATATTTCACCAAAAGCGACAGCTTGAGATTGCTTGCGAGATTTTGGGGATAGTCAAAGTAGTAATTGACCACAGACTTTCAATGAATTGAATGCATCCATACACCTTAATGTATTTAAAGTCATTTGGCTGACCCTAAATAAATTACCCAGTCGATTGCCGCCAAAAAAAGATATTGAAAACAGTTAAATATTACAATAGTTCTAAATACGAAAGTTCAAAATTCTATGGATTAAAGTTTTAGAGTTATCAAAAATACGAAATAATTTTTGCACCAAATTCTGCAATATTTCTGCAAAACTCACCAAGGTCAACAACAAATGGCTAGATTTTGGGCATGAACCAAACAATGACAGACTATTGCCTAATTTGGCGATATTTTGCCAAAACTCACCAAGAGCGATGACAAATGGCGATATTTTAGGCATGGACCAAATGACTGACTATCGACAAATTTGGCGATGTTTTGGAAAAACTCACCATGGTCGACAACAGACAGCGAGATTTTGCGACAGTTGTATTATATTGAAGATGTCCATAGACATCAAAATATTGAAACTCTTTTCTGTGGTCCTGTAAATAAACTCTCCAGTAGATTGGAACTAAAAATCCAGATGCACAACTAGATGTTACAACAATCTTATGTATGAAATTTCAACATTCTACGACTAATAGTTTTAGAGGTTTGAGAGTTAAATACATACACACGTACACCAAAAATCGCCAAGCTTGGTGACTTTTGGCGTAGTTCTTGAGGGAGGTACGTGACCGTGGTCGGGCCATTACCTAACTCATATGGTAGGATGGTATTGTGCTTGAAATGGATGAATGCCCCTACAATTGCCATTGACCATAAAGTATTGGAAATCTTTTGAGTGTTCCTGTAGCAGAACTATAAATGATAACAACACTTCTTTTAATGGAGAAAATCATTTTGTAACTCTTAACAGCATATATCACTTCTGAATTGTTTGAAATAGTCCAATACCTCTAAAATACGCTTTAATGAATTTTGAATATTTTGGGCAGTCCTGTAGATAAACTATCCAGTCGAATGGAACCGAAAGGGGATGTGCAAAACTAGATGTTACAACAATCTTAAATATAAAGTTTCAACATTCTATGCCTAATAGTTCTTGAGATATGCGAGTTTAATGAATTTTGGCCCATTGAGCATAATGTATTTTGAATCTTTTGGGCGGTCCTGTATACAAGTTATCCAGTTGATTGAGACAAAAAAGAGAAGTGAACAACTAGATCATAGAACAATCCTAAATATAAAATTTCAACATTCTATGCCTAATAGTTTTTGAGATATTGGAGTTCAATTAATTTCGGCACACAGAGCAGAATCTATTTCAAATCTTTTGGGTGGTACATAAACTATCCATTCAATTGAGACCAAAAGGGGAGGTACACAACTAGATCATAGAACAAGTCTAAATATAAAATTTCAACATTCTCCGACCAATAGTTTTTGAGGTATGCGAGTTTAATGAATTTCGGCCCATAGAGCGTAATGTATTTCAAATCTTTTGGGAGGTCCTGTACATAAACTATTCATTCGATTGAGACCAAAAGGGGAGGTGCACAACTACATGTTAGAAGTCTCCTAAATATAAAATTTCAACATTCTACGACCAATAGTTTTTGAGATATGCAAGTTACATACATACATACATACATACATACATACAGGCAGCATGAAAAAACTGGCCAAAATAGACTCGTAGCCTGTCAAAATGAGTTGCAGACGTGTTTATATGATCGTGCATGGTAGCTTACGATAAGATGCATCGAAAAAATTCTTAAAAGTAAATTTAGAGGTAGTCAAAATTGTTTTTTTCATCGAAATTTGGCCCCCAAAATTTTTCGGGATCACATTACTTCCTTATACTCCGTACAAGGAAATAAAAAGCATCTCAAGTTGCCTTATCTTAAGTAGCAAAAGTCTCCTTTTTAGTTGCCAGTCACCACATTGATAGAACAAGACTATCAGTAAGAAGTAAAATAGATATGTGCCAGTAGCACTCTGGTCAAACAGTTAGAACATTTCCATTTGAGTTAAGGGGGTGAAGGGTTAAGGAGGAAGTCACTGCACAGATGTAACTTAATATTTAATACTGAACATAAGTAGCAAAAGCACAAACTTTGCAGAATATTACATACTTTACAACACCTTGATCCTCTGCAAATGCTTGAATTTCTTCCCGAGCTCTCTCTTCCGCAAGCTCTTTTTGAAGTTGTTCAATCTTTTGCTTTTCCACTTCATGTTTCTGCTCTGCTTTCCAGACCCTTTCAATGTTCCTAAGCGTAGATGGATGCCAAGACTTTTTCAAATTCTAAAAATTACAAATTTAAAAAACTCAATTTATAAAAGTTAGCAATGAAAAGATTAGAAATGTAAATGAGTGATTCTTTTTTTCAATGTCTACTTTCAGACAGACCCCAAAACAAGGTTTCTCAAACTGTACTTTCAAGCTGTGTATGAAGGTAACAAGTGCTTTGCAAAAAAGTTACTTGGCTTAACTCTGAATTTATTAGACTCAGATTTACACAAAGAGATCTGCGATTTTGCACAAGCTGTTCCATTCAACTAAAATTACTCCATCCAAGAAACCTTTATCCAAAATTTTTGTTTTTTCACCATGTTGTCAATTTTCTTACTTTTTATTTTTTTAAGCTAATATTTTTTCTAAAACTGTAAAATTTTAATAAGTCTATTAATTCTGAATTTTCATTATATATAATAGAGCCCATCTATATTGATTTAATAAAAAAAAAAAAAACACCTTTTGTCTGTTTATTTCTTGATACCGAAAATTTTTGTGATTTCTATTTGTTTTAAGTCGAATTGGACTTCAGAAAAAAGTTCAGCTGTCTATCAATGAAGCTTTTTTTCTTTATATATATATATATATATATCAAATGTAAAAATGATTAAAAACTTTGTAAATGACACATAGAAAAGATAGTTAACTAAAACGATTGGTTTGGATAGCACAGAAATGTCCGCCCTTCTTCAGCTGCAAAAAAAGCTCAATCACTTAGGTCGAAGGGAAAAACTGAAAGTATACAGAGGCAGTGTTTCCATTTGAAAAAAAATAAAAAGTAAGAAAGCAGGGAGAACAAAAGTGCAGGTCTTACACAAGTTTTGTAGGCAGTACACAGAACTTCTCGAGTTGCATCTTATCTTATGTCAGTAATCCTCTTCAGCAGTTTACATTGGAGAAATTCCCACTTCAGTCAAACTTTTAGAGATATTTATTCCAGGTCAAACAAGAATCCAGTCTGACACCCACATATGATGCACAGTCTATTCTCCCAGCTATTTAAGCTCTTAATGCAGACTAATATCATAAGATTTAGTGCTTATAGTAAACAGATGGCAATCATTTTATCATGATTAACTACCATCTTATTCTCCTGAGTCCAATCCAAAAGGCCAGATAGCACTCTAGTCAATGAGTTCTAGAGTTTCACTATATCACTACCAGTGGTTCACATGCTCACAACAAAAAATTGTTTGCAAAGAGAAAGCCTGAGCACCTGGATCAGAATCAGTAATAGTAATTTTCTGTATTAAAACTAAAAAACACTTGTTTGTTTCACAAAAAAACTCAAAAAAAATTATTGAAGATGAAAAATACCACAAGCACTGTATTTTGAGTACTATTTACATATTATCTCAGCGGTCTGTCAATATGAGTGATTTTACTCCAAGTATAAATGTCAGATACACAAACTATTAATACAAGTTAAATAAATCCGGATCTTTAAGCAGAGATCACCGTAGGATGAAAAAGGGGCAGGGTGCTAGTCCTTAAAAAAGGGCAATTTAAGCTTTCAAGGGCACGTCAGAATATAAAGAGGCACTATATATATATATATATATATAGGAAGCTGAACGTATATAGGAAGCTGAAACAAACTAATAAAAAAAAATACTTTTTAATCATCAAACAAGCCCTTTTGGCTAATGCAGCACTTATGCTATTCACACACTCAAAATCTATAGAACAACCCACTAACTTTTTATATTTTCCCATAGTTAATAAATTTTTGCATGTGCAACTTTTTGCAATGCATTTTAAGATCATGAAATGTCTCGTTTTACAGGGTGTCTACCACATAAAGAAAACTTGATTTCTTGACCTTTTCTTAACCATAGCAAATACAAATTCCTAATATCAAAAATACATTGTGCCCGGGATGCAGAATATGTGCGATATGGCAATCTAGGATCGGGGGAAATTTCGCAGAAAAATATACAACTGATTTCAATTATAACAATGAATTACAAAATTCTTCGAGTTTTTCTTTCCCCTTATCATTTTTAAAGCGATTTTTTTTTTCAACATTTTCACTGATCAAACATTTGCTTTCTGTTAACTTGTATCAATTGCTATTTAGTAAACATGCATGTAGCTTGTACATTGCAGATCTTTTTACATTTATCGTAATACAGAGCTTATGCAAGTCTATAACATATCATGAAATTTTGGGGAAATTTTCATATGGGTTGAGGAAAATGTTGAGATTTAAAACATTTTCTATACTCCAGCATCATGCCGATAGAATGAAGGAAAGTTACACTTTAAAATTTAACGCTATTAATATATATTGGTAAATATTTTTGAATAGTAACATTAAGTTGCATGAGTTACTCAATAAAAGAAAACAATATAAAGTATTACCTAAAGATTATGATAATATGTAATACTTTAAACAGTAATTAATTACCAACAATAGTAAAATTGAAAATATTTTAAACAAATTTATTTCTTTAAAGATTTATATAAAAATCATCTTGATTAAAATTTATTTTAAATCAGTTATATTTAAAATAAAATATATTTAAAATAATATATATTAATCCAAGTAATTGTTTTTAAAAAAGAAAATGTAGAAAATAAGCAAAACATTGAATTTAAAAGGGAATGAAAGAAGAAGAAAAAATTACTCTTGTTTCCAACAACTTTTTTTTTTTTTTGTGTGTGTGTGTGTGGGGGGGGGGGGGGGGGGGGAAGCGGGTAACTGATATACTTTTCTCAAGTTTTGGAGATATATACTTGCTAACTTTTGAAAATTCCCAAGGTGTAAAACAACAGGCAATTGACAAATTGAACTATTGTCAGTTTAATATACAACTTTTTAGCAGACATCATTTTTGATGATTTCTGCTAAATAACATGTAAATGACATTTTAAATGAATTTTATAAATAGCATACAAACAGTATTTTAATGTTTCCCCATGAAATAAACACATGAAAGTCTTTTAAGTCTATTTGCATAGTTTAAATAGTATAAAATATTAAAATTTACACAACACACACTTAATATATATTTTTTAAACAAAAAAAAAAAGAAAAAAAATCACACTGGACACAAAATTTATATGATTTTAAACACATTAGGGAAGTGGGGGGGAAGCAATTATGTAATACATAAAAAGTACTATAAAATTACACCTGCAAAAGGAAGAATTAAAAAATATATAAGCATGCGAAGTCGTTGGCTTTCACAATCATTTTACTTTTCCTAATCAAAACAGCCTTTGTTTCAATTTCATTATCATTACTATCATTTGGTATAATTTTCGTACATATTTGAACCTGGGATCTTCAATGAAATTTTTTTTTTACTATTTTACATTTTTAAAAGTGGTCAAAAATTAATTTAAATATGAAATAAGAATCAATTTTATTTTTATTTCAAATTTAAATAAGAGATGCGGGTGGCAATTCAGTAATCTTAAACTAAACAAAACTGCAGAAAAATCACATTAATAATAAATTTTAAGAGATTTTAATTTTACAACGAAATATGGAGCATACTTTATTGAAATAAAAAACTTCAAAAAATCATTAAAAAGCATAAAAAAACGGAAGTTTTGCATAAAATTGTAAAAATTGGTAAAAAAACGTCAACTTTACAACAAAAGCGTAAAGTTAGTAAAGTATGAACAAGTATATTCAAATTGTCTTAATTATTTTACTTCTTTCCTCATGCGTGGAAAATTCAAGTGTGGTGGGGGATTTGTATCTTAAAATACCAAATTTTTTTCAGTAATACGATTTACACTTTTACAAATACTGTACATTATTCTTTATTTTAAAAAAAAACAACTAAAAAATTCAAGTTTTGTAATCGCAAAATAACGGAACTATGTTTAATAATGAAAATGAAGGAGTGGATGTTTTGATTAGGAGGCAAAAAAACATTTGTAAAAGAAACTTGGCTTTCTTTTTTTTTTTTTTTTTTTTTTTAATCCTTTTCAGGTGCAATTTTACGATACTTTCATGTACAGTAAATTTTAAGAGATTATTTTTTAAAACAAAATATGGGTCGCAATTTTATCAAAAATACTTCAAAATATATAAATTCAAAAGAGTGGTGGGATTTGTATTTTAAACTACTATTTTTTCACTTAATGAAATCTACACTTTTGAAGTTGTGTACGGCTACCATTATGCTTTATTTCAACAACAACAACAGCAAATATAAATTTAAAAAAATTAAATTTTGTAATCCTGAAATAACGGGAATTTGGTTTAGCCAACAAAATTTTCATAATCACGCAAATTTTCGGACCCGGAAATGACCGAAAACAGCGACTGTTTTAAGATTCCTATTTTATCGTATTCGGCATCATCTGCAATTTTTCTCTCTATATATGCTAGTCTGCAACTAGAGGAGGAAACAGGATACTTGCCCTAAGCATAGTGCTGTTACGTGAAAATGGAAATAGAAGAAAGGAGGTGCCAAAACAAAGGTTTGTCCCGGGCGGCATGATCTCCGGTTGCAGCACTGTATATGCATAATATTTGGAAACAGCCTGTTACAGGAATGCCAGTTTAGCTATGACGTGTCAGAGGGGGAAAAATTGCAAGTGCACGACATATTAAAAAAAAGGGGGTGGGAGGGAACAACGATGGCATCTCTTATCGTGCGTGGCAACAACGGATTTTGTAAAGAGGCAAGAAGTCTTAATAATTATTGTTGAGTAATATTCATAATTACATAATTATAAAAGAACTCCCGAAACTTCTGGGATCATAAAGAATTTCCCTCTTGCACAAATTTATTTTCTAATCGATGAATTCAAAATAGTTTCAATGGCCCTCCCCACCACGCATTTTCGCAATGTCGATTGGGCTTTTGCTGAGCACTTAGTTACAGTGAAAATGAACATCCCAGGAGCAGGTGCAGTCGACAAGACTTGCATTCTCGCAATCGCCGACGATTTTATTTTTGTGGAGCGGTCGCAAAACAGACACCAATTTTGTACTGACAGCTTCCACCCCATTCTCCGCCTAAAATTGTTCTATATCAGAGCTGTCATCAATTTGGCTCCGATGCTGACCGGAATTTTCGATATTTTCAAGAAGTATTTCCCGACTTTCCGGCCGTGAAAAATATTCAGGTACATTTCCCTCTGCTGGACACCCTGTCAATGAATCGATTTTTTCTTATTCTTTTTAGTACATCAACAGGCAGAAAAGGGGGGAGTTACCCCACACTTCCAGAAGTGCCGTGGTCTTAATCTTTCCGTGCAGCCAGCTATAAGTTTGGATGAATGCGTTTTGAAAATCTGAAAAAATAAACAATAACCAAGTGGTGTTTATTAATTACTTGCAGCATTTATAAAATGCCATAAAGCGCCATTTACAATAGGAAATAATTTATTGTTATGACTACTCCTTTGAATGACAGATTGTTTCTCTTACGAGATATTTTATGACCTGAAGTTGCAGCAAAAGGTTGTAACCCTCTCCTCAGGTCGGGAAGGAGAAGAGCGGACACGCAGCAGATGCCCTCCCCCCCTTCCACACACACCATTAATACGAGACTAAACAAATCAACTTCTTTTCTCGAAATCACTCGTGAAATGAAAATACGAATTAATGATGTTAAGAAAAGATACATAAAATAATTTCCGTCAACGAACTTAAAAACACAGAAAAATTAGAAACTAAGAATTTGAATGAAATGGAAAAAGCGTAGTTGAGCTGCTAATCGTGACCTAGTGCTTCATTTCTTGACCTTTTCTTGACTTTCGTGACCTTTTTGCCGTTTCTTGACTTTTCCGTGACTTTCGTGACCGTTGCATGATGGTAGACACCCTGTTTTAAATAAAACCAGTGAGTTTATTGGAGTCAGTGACTAACCTGATCCCACATATATATATATATATATATATATATATTGTTGCGGAATTACTCTGCTACTCCTGGGGTTCGTATTTCTAAAGTCCAGTTGGTGTATAAAGTTCAAGTAAAAAGTCTCTTGTCAGGATGGAACACAAACTTTATTGCTTCTAGAACTTCGTAGAACAATCAGCTGTACACAATTCACAGGCACAATCTAGCAGTAATGTGCTTTTAACAGTTCGATTAGATCAGAAGCTCTCACAAATGCTGTATTTCTCACACAAAATAGAACACTTTCACTGGCAAGAATTCAGCGAAAATATACGAGAAATAACACTAACAGTCTCTCAAGACTCAGCGATGAAGAATTTACACACAGCACTTAAATTCAAAGCTTCACAAACAGCGCGAAACACAGCTTCCTTCACAAAGCAAGCGTATTCACTCTCTCAAAGCTTGATCAATACTGAACTGTCGGGGCAGCGCGCCGGTTTATATAGGGGAGGCAGAAAGAGAAACTGCGGGAAGCTTCTAGAGGAGTATATTTCTTGTCTTGGAGTAAGATTCTACATAAAGCGAGAATATTGATTACGTCATAGAAGAGAAATGTTAGGTTATTATGCGTTTTTAATGCAGGAAAAACAACTTCCAGGCCCCATTGGGAAAATCGCGCCAAATGACCAAAAAGTCTTTTGGCGAAATATTGCCAAATTTGGCGCCAAAAATAAGTCCTCAAAAGTGAAGATATCTAAGCTCTAGGACTAATATTTCTCGAGATTTCTAGAACCTCCATTGAAAAATAATGGCAAATCGAAACCGCCATATCTCTGATTCTAATTGGCCGATTTTGATGCAACAAAAAGCAAAATTTATCTATTTGAAGCGTAGAATACGAATTTTAAACTATTTTAAGCCCGAGAGCAGCGAGTTGCCCTGAAAATTCGTAACATTGCCCCCTTCCCAAGGACTGCACGTCCCGGGCAGTACAATCCCTAGTTAGGAGGTCACACAAGTACCTACACTGTATAACACTTAACAAGATCTTAACAACATAATTCAAGCAAGTAATCAATAGCACAATAAGCAAATACACATTAATAAATAAATAATCAACATAATAAATAATTACACTGTAATAAATCAAACATAATAAACAAATACGCATTAATGAAAACCAATATATTACAAATATGTACACAAAGCATGGCGTTAGTAGTGAGTGAAAGAGAGTTGAGGAAAGAGGAAGAGAAGGGAAAGACAGGAAAGAAATGAGAGATGAAAGAAAAGAGGAATTACGCCATAGTGACCATGGTCTGAGCTAATTACAACCGCGGTAGATGGCTAGCCGATCGTAATGTACAACTCTTGCCTTCGAGTTTGGTGACTTACGAATCCGTACGATGACGTCATTCAGCCGGTTTAGGACTGTGTAAGGACCGTCCCACGGCGATTGCAGCTTGGGAGACAGGCCTTTCCGTCGAGTAGGATTCCATAGCCAAACTTTGTCACCTGCGTTGAACTCGTGTCCCGTAGCCTTCGTGTCGTAGCGAGTCTTCATCTTTTCCGTATTCAGGTTGATCCGCTCCCGAGCAAAATGATGCCAAATCAATCTAGAATCAACACTATAGAATCTGTGAAGGTGCTGAGTAATGTCAACGAAAAGGAAAGAGATGCCGCAACACAATAAATGTAAACAGAGGGGAGAGGATGGCACTAAATGAAATCAGAGCAAGAAAAGCGGCAGACAGGGCACTGTTTTGGGGAGGCAAAAGGGTGGGGATTTTTTTGGAAAGGGCAAGTAGAGTGGGATTTTTGCTTTAAAGAGTAGGCAGGGTGCAGCGCCCTTCAAAAAATGCCTAGGATGAACACTGCTTTAAGGATGATTCGGTTCTAAGCAATTAAAAGCATTTACAATGATCCAAATGGAAGGGCAGAATGTGGCACGTCCACAAATATTAATTTCATTTCGCTTGGTAACAATCCTGATGCTGTATTGCTCTTCCATTTGATGGGCATACAGTAGCCGATCAACATTTAATGACAACAGAACCAATATTTTATTCAGAAAATAACTATTTTTATGATGCTTTTTCAAATTTTTAGTATGCTCAATTTCTTTTTCACAGTTTAAGAATAATTTAAGTAATGTTTCATTTGAAGATTAAAATTAAAATATGCTTTTTTAGGACCACCAATTTTTTTATTTTTCCTTGCCAGAAGATGCTGAGTACCAACTTCCTGCAAATAATTATTCAAATCAATAAAAGTTTTGTCGCAGATATCTAATTGATTTTTACATAAGTTAATTGAGATGTAAATTTTTGAGCTCAGCAATAAATGAATCATAAGGCTATTAAAATAGGAATTTTACTTCCCTCTAGCCACATATCCTTTCTGATGGAAATTTTTTCTCACATCCCTTCACATTACAATGCCATTGCAAATCCTACTCAAGACATAAACCAGAGTTCCTTCTAGGAATATTCAGTGGGGTGCAGTGCCCTGACCACCCCTTTGTTAAAATAAATGACGCTCTGTGTGCCCTCATTTAATTAAGTGATGCCCTGCCTACCCTCATAATAAAAAATTGCATCTCGACATGCTGCATTGTGATTAATGTGACAACCATTTTCCTTTTTTTTCCATGCACACCTGCTTTCACATATTGATTATTATTTGCCTGCTATTAGCTTTTTTTATTTCCTACACAACATTTTGGGTTCGTTTTGTGACCCATCACGAAAATGCACTTATTAAAACGGGCCATTCACAGAAATAGGATTAATTATAATATATAATAATTATTTGATAAATACATAGCTGCAAATTATTAAATAATCATTATTCCAGAGTTAATTGCCAACTACATAGTCATTGCTCTTCTCGGCATTTTTAATTGTTTTGCACAGCATACTAACAAGTTTTTCTTTCCCCTGAATGATTTACTCTATTTCATCAGTTTTCTTATCACACATTATTCATAATTATTGCAGGTATTTACTAACTATGCATAATTATGGATGATAAAGTACCTTAGCAAAACGTTTTTCAATTGTGAAATGTTGCACGACTTCCAGAAATTAATCTGAAAATTGAGTGGTTTGCAACGTTTTGTAAATACAGCACTTGAAATATATTATGCTTTCCTCAATATTAAGCATAATAATGATCTTTTGCTTCAGCAATTAGTTAGGGTTAATGGCACCCAGAGCATTCCTTCAGTTTGCTGTCATATTAAGTTTCAGTGTTCTGCCGGCCCCTATTTTTGTTTTCATCTTGCCACCTTGGCGGGCCACTCCCCCCTCTTATTATGCCTCTGTTTTATTTATATAAAAGTAGAACAATTGCAGAATTTGGTAGTTCAGACTATTGACAAGATTTGTTATTCTAAATCCAAGAAGCAATTTGGCCAGCTTCGCCACCCCATACCTGGACTCATTTCAATGAAAATCATGTTTATTTTAAACAGTATTTGTCATTAAATTTATATAGGTTAGGGTTTCTACACAATTTTGGGTGTCATCATAAAAGCCTTTGTTGAAACAGCAAATGGCTAAAATGTGCTTCAGCCCAATGCATGGTGACATGGAAGATTAATGCACCAAGTATTGTAAAATTCGATATTTTAAAGCTGTGAAAAAGTCCGAAAGATCTTGCCTTTTTGTGTATCCATTATTGTTATTTTGTAATCTAGTGACTGCGTGACATAGGCTTGCTCCATTGGATGTCACTGAAATGTTAATTTGGATTTTTGCACATGCATTATAGTAATGATATCGTCAATATTGGTACTGCATACATTAGCGTATTATATAGGAGATTTAAAACATATATCTTCGGAAATTTTGAAAATTATTATACTAAAGTATTTTACTAAATAAAGTAAAAAATAAATAAATAAAATAAAAGCAATAGCAATTAGCAAGCTAATTCTGGGAAAGGATGTCTTCAAAGAACTAATTGTGTCACAAGCTAATAGGGGTCGATGCAAACAAAAATTGGATCTGTTTTGCAGCCCCTTCACAAAATTACAAATGATTAAAATGGCTTCTTTACAAAAATGCAATCTATTAAAATGGCCTTTCATCGGCATTTTACCCTACATTTTAATCAGTTTTATCAATTCTTTTAACAAAAAAGTGACTTTCATTAAACATTGGTATGAAAATTCACAAAAATAAGTGTTGAAATTCACAAAAATAAGCAATTTTCACAAAAAATGGGTCCCTGGAAAAAATTCCTTGATCGACCTCTGCTAACAGTTAGGTTAGGCTATTCTTAGAGCAAACTATCATCAAATTAAGCTTATTTTCAGTTTTTTTTTTTTTTTTTTTTTTTTTTTTTTAATTCTGGATGTTTTCTCTTTTCTTAATTGTTTAAATATTTTTTGCTACAGGATGTTATTTAATCAGCTTATTAAAAAACCTATTGGTTAAAATAAATATTTAATTAATACTATTTTAAAATACTTTTGAGGTATGTGCTTTTGTCTATTTAAATTTTTATTTATTACTGTAATGAATATTAATTTGACATTGAGAATTTTTATTGTTTTATGGTCCCATATCCATACCTGCCAACATCTCATGAAAAAAATCCAGTAGATTTATGTGGCATCCCAATCCTAAAGTCATAACTACTACCTATCTGTGCCACAATAAACACACTTCAAAATTTTTTCAAATATTAAATTTCACAACTATTCTATGTATCATTTTCTTAATTAAGCACAAATCTCTTTATTATTGGACCAAAATACATTGGTATAATGGTCCATATTGAATGAATATATCCAGATAATCTTTCAGAACTGGTGAAGAAATAAACTGACTATTAGAGCTTCAAAATGCCAGAAAACCAGGAGACTTTAATCTAAAATCAGGAGACCAGGAGAAACCATCAAAATCCAGTAATCTCCTGAAATATCCAGTAGAGTTGGCAGAGATGCGTATCTATATGTTTTGGTATTTTGTGTTATTTTTTGTAAATTAGGAAGGATAATGAAAATTTTTAAGGTTCTAAGAAACATGCATGATTTTATTCGATACATGGGATTGCTATCTATTTGCAGAATTCAAGTACGTTTTCAAATTTAATATGAATCAACAGATGAGGATTTTTGAGTTGTCTGTAATGAGTTTTGATTTTATCCTGATTTTAGTACCCTAGTAGCAATACCCCATCGGTCGATGAGAGGCGGGTGAGTTTAATCCGAGGAGAAGGAGCAACGGCCGATCACGGCTTTTCATCCGAAAAAGGGGAAATTTTATCGGCAACTGGTACAAAATGTCAGCTCAGGGGGCCATAAAGCTGATCATTTCCCGATGATTCCAATAAAATCACAAAAAGAAACCGATAAACTGTTTAAAATATATTTGTTAATAAAAAATAAACGACTGGCAGCAAAATTTTCAAAAAATATCCGTACTGTTTATTATGTTTTTGTTTTTTGGATGCTAACTTTCTGTTTTTCTGAAAAAATAAAAGGAAAAAAAATTCTTCCTCCACTGGGCCCGAACCTTAGCGTAAGAGTCCACAGTTTAGCGCGCTACCACAAAACCATCCAGACTTATCATGCATGAACCAAAGATTGAAATACCAGTTATTTTAGTCTCTGATTGGGACTTTGGGTAAGATTTTGACAAAGTGCTGTTCAACTATTATTAATAATATTCAAATTATTTGATTGCAGGGATGAGATTGGCAAAAGAGCAAAAAAGCTGAAATCATACGAGAGCAAAAATTTGTACATGTGATATTTATATCTAATTAATGTGAAAGAAATTTTAAGAGAAGAAAACATAGGAACATGCTAGGAGATAAATATATCACACAGTTAACTAATAACTACAATCAGGAATTCACAGAAAAAACAGAATTTTCAGACAAAAAAGTGATTTCCTCTTTATTCACAAAAAGCTGAAATCAGCTAAAAAGCTGAAGAATCTCATCCCTGTGATTGGCAAGAAATTAATTTCACTTTTTACCAATGCATGTACCATAGCATATTTATTACCATAGAATATCTCAAAATATAATTATGCTGCTATTAGTGTGTAACTTTGTAAAATATTTTTTTTCATGACTAAGATTTTTCACAGATAATATACTGCTGTGTGTTTTTAAGTACCTACAAATATAAAATGAACTTTAATTAGTCTTTATTCAGTATTCAATTACAAATTTAAAAGGCGAGATTTTATTTACTAATGCAATGAAATTTAATATTCGGCCACCGAACATTCAGTATTCGTTCAAATCACTATTCGTCATCTCTACCTTTTATGTGTTATAAAAAGGTTTTAATAATTTCATCTTCAGAAATTCGTGCTGTTAACATAATATAACATTGAGAGGAAATACGTTTGTTTTACTTACTAAATCACCTCCCCCCATGACTGAAAATAGTCAATCAAAAAGTCTGAAAATGAAGTGTCTGCTTCCACGATTTATAAATTACTCTGTTAATTTTTATGAGAATAGGAGGAGTATAGGAAAATAAACAAATATCTTTTTCAGAACAAATTCAAATGGATAGTCGCATTAAAAAAAAATCCATTATAATAAAAATACCGAACTAATTTTCAATTGTTGCTATTTTGATATTTTTGTTTTGGATATATCGTCACCGTCCGTAAGACCATGAAGCTCTAAGGTAGAGATGGCAATTAGAGATGGCCAATGATTCGATGAGTCGAATCAGTGATTCGAATCTTGGTACTGAGTGGCTCAGTCTTTACACTCACTCTCTACTGATTCGAATCTCAAGCCCTCAAGGGAAAATCATGAAGCTCGGGAGGAGAAACATCGACTTGTTATCCAACTTGGACCAACTACGCAGTATGAGAATTGCCGACGAAACTGCAGCTACCATTGATTGCGCCATCTATTGACGGTAGCGGAAAACAACATCGCGCGCGCGCGCTTTCCGATTTAATGCTTCTCTAATTGGGATTTATTCATTTATGCTGAAATTTCATGAAGTATACACTAACATTTGAATAAATAAATACGATAATTAATATGCACATATAGTAATTTTGTTTCTATATTACTTAGTTACAACGATGTAACATCAGTTTGATAATTTAATAAATTAATTAATAATTTAAATAATTCTCTTTAAAACTGCATGCGAACGATATAATATAATAGATCAGTTTTTGACAAATATTTTTGGTAGCAATTCGCTAAAAATTAAAAAATATTCCCTGCCTTCTTTCAGGCTATAAATTCCTCTTATATACCCGCTCTTTCACATTATATTTTATTTATTATTATTTTTTTTTTTTTTTGTCTTTAGTCTTAAAGTTGGTTAGTTAAACCAAAAAACAAAAACAAATATGGAAAGAGAAAAACATTTAACGCCGTTTTTCAGCACCACCAGAGCCTGATTATAACCAACAAGGGCCCCAGGAATTGATGAATTTGGGGGGGGGGCATCTAGGAAATTTGTTTTATTTTTCATAAAATTTCGATATAAAGAAGGATGTTTCAGAACAAGATTTGAAATTGGGGGCCCTGGGCAAAGTCCCGATTTGCCCGTGCGATAATAAGGACCTGAGTACCACAAAAAATTACATAAAAATCAATGTCTTTTTCAGTATCAGTATCATTTTTCAGTACTACAAAAAATTTCATAAAAAGCATAAAGGAAAAAAAAATATTAATTCAATAAATACACGCATATTCAGTGATTGACTCTTTTGCATCAGTTTTGCAAGCTTTCACATATCAGAAAAAATCTAATATTTCTTTAATTTTGAAAAATTTTGTATTTAAAAAAAAACAGACTTTGAATTGAAAATATTTGTTTCTGTATAAGTTTTGCAGACTTATGCCAAAAATATCTATTCATTTGTGTATCTCTTATATATTATAAAATCCCCTCCCCCACCCTAATTAAATTAATAAACAGAAAAATATTATTCATAAAACTGTTATTATTTTTTTTAAAATGGACAATTTCAAAGTATTATACTGCTGTTTCAATTTGATTATTGGGCCAAATGCCAATTTTAAAGTGTTCATATTAGCATTATACTACTACTAACATGTACAAAAGGTTTTCTATTTACATAGTGTTACTTTTTATGTTATACATTTATAAGGGGCCATATTAAAGAAATATTATGGTGATGCTGTATTGATGCTGTTTGGAGCTTTAAATAACGTTGGAGTTTTCTTCCCGAGCGATACATTTCTTTTTCTGGCTTCTGGATATCCACTGTCACATCCAGATGCAAAGCAGTGACTCGCTCGACCCATAGTCTATCAAAATAATTTATTTTATTTAAAAAATATAGCTCGTTCACAATCAAAACAACGCTAAATCCCTATTGAAGCGGTGCGCTGCGCCTCCTGCCGGTGAAAATGGATCCTGGTCCGTTTTCCCGCCTGATCGCCCATTCCCGATGACTCTCCTTAGAGCTTCATGAGGGAAATACATTCCAAGTGCGAAAGGAAGGAAAATTTATTTCCCCTTTGCCGTTCCCAGAGATTTTCCCTTACTCTTTCAACTCTTTTCGACTCTTTACGACTCTTTACGACTCTGAGTCGATAGATGATTTCATGAAGCTCTAAGGAGAGTCATCGGTAATGGGCGATCAGGCGAGAAAACGGACCAGGATCCATTTTCACCGGCAGGAGGCGCAGCGCACCGCTTCAATAGGGATTTAGCGTTGTTTTGATTGTGAACGAGCTATATTTTTTTAATAAAATAAATTATTTTGATAGAATATGGGTCGAGCGAGTCACTGCTTTGCACCTGGATGTGACAGTGGATATCCAGAAGCCAGAAAAAGAAATGTATCGCTCGGGAAGAAAAAATCCAACGTTATTTAAAGCTCCAAACAGCATCAATACAGCATCACCATAATATTTCTTTAATATGGCTCCTTATAAATATATAACATAAAAAGTAACACTATGTAAATAGAAAACCTTTTGTACATGTTAGTAGTAGTATAATGCTAATATGAACACTTTAAAATTGGCATTTGGCCCAATAATCAAATTGAAACAGCAGTATAATACTTTGAAATTGTCCATTTTTAAAAAAATAATAACAGTTTTATGAATAATATTTTTCTGTTTATTAATTTAATTAGGGTGGGGGAGGGGATTTTATAATATATAAGAGATGCACAAATGAATAGATATTTTTGGCATAAGTCTGCAAAACTTATACAAAAACAAATATTTTCAATTCAAAGTCTGTTTTTTTTTAAATACAAAATTTTTCAAAATTAATGAAATAATAGATTTTTTCTGATATGTAAAAGCTTGCAAAACTGATGAAAAAGGATCAATCACTGAATATGCGTGTATTTATTGAATTAATAATTTTTCCCTTTATGCTTTTTTATGAAATTTTTTATAGTACTGAAAAACGATACTGATACTGAAAAGACATTAAATTTTATGTAACTTTTTGTGGTACTCAGGTCCTTATTATCGCACGGGCAAATCGGGACTTTGCCCAGGGCCCCCCAATTTCAAATCTTGTTCTGAAACATCCTTCTTTATATCAAAATTTTATGAAAAATAAAACAAATTTCATAGATGCCCCCCCCCCCCAAATTCATCAATTCCTGGGGCCCTTGTTGGTTATAATTAGGCTCTGGTGGTGCTGAAAAACGGCGTTAAATGTTTTTCTCTTTCCATATTTGTTTTTGTTTTTTGGTTTAACTAACCAACTTTAAGACTAAAGACAAAAAAAAAAATAATAATAATAAATAAAATATAATGTGAAAGAGCGGGTATATAAGAGGAATTTATAGCCTGAAAGAAGGCAGGGAATATTTTTTAATTTTTAGCGAATTGCTACCAAAAATATTTGTCAAAAACTGATCTATTATATTATATCGTTCGCATGCAGTTTTAAAGAGAATTTATTTAAATTATTAATTAATTTATTAAATTATCAAACTGATGTTACATCGTTGTAACTAAGTAATATAGAAACAAAATTATTATATGTGCATATTAATTATCGTATTTATTTATTCAAATGTTAGTGTATACTTCATGAAATTTCAGCATAAATGAATAAATCCCAATTAGAGAAGCATTAAATCGGAAAGCGCGCGCGCGCGATGTTGTTTTCCGCTACCGTGAATAGATGGCGCAATCAATGGTAGCCGCAGTTTCGTCGGCAATGGAGGATATCGACTCCTTGGGTTCTAGGCTATAAAAGTCACGTGACGGTGGAAAACAAACAACCTTTCCTCTATAGGTTTATGTGCTGGACTCTTGGTAATGAGTGCAAAATTACAAAAATAATAATTGTGCCTCTGTATTGTGCTGCCTACTGATGTTTCAATAACTCTCAGGAGCCTGTGCATGACAACTAAAAGATATCTTTTCCCAGATTCCCATTAAAAAAACGCTAACACATTAAAACTTATACTGAGACGAGGCTATTTCAGTCACGTGTCGATGGAAAATATACATTTCAGCCAATCAGATTACAAGATTACTTATCAACACAGCCGAAAGGTCACGTGTTGGTGGAAAAATGACGTCACATGGATATCGTCCATTCTCATACTGCGTAGTTGGTCCAAGTTGGATAACAAGTCGATGTTTCTCCTCCCGAGCTTCATGGATGATTTGAAACAGTAAATGAGTGGGTGTGGGTGAGTTGGTCACTGAGTTGGTGCAGCAACGAATCTTTACTGATTCAGTGTTTCACTCTGTTTCGGTGATTGTATACTATCGTTGAGATTCGTTAGTTTTTCGAATCTTCTATCGACTCAGAGTCGAAAGGAGCCGAAAAGAGTTGAAAGGATGTTTCATTTAATTGGAGTTTTTTTTTTTTTTTTTTTCGAATCTTCTATCGACTCAGAGTCGAAAGGAGTCGAAAAGAGTTGAAAGGATGTTTCATTTAATTGAAGTTTTTTTTTTCGAATCTTTGGTGTTTCATTTCTTGGTTGGTGGTCGGATTTAAAGTTTTATCTGTCTGTGGGTGTGGAGTGGGTCGAACATCGTTTGCTTTTGGCGGGGGGCATAGGCGTTACTTCCTAAGGGCAAGAGGGGTCAATCCCCCCCCCCCGAAAAAAAATTCAAGTATCAGAGCTATTTATAATAATGATATTTTATACAATCGGAAACATTTTGTCACCCCATCCAAATATTACATGCCAATGCTCGTGGAAGAGCGGAGGGGGGGGGGTCTCAAAGTTGTTTAAACCTTTTTCCCTCGGGGGGACTCCCTCCTTCCAACTTGTCTGACTGATTTAATATTTGTTTAAAATTTAATGAAACATCCCTTTTCTACTTTTAACTTCAATATATGTCCCCCTGCCCCCACCCTCAAAAAAAAAAAAAAAAAAAAAAAAAAACAGAACGTTAAGTTTACATGGTGGAGGGTTTTCATGTGAAGGGAAATAGAATGAAATAAAGTTAGGATTGTGCTTGTCACTTTTAATGAAGAATACAGGGCGGTATTAAGCGCTCTCACAAAAGGACTTTGTAGTAAGCAAAATAACATTTCGCTTTATTGCTGCAGATTTCGTTTAAGATATTTTTTTACCTTGCTTTTCGTTTAAGGGGAATGATTTTATTTTCTTTCGTAATTCAGAGAAATACAAAATAGGGTCTAAAGCAGTGGCGTAGTTAGTGTTATTGACAGTGGCGTAGCCAGGATTTTATTTCGTGGTGGGCTGGGTATCAAATTTAAAGATAAAGTTCAATTGTAAGCTAAGTAAAGGGTCCCATTTTTTTGGGGGGGCAGCAGCCCCTCAGTAGGACTGGGCCAAAAATCGATAAATATCGACATATCGGTTTTACTTCAACATCAAATATCCGATATTCCCATTTTCATTTCAGTGAAATCTCGAATTCGATAAAGGTCAAAAATACAGGCCGGTCAGGGGCGTAGCCAGAAATTTTTCATGGGGGGGGGTTATGACTACTGCAACTCATATATATGTATACGTGTGTGTGATAATGTAGTGAAGAATATACATTTTGTATGGCAAAAAATTCCTCATGGGGGGGTTATGACCCCCCTAACCCCCCCTTGGCTACGCCTCTGAGGCCGGCGATAAGAAAATCCTGAGATCAATACCAGCTTGTGATGCTTTTGCTACTGCTTTCTCTCTGATGACGATGCCGGATCGCGGAAAAAACAGCTCCATGGTTTATTAGTCTAATTACCATAATTAATTAACGTATATCTCGGAAACTATCCACCGGAGCGCGTTTTTATTGATTCTCGACCCCCCCTAGTCTCAACACCCCACCGATACTTAAAATTTCGAATGCTTTGACACCAAACTTAACCGTTTAATCTTACAGGCCCAGGGGGTCATACGAAGCTCCCCTATATTTTCAATTTGGGCATTTTAAACACTAGCCTCCTCCGGCGGCATCTCCAAAGTCTGGAAACCATCCCAGAGCCAATTTCTACATGTTTGCAGTCCTCTTAAGCCTCAATCATGGTTAATTAGTCTACCATAAATAATTAACGTATATCTCGGAAACTATCCACCGGAGCGCGTTTTTATTGATTCCCGACCCCCCCTTTAGGAATCCCCATCCTTACATAAAATTTCGAATGCTTTGACACCAAACTTAACCTTTTAATCTTACAGGCCCAGGGGGTCATACGAAGCTCCCCTGTATTTTCATTTCGGGCAGTTTAAACACTAGTTTTACTCGAGCAAGGAGAGAGAGATGCTAGCTGCCCGAGAATTCAGCGGAGAAGAAACCCGATGAATGGGTGAAGGGTGTTTAAATAGTACGGCTTTCGGTGCAGAGAGAGGGAAAATTTCTTTAGTTATTTTATTGATTCATGATTCGAATCATCGAAGTAGTGAGTGAGTTGAGATTCGAATCAGTAAAATGAGTCGAACCGCCCATCTCTACTCTAAGGAGAATCATCGGGAATGGGCGATCAGGCGGGAAAACGGACCAGGATCCATTTTCACCGGCAGGGGGCGCAGCGCACCGCTTGAATACGGATTTAGCGTTGTTTTGATTGTGAATGAGCTATATTTTTTTTATAAAATAAATTATTTTGATAGAATATGGGTTGAGCGAGTCACTGCTTTGCACCTGGATGTAACAGTGGATATCCAGAAGCCAGGAAAAGAAATGTATCGCTCGGGAAGAAAAATCTAACGTTATTTAAAGCTCCAAACAGCATCACCATAATATTTCTTTAATATGGCCCCTTATAAATGTATAACATAAAAAGTAACACTATGTAAATAGAAAACCTTTTGTACATGTTAGTAGTAGTATAATGCTAATGTGAACACTTTAAAATACGGCCCAATAATCGAATTGAAACAGCAGTATAACACTTTGAAATTGTCCATTTTTAAAAAAATAATAACAGTTTTATGAATAATATTTTTCTGTTTATTAATTTAATTAGGATGGGGGAGGGTATTTTATATTATATAAGAAATACACAAATGGCAGCGAAATTGATAAATATATAGAATTTTCTTTTTAAACACAAAAATTTTCAAAACCAATACAGAATAGATATTTTTGGCATAAGTCTGCAAAACTTATACAAAAACAAATATTTTCAATTCAAAGTCTGTTTTTTTTTAAATACAAAATTTTTCAAAATTAATGAAATAATAGATTTTTTCTGATATGTAAAAGCTTGCAAAACTGATGCAAAAGGGTCAATCACTGAATATGCGTGTATTTATTGAATTAATAATTTTTCCCTTTATGCTTTTTTATGAAATTTTTTGTAGTACTGAAAAACGATACTGATACTGAAAAGACATTAAATTTTATGTAACTTTTTGTGGTACTCAGGTCCTTATTATCTCACGGGCCCCCCAGGGGGTTATTTGCCCAGGGGCCCCCAATTTCAAATCTTGTTCTGAAACATCCTTCTTTATATCAAAATAAAACGAATTTCATAGATGCCCCCCCCCAAATTCATCAATTCCTGGGGCCCTTATTGGTTATAATCAGGCTCTGGTGGTGCTGAAAAACGGCGTTAAATGTTTTTCTCTTTCCATATTTATTTTTTGGTTTAACTAACCAACTTTAAGACTAAAGACAAATAAATACATAAATAAATAAAATATAATGTGGAAGAGTGGGTATATAAGAGGAATTTATAGCCTGAAAGAAGGCAGGAAATATTTTTAAATTTTTAGCTAATTGCTACCAAAAATATTTGTCAAAAACTGATCTATTATATCGTTCGTATGCAGTTTTAAAGAGAATTTATTTAAATTATTAATTAATTTATTAAATTATCAAACTGATGTTACATCGTTGTAACTAAGTAATATAGAAACAAAATTATTATATGTGCATATTAATTATCGTATTTATTTATTCAAATGTTAGTGTATACTTCATGAAATTTCAGCATAAATGAATAAATCCCAATTAAAGAAGCTTTAAATCGGAAAGCGAGCGCGCGATGTTGTTTTTCTCTGCCGTCAATAGATGGCGCCATCAATGGTAGCCACAGTTTCGTCGGCAATTCTCATATTGCGTAGTTGGTCCAAGTTGGATAACAAGCGGATGTTTCTCCTCCCGAGCTGTTGTTGTTTGTTTGTTGTAAGAGGTTTTTGCTACGGCCGGCTGGCTGGCATTACCTCCGCCTATCCACAATACTTAAACAACGGGACCCACCCGAACGACTTTGAAACAGACTTTATTTTTATGAAGACACCAACGAAGAGGGAACCCTCGAATCCAACACCGTGGAAGAATCAGCCACACAAACACCGCCGACCATCCATCGGCAAGCGCCATGGAGATATACCAAGGAGAAGAGAAACACTACACAAACGAGCAACTAAGACTAAAATCTACCGCTCCTCAAGAACAAACGCCTCCACAAATCGAGAAGCCTTGAATCACCGATCAGTTTCTCCCAGAACTCAGACCACACATACGGGCTATCATAGTGCATCCGGGAAAACAACAGCGCACGTTCTGCAGCAAAGCCCCGACAAAAGAAAATATAGTGCTGTTCCGTGCCAATTTCCGAGAAGCAAATGTGGCATAGGGGAGATTCCCGCAACCGGAACCGAAAAAGACGGGCCTCCGTCGGAAGGGACAGGGTACGGAGACGGGCATTCAGAACATCGTCCCTGCGTGAGCCAGGGAGCGAATAAATTTTATTCCCCAAATGAATTCCTTCCGCAGCATACTTGCTCTCCTGCCACCATAGCTCATACTCCTGCCACATTTTTTGCTTGAGGATTCTTTTTACGTCCTCGGCCGCGACCCCCCCATGGGTGGCCGTGCCAAAAGGTCCCAGCTTTGCTGCCTGGTCTGCAGCTTCATTTTCGGGGATACCGGCATGACCCGGGACCCAAATCAATTTGAGGGGTCCATTGACCTTACTGGAAAGGATGTACGCCAGAGCCAGGATAACCGAGGCCGACTTGGGGTTCAAGGACTGGAGAGCTTTCAGGACCGACAAACTATCCGAAATGATAATACAAGGGTCCCCACGGAAGAGCCTGACCCCCAGAGACACCGCCTGAGTCTCGGCCGTGAAGACAGAGTTTATATGTTGTACTAAGTAGGCTAGAGTAATATTGCGGGCTAGGTCTACCGCCGCAATCGCCGTTTTCGCATCATCTTTGGACGCGTCGGTGGCAATAATTTGCCAAGACGGGAAGTTGGTATACACGAAGTCCCTGAAACTGTTTTTGACGACCCGGAGCGGGAGCCCCCTGTCCTGGAAAGGGAGACCTTCGGTGATTATTTCTACCTTTTCCAGGGCGCTGGAACAGGGCCAGACCTTTTGGATGAGGCTACGGGAGGAGACACTAGCGTGTTCCAGGCTCCAGCTACTTTCCTCGAAGATGTCCTCTGTGTCGGTATACCGACCAAAGTTTCCCGCCGGACAGCTACGGAGAAGGAAAGAAGACGAGAGGTAACCACGGCGAAAAGAGAGCGGCCACTGCCCCGATTCCCGGTAAAGCTTGGGGAGCGGGGTCCACCTGGGGACCCCCAGAGCAAAACGAAGAGCGGCGTTATAGATAATGTCCAATTTTTTTAAGTCCGTCGCAGCCGTATGTTGGTAGATCGGACTAGCGTATTCGATAGTACCCCGAATGATTGAATTTACTAGCGCTAAGAGGTCAACGGTTCGCGCTCCCCAAAGGGGGGAAGAAAATCCTTTTAATAAATTAAGCCGCTTTGCACACTTTACGCGAACGTCTGCAATATGGTCCTTAAACGAGAAGTTTGATGAAAACCTGCACCCCAGCATTTTCATTGATCTACTCCAGGGGATTGACGAGCCATGTATCCTAATCTACTGCAAAGGGACCCTACGGTTTCGAGAGAAATTTATGGCTTCGCATTTGTCTGGCCGGAGAGAAAGCTTCCAGTGCGTACACCATTGCTTCAGTCGTTGCAGGGCCTCTTGTAGTAAGTTGATTGCTTTATGAGGGTCTTTCTGATTACTGTAGGCGACCACGTCGTCAACGTATACTATAACCCGGACTTCAGGGTCGAAGACTTCGAAAATATCCCACATATAGAGCATAAACAGGAGAGGGGAGAGCACCGTCCCCTGAGGGACCCCCTTGAGAGATTGCACCGGGTGAGAATAGATACCTCGCCACCGAACCTTTATTGACCGGACGGAAAGCCAGTTGGCAATCCACCTCCCGACCAACCCCGCGATGCCTACCACGGCCATCTTGTAGATCAAGGCGTCCCGCCACACCGAGTCGTATGCTGAGTGGATATCCAGTTTAACGGCAACAATAAAATCCCCTTGCCGCCTGGCCTCTTGAACATCTTTCCAAAATACCCGAAGAGCTCTGGGACAATCGCTATTTGGCAGAAAGCCAAAATGTCGGGGATGAAAGATCTGTTTGCTCGTTACGTGGTCCAGAAGCCTGGCCAAAATCATTCGCTCCATGATTTTGCAACCCGTCGACGTGAGAGAGATTGGACGGTAGGACGCCACTTGCGACTTAGGCCGCCCACATTTCCAAATGGGCAGGATGATCGCCGACGTCCAGCTCTTTGGGACCTTTCCGGAGCACAGCAGATCGTTAAAGGTCGCCAGGATTTTGGCCCTACCAGAAGGGGGGAGGGCCTTGAAACGAGCAGCTGAGATACCATCTACGCCAGGAGTTGAGTTTCTAGATTTCTGGATGGCCCTATTCAGTTCCTCGATCGAGAACGCCTTGTCCCATCTGTCGTCCTGCTGATTGAGGGCATACGGGATAGCTTCTAACCAGCTGCGATCCCCATAGTAGGAGGCAAAAATTTGAGCCTGGTCTTCGCGGTCCGGGAAAAGTCTCGACTCATGTTCCAGCATAAGGTGGGAGTCGTCCCCAGGACGCCTACGCGCCAGTGCTTTGATTATTGGATACAGGCCGCCACCAGACTTGTTGTTGCACAGGTTACTCCAGTATTGCCGAGACTGAGAACGAATCCGACGGCGGAGGCGGGAAGAAAACTTCTTATATTCAATCCAGTGGTCCCGAGACAGGTGCGTCCGGGCCAAGCGGAGGAACTTCCTCTTTTGTCCCAGCAACCAAGCACATTGCGGATCCCACCATGCAGGATTCTTCCTCGCCGGAACACTGATGCTCGTCGAATGGAGCGTCACCGCTTCGTTATAGCCTTGTTCCAAGCCCCCGATTGTTAACACGTCCTGGGATGCGATCGCTTGGTTGAGTTGGGTCTCTACAGCTTTCCAGTCTGTGATGAAAACACGACGGCGCAAAAGCGGCCGGAATGGGAGCTGGATCACTATGGGATAATGGTCAGACTCAAACAGGTCTGGGTGGACATTGCAGAGACTGTCCAAGTACAGATCGGTGCTTACAAAGGTCAGATCAATTAGGGATACCTGTCCTGAAGGAGCCACATGGGTGGCGTATCGGTCGTTGAGGAGGCACACATTATTGTTCAGGTACCAACTAGCAATTTCTTCCGAACCAGGGGAGTTGCTTACGTTGCCCCAAAGACGATGCTTCTGGTTAAAATCACCGACGATTACGAACGGATTGGGAAGGAAGCTGAGAAGGGATTGAAGCCAGTGTTCAGAAATCGTACCATCGGGCAGTAGAGGTTGGCTATATGCAGCCAGAGCTTCCCAAGACGAACTTTAACCACCATTGCCTCAACCCCCGGGGGGATAGGAGGCGGCAATGAGATAGAAGAAGGAGGCACATTCCGGTCGACCGCAATGAGGAGGCCACCTCCACGGCCAGGCCTATCCTGGCGGTAGATTACCTTTCGGGGAATGGAAAAAGGAGAGTCAGCGTCCAAGAAAGTCTCTTGAAACACTAAGATCCGAGAGTCGGCGAAAGGAGCCCATTTCAGCCAATGACGCTTAGGGCGCAGACCCCTGGCATTCCACTGAGTTAACAAGAAGGGGGAGTGACTGTCCATTTCCGGCGGAATGAGAGAGGGGAGACCTGAGTGAAGGGAGGAAAAAAAAAAAAAAAAAAGAACCTACTTTAGCTCTTGCTAAGTGGGACTACCCGTCCCCGCCGGCTTCCCCGGGCCGGTGTCTTGAAACTTCTTTCCGCGTCCCATAGAAGAGGCAGAAAAACGAGACGAGCTGCTCAAAGCCAGCCTTTTTGTAGAGTTTGAGGAGGAAACTGGAGTTCTGGAAAGTCCATGGGCAGTTCTAGCGACTCTGTATTTTCCAATGTGGCGAGAGGTTCCGTACTTGGCATGGTCTTCGCCACTAGAGAGGTGATACCCTGAACCATATCTTTAATCGCAGCAAGCATAAGGTTTGCTTGTTGTTGTAAGCATAGGAGTAGCGATTCGTGGGATTTTTGAAAAAAGTTCTCTAACGTGGATTCTAGTTCTTTTTTAGTGATAAACTGAGCCGATTCCCGGCAGGAAGACAGGGTGGCCGAGGTATAGCTCCCCCCCCCCCACCGGTTTCGACTTGTATTTACGGCGCGCTTCCGCAATTGTTAAATGAGAGTTTGCTTTAAGTTGTAGGATGGCCATCTCTTCCCTACGGGCTTTGCATACCGGATCTGTTGCTTCGTGGTTGTCTCCGCATTTGGGGCATGTTTTTTTCTCAGTCGTGCAAGTATTACTGGAATGGCCCTCTCCGCATTTGCTACATGTTATCGTAGCCACACATTTGGAAGTCACGTGGTCGTATCGCCAACAGGTTTTGCATTGCCGAGGTCGATCGATAAAAACTTTTATTTTTTCACGCATATAAAAAAACTTTACTTCGTCAGGGATTGTGGTCCCAAAAATAGTCACCAGGACGGTTTCAGTGGGTATGATGGATGGCCCTGTATTCCGTGTGAATCGTCTGAGCTCTTTTAACTTGATGCCATTTTCTTGTTGCAGTTTTCTTGTTGCAGAGAGAAAAAACAAAAACTCCTCCCGAGCTTCATGCGTAAGACCTAGCTTGACATCAGTCAGTGTTGCCCTCAACTTTTTGTAAAATAAAGCTACAAAATTAAGGTAGATTCACATCAGCTGCACCGCATCGCAACCGTGCCATACGCATTCCAGAATTCATCCGTTGTGAACCGGTAACACCGGTGCGCCACCAGAGTGTTCCAAAGGCCGAGCGTTGGGCGTAAGTAACTCGTTCGAAAACGATTAGGTCATGTAGCGCTTGTCTGCTCAGTGTAAGATGACCATAGGTCCTCGAAAATCGAGGACAGTCCTCAAACATAGATCTTTCATTCATTTTGTCCCCAAAAATACTTTGTCCTTGAATGTCCCCAAATTTAAAGATTTGTACTTTTTTCCCCTCAAAGTTTCCGTTTAGTTTATTTCTTTCAGAAAAAAACCTGAAGAAATAAGAAAAATAAACCAACTAAAAAATAAACCATGAAAAATAAACCAACTAAACCAACTAAAAGAAAAATAAACCAACTAACAGTGAAATTCGATCTCTGAGAATGTTTGTTGTCATTGTGTGTGTAGCGTGTACAGACATTCAATAAAGTATCCAACAATGAGCCAAATTTCCCATTTCAGTTTTGTTAATGATTAATCACTTTTCATGAAGAACCATGCTTGAAATTGACGTATGAAAATTTTCTTGCACTCGAATACTTTTTTTAGAGGGTGTACAAAGTTTCATGGAAAATTATCACAAAATGATCCAATGTAAAAAGCAATGTCTTCTGAAAAATACAAATATTATTCCAAGAGTTAAATTTTGAATAAATTGCAATATTTCAACATGATGTTCCTTTCATATTTCTGGTTTAAATAAATATTTATAAATGAATGAAATACTTGCATTAATTTATTAGAAATAAGAATACACATACATATAAACATCGATGCATATAAAGAGCTATACGCTGTCGAAGTGTGACGTCACAGCCGGGTTTTGGGCATCAAAACATTGTGTTCCCATGTTAATTTCCCATGGGGTTTTATAAATTGCTTCATATCTTCGATATTACACAAAAATAAGACATTTCACTCCATTTTTCAACTACAGTGCAGTAAGTTTTATCCCTTGTATGAATATCAAGTAAATTGAATGACTATAAATATGATTAATTCGTCGATAATAGTTGAAATCGTCTAAGCCTAACGATCTGAGAATGTAAATAAACATTGTACATCCGTAATGTCGGCATGTATTAGTTCTAAACTAGTGTTGTATTTTTGGTGTTTTTCAATGTGATAATGAATAGTTAGTTGATCACAAATAATAACTAAATGTGTATGACTTTTGTTTTATAATTTTTTTATGAATTGATCGAATATTTTTGAAATGTTTTACAATGTATCATTGGGCCCGTTTACATGTGCAAAAATGCGGAGTAAATCCCGGGATTTCCACTGCTTTCTACCCCGCTTCCCCTACTTAGGGAAAAAAATGCGGGGTAGAAAGATTCCTGGTCGAAAGGAGGGTTAATGCAGAGTCAACCCCGCTTTCCCATGATGCATTGCGAGTTTTTCCCTGTACTCCGCTTTAACCCGGGATTTTCCATTTTCACATGTAAACGGGCCTATTTTGCATGATTACTTGATATGATGTGATTCATCATGTTATTTATTTGCGATCTTAACAACGAAAATAGTGTTGAAACGTTGGAGCGAGTTCCTTAGAATAATAAAACAAGTTTACAATTATTCAACAATTAAAAATGCTTTTTTGATGTTCATCTTTTTAAAATGCTTGATGTGAGTAATATAAAGAGACATTTCGAAAGATGTAATTTACGTTAGGAATTAGATCATAGTTAATTTTAAGATTTAGTTAAATGTATGTATTCTTGTGTCTAATGATACTCAAAGAAAGTTTGAAGAAAATGACTTTAGCGCATATTTGTTTATTTTAACTGATTGTCCACTTCCAATTTATTCTTCGGTATGTTTTTTCTCCCCTATATGATAAATTGCCTGAAAAGTTAAATCTGTAATACAAACAATTGAGCTGTAATAATATTTAATATAATGAATTTAATGTGTTAAGTTTTGAAATTGCTTTTCATTATGATGATGCCGAAGGATTTGTACATCTTCGCAAACATTGAGAGGTCGACAGTATAATCTTGAAAGTACCCAAAAATTTTTTCTATGCTAATTGTGTATTATATGTAAAACCATAGTGTCACAAAAAGTTTAGCCTAAAGGTTTGCACTAAACAGAAATTCGAGGTTACACTATGTTTAACAAACTGCTGAATTTATAACAACTGGTTCAGACTACTCATTATCCGTAGTAATTGTCAATATTTGATAGTTTACAGTGAAGAAGAGGCTGTGTGTACTTTGAAGATCATGGATATTTGCAAACATTTTTACATTTGTAAGGTAAAGTATTATCAAACGTGGTTTTATTTATTCATATGTTGCATCTTTACAATTTGTTTCAGCCTTTTATTTTATGTGTTTCATTTTTAGCGCATAAAATATTGTAAATGATGGTGTCTTTTCAGCCCACGGCTAACTGTATGCGTTTTTTTTTTTTTACTACACGTGAACAAAATTTGAATTTTAAGATATTTGTGAAAGTGATAGTATTGTAATAAAATTAAATTTATGTAGTAATAAAATTAAATTTATGTAGTATGATAGTATTGTGATAAAATTGTAATAAAATTAAATTTAACATGTTCCATCTTTTTAAATGTTTTTTCTACCCATCCCAGCCACTAATTTTACCAAATTTATTGTGTTGGTTAGACTGTTGTGCTACACACTACATAAAAAGAAAATGATATTTCTACTTTAAGGGCCGAACTTTTGCACTTCGACCTCCCCTGATCGATGCTAGCCCTAGTAGCAATAACCCATTGGTCGATGAGAGGCGGGTGAGTTAAATCCGAGGAGAAGGAGCAATTGCCGATCACGGCTTTTCATCCAAAAAAGGGGAAATTTCATCGGCAACTGGTACAATATGTCCGCTCGGGGGACCATAAAGCCGATCATCGTTTCCCGACGACTCCGATGAAATAACGAAAAGAAACCGATAAACTGTTTAAAATATATTTGTTAATAATAAATAAACGACTGGCAGCAAAATTTTCAAAAAATGTCCGTTCTGTTTATTATGTTTTCGTTTTTTGTATGCTAAATTTCCGTTTTTCTGAGAAAAAAAAAAATTTCCTCCCCCGGACCCGAACCCTCAGCGTACTGATTATGAGATAAGCCCGCTACCCCTAGACCATCGAACCTTGTCAGGTATAAGGCAAAGTGTGAAGTGCAGGTTATTTTAGTCTCAGATTGGGACTGGGTGAAATTTTGACAAAGTGTTGTTCAGCTATTATTAATAATAGTTAAATTATTCGATTGGTAAGAAATTAATTTCACTTTTTACCAATGTATGTAAGTAGCAACAACATTCATAATTAATAATTAAAAAACAATATTGCCAATTGTATAGGAATTTTAGTGTGATTTTAACTTTCATATTTCTTGGATAACTTTAAAAAATTAATTGATTTCTCTTCTTGCTGTTTACATTAAAGAGGTTTCAAAAGAGTTGCTCATTGTAAAAAAGTTTCCGTTTTTCTTATAATGCAGCTGACGCTCAAATAGATTTTCTTTTCTTTTTTTTAAACGTACTTCTTTTAAGTATTTAAATATTACAAACGATTTTTATATAATAAATACTTACAATTTTTTTGTAAATATTTCTTTTCAAATTTAAATTTTGTGGGAGGACTAGAAATTTGAAGTAAATTATGCAATTAATTCAAGAATTGTTCAAAATTCCCTTTACATTATGCAAAGGCATATCTAAATTACGCAAATATTCATAGGAATTTTGGTAAAATGTAATCCACTGGGACACTAGCAAGGCCCGATGACTATAGAGCTGCAGTTTCGGATAAGATATTGTTTTTCGGTTTCCCATCGGCGAAACTGCTCGTCTAGATCACTTCTAACCATGAATAAAAATTCATCTATTGCAGATAAACAAAAGTGCACTTGCCGATGACTGAATTCGACGAATCGATGAACGACCGAGCAGAAAACAAGCAGTCATTGCTACTAGGGAGATTGATTAAATGTATAATTAAATATAAATTCTGTGCCATGATGTACACTTGCATAGAACAATCACATTTGAGAGTTCCTAACATTTAACAGGTTTACCACTGGTTAGGGAGAACAAGGAAAACCTTGAAAAGTCAGGGAATTTCATTTTGGCTAAAAAAGTCAGGGAAAATTGCAAATTTTGGCCCAAAACCTGGAAAATCATATAGTTTGGACTGGAAAATCAGTGCTTGTAAGCAAACAATGTTTAACCTTACTTTGGGAAGCTAAAAATATTAAAGAACATATGCAAAGTTGGCGACATAAGCATAAAACTAGTCTAGATTTTTATCATATGATGGTCTGCAAAAGTCAGGGAATTCTTTTTCAGAAATTGAGTGGCAACCCTGTTTAATTTATATTAAATATGACTATTGCTTATTATAAGTGAAGAAATTGTTGGATATGTGATAAATTAAATAAATTGTTCCTCTATTTATATATTTATTTCTTAATTATAGGAATGAATCAGTGCTTACATGAATTTCTGCTGCATAATTTGAAGAGCATTAATCTAACAGACCCATTGGAAAAGGCATGAATTAATTTTAATAATTCAGTCTTTTTTGATAGATCTGTTGGACACTAAACTGCGCTCTCCACTTACTTAAATGAATAATCGTCTAGAATGTAAGTATTTCACATTAAAAAAATATTCTATATTGTTTTAATTTTGTTGTATTTATTTAAAACAAAACATTTACATTAGTTTGATTAAATTATTTTAATTGTTCCCAGTAGTTGAAATAAGAAATTGCTTTTGATGTGTTTTGTTCCTGTTGATTTAAGGGGTTAGGGGTAGTCAGAATTTTAAAAAAATTGATTTTTTTTTTTTTTTTTTGCATTTTCTTAAAGTATAGTATCTTAAAAATATTCTCTGAAAGTTTGAAGTGAATCCGACAAATATCTTTCGAGTTATTTAGCGAAGAATAAAAGGCTCTCGAGCGGTCTAATATTTCCGAGAACAATTAGCTAGCGGCATAATTCTCCCTTACCTCCTGAAGTTTTAAAAGCAATCAAGCCTATTTATGAAGATCTTAGTAATGAAAATTTACTTTCAAGATGTGTAGGTGGATTTAATCAAAATAATAATGAGAACTTCAACCAACTAGTGTGGAAAATATGCCCAAAAACTATCAATACTAGTTTTACCATTGTTCAAATTGCTGCATACGTAGCTATGAGTATATTTAATGAAGGGACAAAGTCATTATTAGTAATAATGAACACACTGGGACTTAGTTGTGGGCCTAATTCGCATCGGTATACTGAAAAAACCGATAGTGCACGTGTAAAAGTAGCTGATCAGCGCGCTAACGACAACACTCGCGAAGGTAGAATGCGACGTAGACAACAACAAATTGATGTTTTAGAAAGTTCTACAACGGCTGAAGAACTCTTATATGGTCCAGGAATAGATGACTCAGTGTAAGTATTGAAATTATTCGTATTACTGTACATCAATCGACTGTAAAACTTTAAATGCGTTTTTCTCGAAACTATGTTTTTTGAACTGGTGACCACTGTAACTCAAAAACCGCTCGATAGATTTGAATGAAACTTATACAGCTTTTAGAAAACATAAAAAGCTAGTGCCTGATCGAAGGATTTTTTTTTATTTTAAAATTCGATTTTTTATAAAAAATTAATTGTTGGTTTTTTCCCGAAAATCTGCAAAAAAATTTCCAGAGACCGCCATTTTGTTAATTTTGAAAAAAACAAAAAAAGCTTCGATCAGGCACAAGATTATCTATCCATAAAAATAATCTTTTTTGTTTCATTGATTTTAGATGAATCTCCAAGGAGCTGTAATGGTCACCGCAAGGACCCATTATTAAAACCTGTTCAACTTAGACCGCCATAACTTGTAAAATAATATTTTTTTTTTTTTTTTTTTTTGAAATTTAAGTGAAGTAATGTTAAAGTATGATGAAATGATACTATGTTTTTACTTATGTGAAATAAACTTAATTACTAGTAAAAAAAATTAATAAAAAATGGTATTTTTTCACGCCTCTGACTACCTCTAACCCCTTAAAACAACACTACTTTTGAAATTCCATATGGTTTATTAGTTACATACAAATTAATTACATAATAAGTTAACAAACAACAGCAACCTAGCTCGGTCACATCTTTATGGAGATCTGCCAGCTTCACCAACTGTTGCCACTCATGGGTTACATAAAATTATACATGATTAAATGAACGAATCGATTACGATTAAGTTCTTGGTTAGAAGTATACATTCAGATATGTCACATCCTCCCTTTTATTCAGTATATTCTGTTAAATAAGCAGGACGCTTACTTATGCGACCAAATCTAGTTTTATAAGACTGTTCATTACCTGAATCAGTACCAGCTAAAGACTGACCATTATCTTTGTTAGGTTCATTATCAGATGGACAGTCACTTGAACCATTAACATTAAAGTTATCATCATATTCAAATTTTACAATGTTTTTCACAGGTTTGTTTACTTTTGAAAGAATCAAGTATTTTCTATTTCTGTAATAAACATTGCCTAGTGCTGTTTTAATTTTATATGATCTTGGGGTGTTAGCTTTCGATAAGATGATGGCAGGTTCCCATGTCTTGTTTTTGATATTTTGGACTAACTCTCTATCACCAGGTTTTAATGGTTTAAGCTTTTTTGTATTCCTATCAAAATAATACTTCTGTTTATTTTGCCTCTGTTTAAGTTTGGGGACAATGTTTCTCTCAATTTTAGCATCTAGCAATTTTTTACAAATGGGCAATCTAGTTCTCAATCTTCGGTTAAATAACAATTGAGCAGGTGATAACCCAATGCCTGTAATGGGGCTATTTCTGTACTCCAGCAGAGCTGTTAGAGGTTTCTTATTATCCTCGGCTGCTTTTTTGAATAAGTTCTTAAAAATACCCACTGCTTTTTCTGCCATTCCATTACTTTGAGAATGATATGGGCTAATGAAAGATAGTTCTATGTCCCAATGTTTAGCGAACTTCTTAAACTCCCAGCTATTAAATGGATTATTATCACATACAATTGTTTCTGGTACTCCAAACCTAGCAATAACATCCTCCAGTACTACAATGATATCACCCATTGCTTTACTTTTAACTTTTCCCACCTCTATCCATTTCGAATAATAATCAACAATAATTAGGTAATTTGCACCTTTATAATACATTAAATCAGCTCCTATTTTCTGAAATGGTCTATCAGGAATACTGTGGGGAAGCAATGGTTCATTGGGGAGTGATTTTCGAAATTTCATACATATCTCACAATTCTGTACAATATTTTCAATGTCTCGTGAAAGACCAGGCCAAAACATAATCTCACGAGCCCTATTTTTGCATCGTTCAATGCCTAAATGAGATTCATGAATCAAGGACAACATTTCAGACCTTAGTGCCTTTGGAACAATAACTTTATCATTCAAAAATAACAATCCCTCAATAAGAAACATATCATTTTGTAGTTTGTAATATTTACTTATGTTATCAGGAATTTTCTTTTTGTCAGGCCACCCCTCCTTACAATATTTTACTATTTCCTTGAGTTCCTCATCCTTCTCAAGTGCCTTTCTAAACTGTTCTACTCTGTTAACACTCATTGGAAGATACTTTGTTACTGAATGTACTGTTTGTACCATTTCTGGGTCATCTGATACTGGATCTTTAATATACGCTCGAGACAATGTATCAGCTATATACATATCTTTGCCTGGCAAATAATTGATCGAAAAGTTATACTTCAATAGTTTTAAAAGCATTTTCTGAAGGCGAGTAGAAATTTTACTAATCGGTTTTTTAACAATTGAAGCTAAAGGTTTGTGATCACTTTGAACAAGTACTTCATGGCCATACACAAAATTGTGGTATTTTTCAAAGGCAAATACTATAGCTAACAGTTCTTTTTCAATTTGAGCATAGTTCTTTTCACTTTCTGTGAGGCTCCTGGATACAAAAGATACAGGGTGACCTTCTTGCAACAGGCAGACACCTAGTCCATCCTTAGAACTATCACATTGTATAGTTATCATTTTTGAGCTATCAAAGACTTTTCGTACAGGGGCTGAACTGATCAATTGCTTAATTTTATTAAATGCTTGTTCTTGTTCCCATGACCAGTAAAATTCAACATTATTTTTCAGTAATTCTCTCAAGGGGGCTGTAACTTGAGAAACATTTGGAATAAACTTTGACAAAAAATTAACCATGCCCAAAAGTATCCTTATGTCTTTTTTATTCTGAGGCTGTTCAAGTTCAATTATTGCCCTAACATGAGATTTATCTGCTTTAACACCCTCTGCAGAAATTAGTAAGCCCATGTATTTTACTTCCTGTACCCGAAACTGAAGCTTATCAGGGTTAAACTTAACATTATTAGCTTTAGCTCTTTCTAAAACCTCAATCAACCTCCTATCATAAGTATAGTATGCAAATAGCACTTACGACAACATAAAACATCAAATATCAATTTAAAATTCACATTAAAAACCTTAAAAATTGCAAAGATTCGTTAAAAAAAAAGCACTTGCCTTTTTTTTTTAAATTAACCGCTCAGAAATGTCCCTAACACCCACCGGCTTATAACATAACACCAGCATGCTTTCTTTTATTTACTTTTATATTGACACGGCATTTATAACAAAAGCAGACACAGGTCGATAACGTAGAACCAACATGCTTTCTTTTATTTACTTTTATATTGACACTGCATTCCTAACAAACACACACACCGGCCGATAATGTAAAACCAGATATTTAATTTTTGTAAGTTATTAATGATGTGTGAAACATGCTTGCAATTATTGTTCTGGTATCATTTATTAAAAAAAAAAAATCTGAAGCCCTTTCAGATTTTAAATACGCACCCAAGTGCTATATATTGTTGCGGAATTACTCTGCTAATCCCGGGGTTCGTCGTTCTAAAGTCCAGTTGGTGTAAAAAGTTCAAGTAAAAAGTCACTTGTCAGGATGGAACACAAACTCTATTGCTTCCAGAACTTCGTAGAACAATCAGCTGTACACAATTCACAAGCACAATCCAGCAGTAATGTTCTTTTAACAGTTCGCTTACATCAGAAGCTCTCACAAATGCTGCATTTCTCACACAAAATAGAACACTTTCACTGGCAAGAATTCAGTGAAAATATACGAGAAATAACACTAACAGTCTCTCAAGACTCAGCGATGAAGAATTTACACACAGCACTTAAATTCAAAGCTTCACAAACAGCGCGAAACAGCTTCCTTCACAAAGCAAGCGTATTGTTACGAATTTTCGGACAACCCGCTGCTCTGTGGCTTAAAATGGTTTAAAATTCGTATTCTACGTTTCAAATAGATAAATTTTCCTTTTTGTTGCATCAAAATCGGCCAATTAGAACCGGAGATACGGAGGTTTCACTTTCCCATATGTTTTTCTATGGGCTTCTAGAAATCTCGAGAAATATTAGTCCTAGAGCTTAGATCTCTTCACTTTTGAGGACTTATTTTTGGCGCCAAATTTGGCGATATTTCGCCAAAAGTCGGCAAGCTTGGCGACTTTTTGGTCATTTGGCGCGATTTTCCCAATGGGGCCTGGAAGTTGTTTTTCCTGCATTAAAAACGCTTAATAACCTAACATTTCTCTTCTATGACGTAATCAATATTCTCGCTTTATGTAGAATCTTCAAGAAATATACTCCTCTAGAAGCTTCCCGCAGTTTCTGCCTCCCCTATATAAACCGGCGCGCTGCCCCGAGAGTTCAGAGTGAGTTGAACGCGCAGTGTGAGAGAACGCATATTGTGAAAGCTCTCTCAGCAAGTACGCTTGCTTTGTGACTTGATAGTGCTATAGCAGCTGAGTTTTGGCTTGCTTTTATGAAGCTGTTTTTAAAGTTCTGTGTGTAAATTCTTCATTGCTGTGTCTTAAGGGATTGTGTACTATATCCCTTGAATATTTCCACGGAATTTTCGCCTGTGAAAGTGACTTATTTTGTGTGAGAAATACAGCATTTGTGAGAGCTTCTGATCCAAGCGGATTGTTAAAAGCACGTTACTGCTAGATTGTGCTTGTGAATTGTGTACAGCTGATTGTTCTACGAAGTAGTAGAAGCAATAAAGTTCGTGTTCCATCCTGACAAGTGACTTTTTACTTGAACTTTTCACATCTACAGGACTTTAGAACGACGAACCCCAGGAGAAGCAGAGTAATTCTGCAAAAGTATTAACTCTCTCAAAGCTTGATCAACACTGAGCGTTCAACTCGCACTGAACTGTCGGGGCGACGCGCGCTTCTATAAATAGCCGACGCAGGAGGTACAAGAAGTTTCCAGAAAAGTCAATTTCTCGAGAGTTCTACATAAAGCGTGAATTTTGATTACGTCATAGAAGAGAAATGTTAGGTTATTATGCGTTTTTAATGCAGGAAAAACAACTTCCAGGCCCCATTGGGAAAATCGCGCCAAATGACCAAAAAGTCACCAAGCTTGGCGACTTTTGGCGAAATATCACCAAATTTGGCGCCAAAAATAAGTCCCCAAATGTGAAGAGATCTAAGCTCTAGGACCAATATTTCTCGAGTTTTCTAGAACCTCCATTGAAAAACAATGGCAAACCGAAACCTCGATATCTCCGGTTCTAACTGGCCGATTTTGATGCAACAAAAAGCAAAATTTATCTATTTGAAGCGTAGAATACGAATTTTAAACCATTTTAAGCCACAGAGCAGCGGGTTGCCCCGAAAATTCGTAACATTGCCCCCTTCCCAAGGACTGCACGTCCCGGGCAGTACAATCCCTAGTTAGGAGGTCACACAAGTACCTACACTGTATAACACTTAACAAGATCTTAACAACATAATTCAAGCAAGTAACCAATAGCACAATAAGCAAATACACATTAATAAATAAATAATTACACTGTAATAAATCATAAACATAATAAACAAATACGCATTGATGAAAACTAATATATTACAAATATGTACACTAAACATGGCGTAAGCAATGAGTGAAAGAGAGTTGAGGAAAGAGGAAGAGAAGGGAAAGACAGGAAAGAAATGAGAGATGAAAGAAAAGAGGAATCAGGCCATAGTGACCATGGTCTGAGCTAATTACAACCGCGGTAGATGGCTAGCCGATCGTAATGTACAACTCTTGCCTTCGAGTTTGGTGACTTACGAATCCGTACGATGACGTCATTCAGCCGGTTTAGGACTGTGTAAGGACCGTCCCACGGCGATTGCAGCTTGGGAGACAGGCCTTTCCGTCGAGTAGGATTCCATAGCCAAACTTTGTCACCTGCGTTGAACTCGTGTCCCGAAGCCTTCGTGTCGTAGCGAGTCTTCATCTTTTCCGTGTTCAGGTTGATCCGCTCCGGAGCAAAATGATGCACATCTTCAAACCGTGCCCGAAAGTTTTCCACGTACTCCTCTGGCGATGAAGGCGCATCTGGAAGGCGGCCGAACACTAGATCGGCGGGAAAACGAAGATCTCTGCCGAACAGCATCTGGGAAGGTGTGAAGCCGGTAGTGTCATGAACGGCGCTCCTATAGGCCAGCAGGAAGAGGGGGAGTTTCTTGTCCCAGTCCTCTTGATTCCTAGATACCAGAAGCGAGAGATTGTTTAAAATTGTGCGATTGAATCTCTCCACCATGCCGTCGGATTGTGGGTGTAAAGGCGTTTTCTGGGTTTTGTCCATTTCGAGAAGTTGGCATAGTCCTTTAAAGACTGCAGAGGTAAAGTTCGTTCCTTGGTCGGAATGAAGTTGCAGAGGGGTTCCCTATCTGGAAATCCATTCTTGTACCAGTACCTCTGCTGCGGTCGTAGCTTCTTGATCGGGAATAGGAAACGCTTCGGGCCATTTAGAGAAGTAGTCAATGACAACTAGGATGTATTTGTTGCCATCCGAAGTTCGCGGAAGAGGTCCCAGGATGTCGAGGGCAATCCTCTCAAAAGGCGCTCCTACATTATAACGGTGTAGTTTTCCACGGCTTCGTTTCTTCGGGCCTTTACGGGCGGCACAAGCGTCACAAGCTTGACACCACTTTTCGACGTCGCCTCGAGCCCTAACCCAGTAGAAGCGCTCGCGAACTTTCTGCAGGGTCTTCATTACGCCAAAATGGCCTCCAGTGTAGCTTTATGAAGTTGTTCTAGAACCTTCGGAATCCTCGAACGAGGGAGTACTAACTGCCATCGGAGCATCTTGCCGTCGTCCGACTCCCATTTACGATACAGGACTCCATTTCTTAGGCGAAGCGAATCCCATAAAGCCCAGTACTGTTTTGTTACCAGACTGTAAGATGATATTTCTTGCCAACTGGGCTTAGCGCTGGATTTTTCCATAAATTCGACAATAGGTTTGATGTCGCTGTCTGCTAATTGGTCCGCCCGAACATTTTCGTCACTCCAGGGATCTTGAGATGGTGCCGATGATGTAACTTGGCGGACAACGGAATGTTTCATATCGTAATTTTTCTCTGCCCTGGAGCAATAGCGACAACTGTCTATGCAGGGCCTTCTCGACAAAGCATCTGCATTTCCATGAGATGACCCTTTCCGATGACGTATCTCGATGTCATATTCTTGTAATCGCTGTATCCACCTGGCTATTTGGCCCTCTGGATTCTTGAAATGTAGAAGCCAGGTTAAAGAGGCATCCCAGCAAACACACTACTGCCCGCAAAATGCCGGCCGGGTACCCGTCGTGCTGGCAAAGTGCCGTCTACCCGGAGCAAGGTAGATTGCCTTCGTCTGGAAGTCACTGGAGTGCCAGTGTCTGAAAAGTGCATATTCGCCAGTACATAACTAGTAACGGCGAACTGCCATGTGTCTATGACATGCACAGAAAAGTTAACGGCGTGGTACTGCTTAAAATGTACCGGACCAGCACTATTTGGCAGTAATGGGCCTGTATATATTTCGTAGTGTTTGCATAAAATTTCGTTATTTTAATTAAATAATATTGTTTCACATTCATACTGTGTAGAAGTGTTAGGGGATATAAGTTCCGGGCTCCCAAAGGCAAGGGTCACTGCTAAGATTTTTTTTTTCGTTTTTTTTTTAGGCGCACGCCATTGCTGTTCTCACGGGGTTGTAGCCTTATGTATTGGCATTCGCCAAATTCTGGAACTTCTGTCTTGGCGTTAATCATTTAATCCGTTTGCTTCAAATTTTTATATTGTTTACGCCTACCGCACGGTGGTTGTCACGTGGGGCAGTGGCTTATGAGTGCTCATATTTTACTCGCCAACCTGTAAACAGCTGGCAGTTTTGTAGGAAGATTTAAGTAGACTTCTTGATTGCTCTCCGCCAGAGGAGGTTGTGTTCGTATTTTTATGGAACTCCGGCATGCCGTGTGGCCGGAACGATTAGATATATTCTTGGTGTTATTTTCTACTAATGCAATGCACTGTACGTAATTGAAGTCGTTTCCTTTAAGACTGTTTGGATGATACCTCCAATAAATGTAGCTCCTCAGAATTCGAGTTCTTTTCCTGTTTTAAGTCTTCAGCATAACTCAAGGATTTTATTAATTACAACGTCACGTAAACGGCCTAGAGAATGTTTTCTAAATCCACCTCCGACAACTACCCCATAGAGTCTGTCGCCAAGCTATTTTCTGCTTCAGTGATAATCTGAAAATTGGCGAATTACATTCCAACGGAAATGGCAACCCCTCTCGAATGCCATTTTGTGAACTGTGATTGTGAAGAAGTACTCTTTTTGAAGTACTCTCCAGCAAACACAGCCCTATCGGATAAGTTTTGGGCCGACACTGGTGCCGGGATGTGCCGACACTGGTGCCGGCGCAGAATGTGCCGGGGCGACATCGCTCACGCGGTACCGAAAACGACAAAATTGCGTCCGCCTGGGCGTGTGTCGGGTCGAAAGGATGGGGTGGTTCTGGTTTGGTGTCGGCAAAAACGATAACGGCGTCGGCCCAGCCCTGTGCCACTTTTGAACCAAAACTATTACGTTTTTGGTGTGGTATCGGCAACGACAAAATATCCAAAACCGGCCAGCACCTTATTGATTCCCAAAATACCCTAATTAGCTCCGTAGTTAGTTCTCTAAAGTATTAATCAACAAATTAAAGAAATAATAATTATTATTATATAAATGACTTTACACCACTAGGACTAAATTTATTAAAAATACCTAATTAGCAAATTATTTTGTTTTTAAGAAAATATTTGATGAATTTAAGAAGGAAAGCTCTTTTTAAAATTAACCGTATTATTTTTTTATGCATCAACCAATGGTTTACTTTTTTTAAACGTGTTACTATATGTTTATCAGACCATATACATTTTTTAAACAACATATTAGGCTCAACTAGACAATGTTCCTTTTTCTCTTCCAAAAATTTTTTAAAGCCAAGAAAATTTATAATTTTCTAGAACCAAAGATTATAAATAAACATTCATGCAATGCTAAAAAAAGAGAGAAAAATATATTAAAGTTATACAACATGCTTTTTTAAAAAATGTTTTAATTTATTTTTTTTGTTAAGTTATGTCATAATCTTCTATATAAATAAAACAGAGTGTAAACTGTCCGTTTGTCTGTGTGTCTGTCTGTGTCTCGCGTAGCTCCGAAACGGGTGATCGTAGACCTACCAAATTTTGTACGGAAAATCTCCAAGACGGGTCTCGACACACCTCGAAGCGATTTTTTCGAAATTCGAATTAGAAAATGTTTTATTTTATGTTTTGTCCGATTTTTAGCGATTTTTCTTGCGTAATACATAATAAAGCCGGTAATTGCGCTCGCAAGAAAACGATATTTACATCATCGTATAGAGGAGAAAATTTTCTTTAAAAAACTATTTGTTCGGACTGTGTAACATAATTTGCAGATTTTTGGGAATTTTTCAAATAAAATTAAATTTGACGCTGACTTTCGAAAAATATTTTTAAAACTGCTGCATCTTGAATTCTGCCTGTAATAACTTTTTTATATTTGGGCAAAAGACGGAGCACACAATTAATCCACTTTTAAAAGAAGAACGGAGGAAAAATATAAATTAGGAGAATTTTTACGAATTTTTAAGTAAAGAAGGATTTTCATTTCAGTAGTACCTGCTTATGAGTTTCGGTTTGATATATTGCGGTTTGGTTGTCATGGATACAGTAACAATGGTTAAAATTGCCAGTTGAAAAAAATAAATAAAAGGCCTGATTATGACAAACAGGGTCACCCGGCATTGATGAATTTGGGGGCCTCCATCTATGAAATTTGTTTTATTTTTCATAAAATTTTGTTTGATTTTTCGAAATTCGAAATAGAACATCTGTTGTTTATTGCTTTATACTTGAAGCCAAAATGTGCCAAACCCTACTGTTATTACATGAAAAAAGTTTCGTATTCCAAAGATTTCGTTTTGTGTACATAGCTATTCTTATGTCCACGCAGACGATTTTTATGCTTGGCTCGGAGTCCGCTTAGAAGCATTGGTTTAGAATAATGGTGTACAGATCGATCACTTTCTTTGAGTTTCAGGTCCCCGTAACGAAATTTGCTAAACCATCTTTGACAAGTACGAACATTTACAATATCTTTTCCAAATACCGCACATAAATTTTTACATGCAACCGATTCGTTGCTTCCGTTTTGGAATTCATATAAAATGCAGTGTCGTAAATGCATTTTACCTACTGACATGTTTTTCATTTTAAATATCACAAGTAAATAATGAACGGTAAAAAAGGGCACATTTTATATTATACAGCAGCTAAAAAACAAAAACAAATCCGATCGACTCACTAGCTAGATTTTTTTTTTTATTTACTAGAAAAATCACCTGCCTATTTAAAATACGACAGAACTTTCCCTCCAACCCAATACAATAAAATTATTTGCTAGCTTTTGCAGCTCATAAGATCTCGAGGAAATTTTAATTTGTAAGTCCAGAATTTATCTTATAATATATGTATGATATTTAAGTGTTTCTTCTTTATTTTTTCGTGTACTTCCAAAGACGTTTGATTTGTAAGTTATTGTATTGGCATCTGTAAGCATGCCACGCCCGCCGAGAAAAAAAGTGTGTTTGTCCAGGAAACAAAAACTTAAAAGATTTTGTAATCAAGTAAGGCGACAGAATGAGACATCACAGCAAACAGAATCCAGAAGAGAGGCAGACAGAACTGCTACAGCAAGATCTAGGGTAATGGAGACAACTGAGGAACAGGAGACCAGACGAGATACAGATAGAACTGCTACAGCAAGATATAGGGCAATGGAGACAACTGAGGAACAGGAGACCAGACGAGAGGCAGATAGAACTGCTACAGCAAGATATAGGGCAATGGAGACAACTGAGGAACAGGAGACCAGACGAGAGGCAGATAGAACTGATACAGCAAGATCTAGGGCAATGGAGACAACTGAGGAACAGGAAACCAGACGGGAAGCAGTCAGAATTTCTATGGCTCTATCGAGAGCAATGCAGTCACCAGAAGAACAAGAAACCAAACGGGAAGCAAGTAGAATTTCTAAGGCTCTATCGAGAGCAATGCAGACATCCGCGGAACAAGAAACAAGAAGAGAGCAAGAAAGAGCTAATAGGGCAATATTGAGGGCGAGTGAACCATCAGATGACTGTCAAACGAGACTACAACGACAAAGATCTGCTACATATGCAACTCGATTGCAGATTTGGAAAAATAAAGAAAACGCAGCATTCAATTACAACCCTTTAATTAATTATTCAGAAGATCCTGCATGCGTTATTGGAAAAATGGCCATTGTCTGTGAGTACTGTGAAGCTTTAAGATGGGCAGGTGAATCTCCAGGTATATGCTGCAAAGGTGGAAAGGTGAGGTTGCAACTCTTATCAGATCCTCCTGAGCCTCTTCATACATTATTTACTACGAACACAGCAAATGCTAAACATTTTCAACTTCATATTCGACGCTATAATTCAGCATTGCAAATGACGTCCTTTGGTACGACAAGGCGAATAAAAGAGACTGGATACATGCCCACATTTAAGATTCAAGGACAAATTTATCATAAAATTGGAAGCTTGCATCCACTTCCCAATGAACAGCCAAGATTTTTACAGATTTACTTCACAGGAGATGCTATACAACGCTGCGCTTATATTCCTCAAGTGAAAGAAGAACTGGTCATGCAGTTACAAGAAATGTTACATGAACATAACAATTATATCAGAAGTTTTAAATCGGCTGCAGAAAAACTCGCCCCTGAATACAAGATGGTTCTTTATGCAGATAGAACTCCAGTTGGCGAGCATGAAAGACGGTTCAACGCACCAACTGCAACAGAAGTGGCCGTCATCATGGCCGGAGAACATCATGGATCAAGAGATATTGTCCTAGAATCCAGAAGTGGTGCTATCCAGAGAATTGCTGACACTCACAGGTCATATGATTCACTTCAGTATCCCATCATTTTCTGGCAAGGAGAAGACGGATATCATTTTCAACTACGGCAGACAAACCCTTCTACTGGAATTCAAACTACTAGAAAAATAACAGCTAAAGATTTTTATGCTTTCCGAATTATGGTTCGACGATCCAGTTTTAATATTATTATCCGTAGTAAAGACCTTTTTCATCAATATATTGTTGACATGTATGTCAAGGTTGAGTCAGAAAGACTAAGATACATTAGACTGAATCAAACGAAACTTAGAGTAGAAGAGTACGCCCATCTTAGAGACGCTGTTTTAAACGATGGAAATGTTTCTGATATTGGTCAATTGATAATATTGCCATCCAGTTTCACTGGAAGTCCCAGATATATGAATGAGCGAACACAGGATGCAATGACTTACGTGAGAAACTATGGACGTCCGCACCTATTCATCACTATTGTTGAAGTTTCAGAACCACAATAACTTTATGAGTTGCCACTAGATGGCAGCACTACACTGATCGGGCTCAATTGACTGTACATTCCAAAGACTCTGAACTTTTTAGAACCTTTTTAAATCTTTCAAATTCAAGTTTTAAAATGTAAAATTAATTCCTTTCTGTATTATTTCTGTATTCTGTGTTAATTAATTCATAATTATTCTTCCATTTATTACAGTGCGGACCTGTCATTTTTTTTGGAGCCCGGGCTGTGGGTTTTTGTTTTGTTCTTTCCTTTTGTTTTGTATTCAGGTAAATTTGAAACTTGTGTGACGCTTTACTAAGCGGTAAACCATAAAATATGTTTAGAAATAAACCAGATTCAGATTCAAAATGGTATTTTTAATTCAAATTGATGTTTTGTCAAGAGACAACCTAAAGATGAAAAGATTCCAGAAAAAAAGGTGAGTGCACCTTGGAATTCAAACTTGTTCTTTTTATTCGTCAATACCTTTGAAGCAGCGCTTAAAATTATATACAGTCCACAGATTCACTAATTCATTCATAAATCCTTCATAGTTTTTTGGTCCTGTCGACCCGGAGGTATTGAAATTGTTTGAATTCAAGTCATTTGTAACGATAATTAAACTGAAAATACTGACAATTTGTTATGGCTACGAAATTAGATAAATTAAAGTCTAAGCGAACAATTCTTAGAGGGTCAGTGACGAAATTAGAAACTAAAACTTTAAAAATACTAGATTCTGACCCTTTGGATATTCAAGAAATAAGGGTAGTGCAAAGTCAGATTCGTGAAAAACAAAGTCAGTTAGAAAGTATAAATACTGAAATTGAAGATGTTATTGTTGATTTAGAGGAATTGAAGAAAGAAATTGAGGATAATGAAAAATGGGCGGAAAAAATAGTTCGCATTAAATGTCAAATTGATTCAAAATTTGAAATCTTGTGTTCTCAGAACACTAAAACTGTTACAAATGTCGATGAAAATTCAAAACAATCGGTGAAGCTTCCCAAATTCGACCTATATCATTTCAGAGGTAGCTTGGACGATTGGCTAAGCTTTAAGCAAATCTTCGAAAGCACTATTCATGAGAACACTCAGCTTTCGGAGCTGCAGAAATTGCAATATTTAAAAGCGTCAGTCACTGGCTCTGCCAGCAAGTTAATAAAAGGATTTCCAATCACAGACTCTAGTTATAAAGAAGCATGGGCAACATTAATTTCGAGATTTGATAATAAAAAAAATCTAGCTTATGCACAGATAAATAAATTCTTTAATTCAAAACCGTTGAAACCAAACTGTCGGAAATCAATTCTTGATTTGTTAGATAACTGTAATGAAGCTGTACGTAATTTGAAATGTTTGAATTTTGAATTTAATTCTTTTGTAGATTTAATTCTTGTTTACAACCTACAGTTAAAATTAGATGATAATTTAAAGAGGCAGTGGGAATTGGCTTTAGAAAGTGATTCTTTTCCCACCTATGATGAATTTATTTTATTTCTTGAAAAACAAGCAAGAAGTTTACAGGACATTGCTGACACTCATTCCAAAACCGAAAGTAAACCAAAAGTGGCTTTGAAGAAGTCTCTGTCTAACGCTGTCATTTCTAATTCAGACAGCAAATCGAATAATTCTAGTTGCCCAGAGTGTTCGGAATCGCATGTACCTTTCAAGTGCCCTCAATTTCTTAGAAAATCAGTTGAAGATAGGTGGAAAACTGTGAAAGATAAAAAGTTATGCATGAATTGCTTACGAAGCAATCATTTTGTTAACCGGTGCTTAATTTCTACAAAATGTCGTCACTGTAACTCTAAACATCATACACTTCTCCATTTTGAAAAATCTAAGTTAAATTCTTCCCCGGCTAGTGAAAATACCAGTATTAACAACCACGAACAAAGTCAAGCTTCCATTAATTCTAGTTGTTTGACCAGTACCCATGACAGTTGTCAAACTTTGCTTTCTACTGCCATAGTTCTTCTAAAATCAAATACTGGAAAGTTTGTACCCTGCAGGGTCCTGGTGGATTGTGGAAGTCAAAAATCTCTCGTATCAAGCTCTTGTGCTAAAAGGCTAGGTTTACCTGTTCGACAAACAAATCATAGAATATCCGGTGTCAACAATATTGTTGCAGAAACTGCTCTTTATGAAGTTGACATTATTCTAAAGTCTTGCTATAATAATGACACCTTTGATGTGAATGCGTTAGTTGTAAATAATGTGACCGTAAATCTTCCTAATTTTGTTGTTCGGAGATCTTCATGGCCTCATTTGGAAGGTCTACCTTTAGCAGATCCCAAATTCTATATTTCCAGCCCAGTTGAAATGTTGCTAGGTGCAGATTTATTTCCCTTAATAATTTTAGGAGAATCTATTCTGGGTCCTAAAGGCACTCCCTGTGCACTGAATTCTAAATTGGGATGGTTACTCTCGGGAGTCATTCATTCAAATCCTTCCCAACATTCCAAAACAAGTCTTAGTTGTCATGCTACAGTCGAATTGACTCGTGATCTTCAGAAATTTTGGGAAATTGAATCCTTGCCTGATGTAACACCAATTCACAGTTCTGAAGAAAAATACACACAAACGGTTAAACGAGTTCAGGCTGGACGTTATATGGTTGATCTTCCCTTCAAAAAAGATCCAAATCTAGGTGACTCACGAGCAAATGCATTAAAACGTTTCTATTTGCTAGAATCTAAACTGAATAGAAATCCTAAGCTTAAAGAGCAATATCATGCTTTTATGCAAGAATATATTGACCTAAATCATATGGAAGCAGTCCCAGAATCTGAACTTGATAGTCGAAATTTTTATTACATGCCTCATCATGGGGTTTTGAAAGAAGACAGCACGACAACTAAAGTGAGGGTGGTCTTTGATGCTTCGGCTAAAGGTACATCAGGGCATTCTTTAAATGATTTTCTTGAAATAGGTCCAAAATTACAACCCGATTTGTTGAAGATTCTTCTTAAGTTTAGATCATACCCAATAGCTTTAACCGGAGACATCGCCAAGATGTACAGGCAGATTTTAATAAATCCTAAACATGTCGACTTTCAGAGAATCTTTTGGCGATTCCAGCCACATGCATCTATTACTAGTTTCCGATTGTTAACAGTCACATACGGAACCGCCTGTGCTCCGTTCCTAGCTATAAGGACATTGCAACAACTTGCAAAAGACTATATTTCAGAATTTCCTATTGCTGCAAAGTCAATTCTCGAAAATTTCTACGTCGATGATTACCTTGGTGGGTCGCATTCTATTGATGCAGCAACACAGTTAGTCAAAGATTTAAATCACGTTTTAGATCAAGGAGGCTTTACACTTAGAAAATGGGCTTCCAATGTGCCCTCAGTCATTGAAAATCTTCCTGAGGATCTTAAATCCACTAAGCAAAACGTAAAGCTTTCAGAAGATTCCTCCCAAAAAATCCTGGGCCTAGTTTGGAATTCGGCAGAAGACTCCTTGAAAATTCATCTGACTAGTGTTAAATCAGTGCACACCAAGCGAGAATTGCTATCGATGATAGCTCAAATCTTTGATCCCTTTGGGATTTTAGCCCCAACCACGATCATGCTCAAAATCATGATGCAAGAACTATGGAAAGACAAGTGTGCTTGGGATGATCAAGTCCCAGATTCCATTTTGAAATCCTGGCATGAGTTTAGTTCTCAAGTTGAACTCTTAAAGTCTATTGGCATACCAAGATACCTGAACTGTCAACTTCTAGCAGAGAACCACATAGAGATTCATGGCTTTTGCGATGGATCTGGCAAGGCCTACGCTGCAGTGGTATACCTTCGGACAGTGTCTTCTCTTGGTGAAATTTCAGTCAACTTTGTCGCAGCAAAAACCAGAGTCAATCCTTTAAAACCCGTTTCTCTTCCCAGAATAGAGTTATGCGCTGCATTTTTGCTTGCCCAATTATGTTCAACAATATTAGAATCGTTACCCTTTGCGGTAAATGAAATTTATTTGTGGTCCGATTCACAAATTGTTTTAAATTGGATCGAATCTCCTCCAGTCAAAGGAAACCAATTCGTCACAAATCGAGCACACAGAATCAAATCACTTATGCCACAAGCCATATGGACTTATGTCAATAGTTCATCGAATCCAGCAGACTGTGCCTCTAGAGGCATTCTACCAAAAACACTTTTGCATCACAAATTGTGGTGGCATGGGCCTGACTGGCTTAATTCCAGCATTAAATTGCCCTTATTCTTCGTTAAGTCCTCAGAGGGTTCATCAGAAAATTGCAAAGAAAATTTAATTCACGTTGCAACATCCAGTCATAAGAGCTTTCCTGATTTCTTGCTCAAGTTCTCTTCGTTTTCAAAACTTTGCAGAGTCCTTGCACTGTGCTTAAGATTCATTCACAATGCCCGTAGCTGCAATCGACATTCGAGACGTACAGGATTTGCCAGCACCCCTGAAGTTTCAAGTGCTGTTACTCACATTCTTAAATTGATTCAAGAACAAGAATTATTCGTAGAGCTGACTTTACTCAGGAAAAATCAACCTCTCCCATCCAACAACAAATATCTTTCCTTAAATGTTTTCTTAGATGACCAAGGTTTAATCAGAGTTGGTGGACGGTTGTCCAAACATCAGTCACTAAATCAAGATCAGAAGCATCCAGTGCTTCTACCGAGAAATCATGTAATTACAAAATTGATTGTTGAACAGTTTCATCAACAACACTTTCATGCTGGTGCACAACTGATTCTTTCCCTAATTCGACAAAAATACTGGATAATAAATGGCCGCTCTTTCATTCGTCAAATTTTAAATAATTGTGTTTTTTGTAAACGGTTAAAGAAGCAAACCTGCCAACAAATCATGGGAGAGTTACCAGTGGAGCGTATAACTCCAATTCGTCCTTTTTCAAACGTGGGTCTAGATTTCGCTGGCCCTGTAATCACCAAACCAAATCTATCCAGATCCAAAGTTAGATTGAAGTCCTATATCTGTGTTTTCGTCTGCATGTGCACCAAGGCCGTGCACCTAGAAGCTGTCTCAGATTTATCTTCATCAGCGTTTCTATCATCTTTGAAACGATTTGTTTCCAGACGAGGACTTCCTTCAGACATTTTTAGTGACAATGGAAAAAACTTGTCATTGTAAAGGCGTGGCCAACTACCTTAAACAATTATTTCGACTCATGTACTCTGAAAGTGTTCAATACTTTGCATCCAGAAACTCCATCCACTGGCACTTCATTCCCCCTTATTCCCCTCATTTCGGGGGATTGTGGGAATCTGCGGTCAAATCAACGAAAAATCATCTCGTTAGAGCTTGTAAATCCACCATCCTAAACTTTGAAGAATTGAGTACCCTGTTGTGCCAAATCGAAGCTTGTTTGAATTCCAGACCATTAACACCCCTTTCTTCAGATCCCTCAGATATTAGAGCTCTAACCCCCGGACACTTCCTTATCGGAGTCCCACTTCTTGAAATTCCCGAACGTGAGAAGTCACCAAATCTCAGTCTGTCTGCTCGTTGGATGCTCATTCAAAGAATAAAACAAAATTTTTGGAAGCGTTGGTCCCGAGACTATTTGCACCATCTGCAAACCAGACCTAAATGGGTCACTCCACGAGCTGATCTTCAAGTCGGGGACTTAGTTGTAATTCATGATCCACAATCTATCCCTCTTCAATGGAAGTTAGGTAGAATTATCCGTACCTATCCTGGACCTGATAATCGAGTTCGTGTGGTCAGCATTTGGACTCAGAATGGTGAAGTTCAACGTCCCATTACTAAAGTGACTCTGCTTCTCCCGGCGGGGGAGAATGTTGAAGTTTCAGAACCACAATAACTTTATGAGTTGCCACTAGATGGCAGCACTACACTGATCGGGCTCAATTGACTGTACATTCCAAAGACTCTGAACTTTTTAGAACCTTTTTAAATCTTTCAAATTCAAGTTTTAAAATGTAAAATTAATTCCTTTCTGTATTATTTCTGTATTCTGTGTTAATTAATTCATAATTATTCTTCCATTTATTACAGTGCGGACCTGTCATTTTTTTTGGAGCCCGGGCTGTGGGTTTTTGTTTTGTTCTTTCCTTTTGTTTTGTATTCAGGTAAATTTGAAACTTGTGTGACGCTTTACTAAGCGGTAAACCATAAAATATGTTTAGAAATAAACCAGATTCAGATTCAAAATGGTATTTTTAATTCAAATTGATGTTTTGTCAAGAGACAACCTAAAGATGAAAAGATTCCAGAAAAAAAGGTGAGTGCACCTTGGAATTCAAACTTGTTCTTTTTATTCGTCAATACCTTTGAAGCAGCGCTTAAAATTATATACAGTCCACAGATTCACTAATTCATTCATAAATCCTTCAACTATAACATGCAATCCGAATTGGCAAGAAATAAAGGATGAACTTTCAGAACCGTTCTTCAGCTGGTCAGAAACCTGAAGAACGTCATGACTTACTAGCAAGAGTTTTCCATCAAAAACTCAAAACGCTCATGAGTCTTATCACGAAAGCAAATGTGTTTGGACATGTGCTTTCTTACATGTATACAATTGAGTGGCAGAAGCGAGGACTTCCCCATGCCCATATTCTGGTATGGTTGCAAGATAACTTGCACGTGGACAGAGTAGATGATTTTATTAGTGCTGAAATTCCAAACCCAGATGAAGATCCGCAACTTTTTAATTGTGTAACATCTCAAATGGTACATGGTCCTTGTGGAGCTATTAATCCTCACTGTCCATGCATGAAGGATGGTAAATGCACTAAGCGGTACCCACGGGAATTTTCGAAGGATACTCAAACGGGACGGGATGGATACCCACTTTATCGACGAAGAAGGCCTGAAGACGGCGGTTTTACTGCAAGTATCATTATCAGAAGATCAGAAGTTTTGGTTGACAATAGGTGGATCGTCCCATATTGTCCACTTCTTTCAAGAATATTTAAAGCTCATGTTAACGTAGAGTTTTGCAGTTCCATAAAATCAATCAAGTACGTCTGTAAATACATAAACAAAGGTTCTGATATGTCTGTTTTTAGTGTTACCAGTTCTAATGTAAACGACAACAATGAAGTTTATCAATATGAAATGGGGAGGTACGTAAGCAGTAACGAGGCAATTTGGAGACTACTTAATTTTCCCATTCATGAGCGGCATCCGACAGTAACTCATTTAAGCGTGCATCTCGAGAATGGTCAACGTGTCTCTTTCACAACTCATAATGCAATAGAACAAGCTCAGTATCCCCAACGGACAACTCTCACAGATTTCTTGCGACTTTGTGTTGAAGACAATTTTGCTCGCACACTTTTATATCACCAGTTGCCAAAGTACTACACATGGGATAAAAGTCACAAGAAGTGGAACCGACGTAAGGTTGGGAAAAGTCTTCCAGATGAACCTGGAATCAAGTCAACAGATGCACTCGGTCGAGTTTACACAGTCCATCCAAATAATGTTGAATGTTTTCACCTGAGAATGCTGCTACACGAAGTAAAAGGTCCAACATCGTTTCAAGATTTGAAGACAATTGATGGAAGATCATGTGAAACTTTTAAAGAAGCTTGCCACCTCCGAGGTCTTCTAGAAAATGATGAACAATGGGACAGAACATTGGAAGAGGCAGCAGCTACTGGGTCACCAAGAATGTTACGTGATCTGTTTGCTGTTATGCTTATAACGTGTGCTATGTCAAACCCTTTCCAGTTATGGATGAATCATTGATCTAGCCTTTCGGATGACTTTCTTTATGAAGCCCAACAGCTAAATTCACAAACTGAACTTTGTGATGCGATCTACAACAAAACTCTTATCGTAATTGAGGATAAAATTAAGTTCTTAGGAGGATCAGATTTGCAAGGTTTTGGATTGCCCAACCTTTGCGAGACCAAAGCAACATTATTACAAACGAAGTCATTGCAGAGTTAAGTTATGACGCAAATGAACTCTACAGCTTTTTAGAAGAAAATGAAAAAAAATTGACAGAAGATCAAAAGATAGCATTTAACAAAATAATTAAATCAGTGCTTGACCGTGAGGGGAGAATGTTTTTCCTTGATGCCCCTGGCGGAACAGGAAAAACGTTCCTGTTAAATCTCATTTTGGCGAAAGTTCGCCAAAGAAAAGAGATCGCACTAGCCGTTGCTTCATCTGGTATTTCTTCTACGCTCCTAATTGGCGGTAGGACAGCTCATTCGGCATTCAAGTTGCCTCTAAATTTGGTTTTCACAGATACGCCAACTTGCAATATTTCTAAAGGTACAGGAAGAGCAAAGCTTCTGCAAGAATGTACACTTATCGTCTGGGATGAATGCACCATGTCGCACAAAGCTGCATTCGAAGCGCTTGATGCCACGATGAAGGATTTGAGATGTAACAACAAGATGATGGGAGGTGTAACCATAGTGTTGTCAGGCGACTTTAGACAGACACTACCAGTCATTCCACGTGGAATTAGAGCTGATGAAATGAATGCCAGCATAAAATCATCCTACATTTGGAGTGCAGTACAAAAACTTCAGCTCAGAACAAATATGCGCGTTCATTTGAGTAATGATCAATCAGCTCAGCAATTTGCAGATATTCTGCTTCAAGTTGAAAATGGATCATACGCTTTACAAAATCAAGAAGGCTATATATCTACTGAAGGAATTGGAATAAATGTTGCTACTCATGAAGAACTTTTGAAGGCTGTATATCCCAATATTACTCAGAAATTTATTGATCCAACATGGTTATGCGAGAGAACCATACTTGCTCCGCAAAATGAAACTGTTGACATAACAAACAACAGACTTTTATGTGACATGCCGGGAAATCTGCAAATTTACAAGTCTGTTGATTCAGTTTGTGATCCAAATCAAGCAGTTTACTACCCAACTGAGTTTTTGAACTCTTTAGAACTACCAGGAATTCGTCACATATCTTGCAATTGAAAATAGGAGCACCTAATAATTCTTCTCAGAAATCTAGATCCACCAGCACTTTGTAATGGAACAAGACTTACAGTAAAAAATCTCATGCCCACCGTTATTGAAGCCACCATCAGGACTGGACATGCAACTGGAAAAGAGGTCTTTATTCCAAGAATTCCCATAATACCAACAGATGCTCCTTTTCAATTTAAACGTCTACAGTTCCCGATTCGATTGAGTTTTGCAATGAGCATCAACAAAGCTCAAGGGCAATCATTAAAAGTTGTGGGCTTAGACCTACGAAAACCGTGCTTTTCTCATGGTCAGCTTTACGTTGGCTGTTCAAGAGTTGGGAGCCCCGGTAACCTTTATATATTTGCGCCCGAGGGCAAAACATTAAATAAAGTTTACCCAGAGGCTCTTAATAGTGGAAGGGACAGTGTATTCCAAACTTTGGTCAAAAATCAATTCGTATTTTTTTCCCTTTCGTGTTTTCAAGCTGCTAAAGCTTTATTTTTTATTTAGTTATACATTTATTTATTTGTATTTGAGATAAAGAGTTAAAATTTTTGTAGTGTGTGTGACGAAGTTCACATATTTTTCGCGTCTTAAAATAATGTTCCTATGTTTCGTCTTTCTAAATCAAAATTACGTATTCCGTATTAACCTCTCTCCACTTTGTTTTTTCGGCTCGATAAAATATTCTTTCCTTTTGCGCGACCCCATGTCTGGGATTTTTCGGGGTTTCCCTTCTAAATTAATTTCGCTTTAGCATATGCTGTGTAAGTTCTTGGCGCCTCCCGGTCTTCCGTCGGTGTTTTCGCACGGGGTTGTAGCCTTACGTATTGGCATCCGCCAAATTCTGGCACTTCTGTCTTGGCATCAATCATTTAATCCGTTTGTTTCAAATTTTTATATTGTTTACGCCTACCGGACGGTGGTTGTCACGTGGGGCAGTGGCTTATGAGTGCTCATATTTTACTCGCCAACCTGTAGAGAGCTGGCAGTTTTGTAGGAAGATCTGACAAGACTTCTCGATTGCTCTCCGTCAGAGGAGGTTGTGTTCGTTTTTTTTATGGAACTCCGGCATGCCGTGTGGCCAGAACAATTAGATATGTTCCTGGTGTTATTTTTTTATGAAGCAATGTGCGGTGCGTAATTGAACTTGTTTCTTTAATACCTGTTTGTGAAGATACCTACAATAAAGTGCAGCTTTTTTGTGTATTCCAGTTGTCCGTCAGTTTTTCTCAAATACCTTTTGTACACTATACGTCATGTGAGCGGCCGAGGGAACGTTTCTCTTAATCGTCATCCGACAACTCCCTCATATAAACTTGGTGCGTCATGACCAGCTCGTTTTCACGAGTAGTTGTTTCCGGCACATCACCGGCTGTCGGAGTTTCCTTTTGCCAGAGTAAGAATGTGCAAAAAAAAAAAAAACTGTTCTTAACAAATTTTCTGCGGACTCCCCCGTATCCATGTCATCGGAATTTTGATGTCTCCCTGCGGTGATTCAGTAACTGCTCCTTGTGCTGTGAACTTTCTGGGATTTTTCAGAGCGATGTGAGGATTTTTGATTACCCAGCGTTGTGCGACTGAAAAGAATTTGCTGATACCTGTGCCTTCTAGCCAGCGGTGTGTATGACGAAATCGAAAGTCATAGACTTGTATGGTTCTCTGTGTCTACATTTTCCGTAGTGACCGTTCCGGTGTTACGATGCTCTTCTGGTTTCGCCGCCCTGTGTTTTTCAGCTACCAGTGTTTGTTGTTCCTATGTTTCCTGTATTTCGCCGATACTTCTGAGTCAACTCTAGCGGAAACCGAAAGACGAGTGTGGTGTTCAGAATTATGTGTGTTTTTATAATGGATTCGGAACTTTTATGTGTGTCACAAGGATAAATGTTTTGATTTTCATTCATAAGAGGATAATTTTTGCGTTTTGTGTGTTTTATGTCATTTTTGTAGGTAAGTCATTTATTTTTATTATTGTAGAATGTCTAAAATTTCTGATTTTTCTGTTAATATTCCATCATTTGATGGTAATGCCGTAGAATTAAAACATTTCTTTGGTATATTGGAAGACTTAGCATCTTTAAACAAATGGTCAGAAGAAAAAACTATTTTGTATTTCAAGACTAAACTAATTGGTCCAGCATTACAGTTTTTTATTGAAAATGAGGTTGTAAATAAAGCGAGAGATTTTGATGTAATTAAATTAGAATTTGAAAAATATTTTTGTAATAATGAAATTCTAGCTCCAGTAACCGAGCTTAATAATTTGAAATTTGAAGATTTTAACTCTGTAACTGCTTTTGTTCATCGATTAAATGTTTTGGTTTCTAAGGTATATAAAATTAAAGATTCTCAAGCTCTTGATGATATTAAATATGTTAAATTGATGTCGGCTTTGCCATCTAACATTAGAGTTAAAATTTTGGAGGATAACATAACTGACTATTCTAAAGCTGTTGTGCGTGCCCAGCAATTACAAAATATTACACAATCTGAATCACTTGTTTTGGCTAATCAACAAAAAGCCCCAGTGTTTGCTATTTCTAAAAAAATTGAAGAATTAGCTTCAAAAATTAATGATTTGACTTTTAAAAATTCTACTTCTGGTTCTGCTGACACCAATCGTAATGCTTCTGCTTCTGCTTCTGAGCAACGGAATTTTTTCAGACAACGTAGACCTCATAATACACAGTTTAAAAACAGAAATACAGTTTTTCAAAATTATGACAGAAATAGAGGTCAAAGTAGTATTATCTGCCAATTGTGCTCCGGCAGACATCATTCTGCACGCCAGTGTAGAAAATTTAAAGTTTTGCACAATACTCCACAAAATAATAATTTTGGTCGTCGACCCAACTTCCGAAATTCAAGAAGTAATTTTTCTAATGACTGTAATTTAAACTAATTTCGAGGTGTGATTTGACTGGTGGGAACACATCTCGTTCTTTCATACATACACCAGACAATTTCCCAATTTTGTCTAAAAATTTACCAAAAGTGTCTAATGAGCGTAGAATTCGTTCTTGTTCGACTCAGACTATTGTACCTGTTACCATTGCTGAATCTAAATATGTACAGACATAATTTTTTTGAAGATGAAAAACGAAATGAATATTTTATTGCAAATGTGAACAATGATTGTAATTTATTACCAATAATTGAAGTGATGGTGAATAAACAAAAACTTAAATTCTTGATTGACACTGGTAGTTCTATTTCTTTGCTTACAAGGGATGTTTTTAATGAAATTAAATCTAAAATCAATTACAAACACCTGGCTTCTTCAGTCACTATATCTACAATTAATTCAAAAATAAAATTCTCTGCTTGTATTAAATTAACCTTTAAAATTAAATCAATGTTTTTTCACCACTGCTTCTATATTGTTGACATTCCAGTTAATGAACATTTTGATGGTATTTTGGGTTTTCCTTTTTTAAGAGAAAACAATATTTCAATTGATATGAAAAATTCTTGTCTTATGGTTAATGATGTCAAGGTATATTTTCTAAATAATAAAGACTCTAGCAATATGCATGTGTGTGCAACTGATAATAATGAAAAAGGTCCTAATTCAATTAAAGTAAATGACAATTCTGTTTATCTATGTCAAAAGGTCATTTTAGAACCGGATGAGCATATTTATGCTCAGGTTTGTTGTGATAATAAGTCTAGCACTGAATATTTTCTTTTTTCACCAAATGATGCTGAAAATTACATTTCTTATGAGGCTTGTTATTTAAATGAACACTTTAATCAAAACAAAAATGGTAACAAGTGCTGTCAAAAATTTTCTATATTTATTCATAATGTATCTGAACAGAAAATTCATTTAAATAAGAATACCAAGATTGGTAATATTTATGATATTGATGAAGTTAAAGAAAGAGACCTAACCGATGATTCTGAGAATTTTCAAATGTGTAATTTAATACAGCCTTCATCAGAAGTGCTTAATAAAAGAAAACAGCAATTAACTTCATCTGATTTTGACTTAGCACATTTGGAATGTAATGAACAAAGTGAATTAAGTAGTTTATTACTAAGCAATTTTGCTGCTTTTTCAAAAGATATGTCTACTTTAGGACACACTGACAGAGTTATTCCTGTGTTGAACTTTACTAATGATTTTCCAATAAAAACATTGCCATTTCCAATTCCTCAGGCTCTTCAAAGTGAAGCTAAAGAGCAAATAGACCAATTACTGAATGCAGGTATAATTGAACGTAACTGTTCTGAATGGGCATGTCCTGTAATTTTAGTAAAGAAAAAGCCTGACTCTTCTGGCAAACAGAAGTATAGGTTAGCCCTTGATTTGCGTATGTTGAATTCTGTCATACAAGGTTCATCATATCCTTTACCTAAAATTCAGACAATTATTGCTAATCTATCAACATATAAATTTTTCACCAGTTTAGATTTACAACAGGCTTATCATCAAATAGATTTACCAAAAGATTTACAAGATAAATTAACTTTCACTTCTCAGTTTGGCTCATTTAAATATAAAAGAATGGTTTTCGGTTTGAAATCCGCTGCCTCAACTTTTCAGGCTCTTATGGATCTTTTACTAGACGAGGTTAACTCAGATGGAATTTTCGCATATCAGGATGATCTTATTATAGGATCACATTCTTTTGAAGACACTGTACATAAACTTGAAAAAGTTTTAAAAGTTTTATGTAAATATAATTTGACACTTGCTCCTACTAAATGTTCTTTTCATAAAACATCAACAAACTATTTGGGTTTTCATATTGAAAATCATTTTATCAAGCCTATTCAATGTAACATTGCAAAAGTTGTTTCTTTTCCAACTCCTACAACAAAAAAACAATTAAAACGCTTTATTGGTTTGGCAACTTTTTGCAAACACTTAATTCCTGCATTTTCTGAGTTACCTCAACCTTTGATTCAATTAACTACTCCTAAAGCTAAATTTGTTTGGACTTCTACACATGAACAAAATTTTCAAAAGATGCAACAAATATTTTTCTCTGAACCTATGGTAAGACTTCCTGACTGGAATAAGACTTTTTATTTAAATACTGATGCTTCCAACATTTCTATAAGTGCTTGTCTTTTACAAATGTATGGTAATAAACTACTTCCAGTTGCTTATTTTTCCAAATCGTTAAATAAAGCTGAGCAAAAGTATCCTGCTCTTAAGTTGGAACTAATGGCTATATATAAATCTGTTAATGCCTTTAAATATTATTTGTATAATAGACATTTTATAATTCTTTCTGATAGTGCTCCTTTCAAAAAATATAAAAAGACTACCAACCTAGCTGACATAATCACAAGGTGGTTACTTGAGTTGTCAGAATATTCATTTAGTTTTCAGCACATTGCTGGATCTAAGAATGTACTTGCTGACTATTTATCTAGAGACAACTTTGAAAATAATACTGAAACTCTTGACAGTAATCCTCAGTTAATTTATGATAAAGGTGTTATACCAATTTTTGATAATGTTCCTAAAAATAATGAATATGTGAACTTTTTAGTTACAAAAAATTCAAATAGTACTGATCCACTGTTGGAAATTTCAAATGAAACTTTTTTCAGAGAGCAAAATGCTGATCCTGAGTTGTCTGTCATTTATAATGAAATTTTAAGTAAGGGTTCCTCTGCAACTCATCCTGCCTTTTTTATTCATCCAGAAACTTTGTTATTGATGTGTGAAAAGTATAATGTTCATAATCAAACTTATCATCATGTAATTGTTGTTCCACATTCGTTAAAAGCAAAAGCTTTAACAATTTCTCATCTGTCACATTATGGTTTAAAAAAGACTTACGAATTTCTAACAAGGAAGTATTTTTGGAAAGGTATTTATACTGATACTGTCAATTTTGTTGCCTCTTGTACTGTATGTTTACAGGTGAAACATCATCCTACTCGACCTGCTCCTTTACAACAAACATACACACCAACTTATCCAGGACATACTATTGCTATTGACCTTGTTGGTCCCTTCAGTAATGGTCGTACTGTTCTAACAATCACTGATCATTTCTCTCGCCATATGGAGCTTGTGCCTCTTACTTCTACGTCTGCTAATGTAATAGTCGAGGCTCTTTTTAAATATTTTACAACTTTTGGCCGTCCTGCAGTGATTTTGTCAGATTTAGGGCCACAGTTTGTTGCCTCAATTTATAATCATTTTCATGACAAACTTGGTATAAAAATTAATCATTCTTCGGCTGGTCATCCACAATGTAATTCGATTGCTGAACGCATAAATACTTCCATTAAATACTCTGTAAATTCTTTATTACTTGATGGCCACAACTTCGAACATGCAATTTTAATTCACAAATCTTTGTATAATGGTTCAACACATTCAACTACTGGTTTTACACCCAATTTATTACATTTTGGCAGAGAATTATCACTTATTTTTGACACATTTAACTTTGAGACAACTCCGCCAAATCTTAATGACATACACACTTATAAATTAATGCAAGAATTAGACTCTATTTATAAGAAAGCTTATCAAAACATTATTTCTTCACAAACGATTCGCTTTCAGAGACACTCACAACATGCTAGGCTCAGAGATTTAAATGTAAATGACATTGTTTATAAAAAGTCTTTGGATAAATTTAAACCTAAATTCACAGGTCCTTATGTGATCACTGAAAAACACTCACCTGTTTCTTTCTCTATTAGACGTTTGCAAGCTCCCCATCTCGAACCTCAGAGAGTACATATTGATAGATTAATTTTAGCTCCTCCACGTTCTGAATATCTTTCTTTATAATACCTTTATATTCTTTATATATTATTCTTTATATAATATTTATAATATATATGGTAGTGATTATTATAAATAATATAATATTCTTTATAATAATCACTACCATAATGGTGTTACAGATAATTTTAATCTACCTACAACTTCACATAATCAGTATAATTTAAGACCTAGAAAGTAGATGCATGTTTTCGTTTTAGTAATGGCGTGTTTGTGAAGGTACCCACAGACACTTCCTTGCTTTGTACACTGTTGTATAATATCTTGTTTGTATCTGGCTGGTCCAGTATTTTTAAAGATGTACACTTCAGTATACTGTATGATATGTATCTCTTCTTCATGAAACTTAGTTAATCAAGTTGTTGTTAATATTAAAAAAAAAAAAAGGAACAATAGTTTTCTGTAGGTGAGCTTATGGTTGTTGGGAATCATTTCTTTTGTTGGTGTCATGCTTTGTTTTTTTTCTTATTGGCGGTCCCTTTTTGTAATTTTGCCTGAAGCTAAGTCGTTCCAAATTTACAAGTCCCATGCGCCCCGTTGTTGAGAAGAGATTTAGCTTCTGTTCACATGTGCTTTTTGCACTTTTGTAAGTTTTAACTTACACTTTCTCACACTGTCACTTTGGTCTCCATGTTTTGCTACACATATAGGTGCTACTTGACATTCTTTTTCCCCCCTGTCGGAACTTGAATGCCTTGTGCATGCCTCGCCCGTGTCTCCATAGGATACTTGTTACACTCGCGTTTTTTTTTTTTTGGTAACAAGATTAACTTTTGATGCATTGTCAACCTTGTCATGCATCCGTCTTTTGTCGCTGTGTCAGCACAATTGACTTTACTTTTTCTTTTCTACACAATTTAATGGGTTTTTCTAACCTGCACCTTCTTTACACACACAAACATACATTTTTCTTTTGTGTTTACCATTTTTTTGCAAATATTGTTTATGTTCATGTTTCGTCTGTTTGAAAGTTTCCTGTTTTTGGTCACAAAAATCTTAATTTGTTTTGAAGCTCATGTTTAAAAAAAAAAAAAAAATTATTTATATATGTTTTGATATTTTTATTCATTGAAAGTTTTTATTATGTTTTTCACGAAGTAAATTGTGTTTGATATTAAAAAAAAATATTAATAAATAAATAAATAAACTTTAAGAAAAAAGAGAGTTCGTTTTGAAAGTTGATAGCAATACCTGTACTGCAACTAAATTGCATTGGACATATTTCAGGTATTTGATTGCAATCATTTTGACTTGATTTATTTAAATTATGTCATGACTTTTATTAGAATCTTCTTTGACATTCATTTAATTAGAAGCTTCATCTTTGAACTTTATTTTAAAATTTAAACCTGATTAAGTGCACTAAGTATATTTGAGATTTGTTAATAATATTGAGAAACTTTCATTTCTTATTTTGCATGGACGTTGATAATGCAAAGGACTTTGAAAGTAAATGTTTTTGCACGTGCAATGTTATCTGCAATGTTATCTGCAATGTTATCTGCAAAGTTGTTCGCATAAAGAGATCTCACATTTATGACGTCATATGTACATATATTATTTTGAATATTCAAGGTTATTTTTCTTTAGTTTCTGCACATGTGTAATTTTGATATGTAATGGATAATTGAATCGTTTTATACTGTTTTATTTGTAGCAGAATAATGTTGATATTTTTGCAAATGGTATTTTGTGATGTATTTTATAATTTGTTATGTTATTTGGTATTGTATTTTTGTGATGAGCCCTCATAAGCGCTGCATGTTAGGCTTTCTGTTTAATTCAAGGGTTAAAGTTCTTTGTTTAAAAAAAAATTTTCTGGCGTCAAAATTTTTTTGTTGGGCTGTGGAGAGATATATGTGACGAAGTTCACATATTTTTCGCGTCTTAAAATAATGTTCCTATGTTTCGTCTTTCTAAATCAAAATTACGTATTCCGTATTAACCTCTCTCCACTTTGTTTTTTCGGCTCGATAAAATATTCCTTCCTTTTGCGCGACGCTATGTCTGGGATTTTTCGGGGTTTCCCTTCTAAATTAATTTCGCTTTAGCATATGCTGTGTAAGTTCTTGGCGCCTCCCGGTCTTCCGTCGGTGTTTTCGCACGGGGTTGTAGCCTTACGTATTGGCATCCGCCAAATTCTGGCACTTCTGTCTTGGCATCAATCATTTAATCCGTTTGTTTCAAATTTTTATATTGTTTACGCCTACCGGACGGTGGTTGTCACGTGGAGCAGTGGCTTATGAGTGCTCATATTTTACTCGCCAACCTGTAGAGAGCTGGCAGTTTTGTAGGAAGATTTGACAAGACTTCTCGATTGCTCTCCGTCAGAGGAGGTTGTGTTCGTTTTTTTTTTATGGAACTCCGGCATGCCGTGTGGCCGGAACAATTAGATATGTTCCTGGTGTTATTTTTTTATGAAGCAATGTGCGGTGCGTAATTGAACTTGTTTCTTTAATACCTGTTTGTGAAGATACCTACAATAAAGTGCAGCTTTTTTGTGTATTCCAGTTGTCCGTCAGTTTTTCTCAAATACCTTTTGTACACTATACGTCATGTGAGCGGCCGAGGGAACGTTTCTCTTAATCGTCATCCGACAACTCCCTCATAGTGTGTATATAAATAGTGGTGTATTATATAGTGCTTTATATGTATATCTATACAAATATAGTGGTAAATTTTGTATTAGCTACTCATTTTGCTGATTTTTGCATTCATCATTGTTGTCGAAAGTATATTTTTCATTTGTGTTGTATTAAGCGTAATTTAATAAGCATCTGTTGTTCTGAGTATTGCTACACATTTTTGTAGAATTTGTATTGGTTGCAATTTTTTTTATTTTTTGCTATGTTTTATTGTCGGAACTATAGTCACTTTTGTAAAATAGAATTAAGTGTAATTTCATGCTATCCTTCATTTTTGCATTGATTTATGGGCCAAAATATAATCACCACTCTCTATAGCACTGAACGTAACTTACTTATTACTTTGTATAAGCAGCATTTGAAGAATTTGTAAATTTTGCAGGCAGCTGTATATGCTTCAATTATTATAGTAGCAAATTTTATTATGTTCTATTTACGTACTGTCGCCATTTGAACAGCGTTACACGTAACTGTAGAAATGTACGCTACTCCGAATCTTCGTCTGTGTTCCTATAATTTGTCAATTTGTATATATAATGGTGAATTTTGTATTAGCTACCCATTTTGCTAATTTTTGCAGAATTTGTATAGGTTGCAATTTTATTATTTTTTGCATTATTTGAGTGTCGGAAATATAGTCACTTTTGTACAATAGAATTAAGTGTAATTTCATGTTTTCCTTAATTTTTGCATTGATTTATGGCCCTCTGTTATAGCATTGAGTGTAACTGTATAAACAGCATTTGAAGAATTTGTAAATTTTGCAGGCAGCTGTATATGCTTCAATTATTATACTAACAAATTTTATTATGTTCTATTTATGTACTGTCGAAAACATAGTTGCTATTTGACCAGCGTTACACGTAACTGTAGAAGTGTACGCTACTCCGTGTCTGTGTTCCTATAATTTGTCAATTTGTATATAATGGTGAATTTTGTATTAGCTACCAATTTTGCTAATTTTTGCATCCAGGATTGTTGTCGAAAGTAGGTTTTTCATTTGTATTGTATTAAATGTAATTTAATAAGCATCTGTTGTTCTGATTATAGCTACATATTTTTGTAGAATTTGTATAGGTTGCAATTTTATTATTTCTTGCATTGTTTGACTGTCGGAAATATAGTCAGTTTTGTACAATATAATTAAGTGTAATTTCATGTTTTCCTTAATTTTTGCATTGATTTATGGCCCTCTGTATAGCATTGAGTGTAACTTATTTATTACTTTGTATAAGCAGCATTTAAAGAATTTGTAAATTTTGCAGGCAGCTGTATATGCTTCAATTATTGCACTAGCAAATTTTATTATGTTCTATTTAAGTACTGTCGAAAACATAGTTGCTTTTTGAACAGCGTCAGGCGTAACTGTAGAAGTGTATGCTACTCCGTGTCTTCGTCTGTGTTCCTATAATTTGCCATTTTGTAAATAATGGTGAATTTTGTATTAGCTCCTCATTTTGCTAATTTTTGCATCCAGGATTGTTGTCGAAAGTATGTTTTTCAATAGTATTGTATTAATTGTAAATTCATAAGCATCTGTTATTCTGAGTATAGCTACACATTTTTGTAGAATTTGTATTGATTGCAATTTTATTGTTGTCCATAGTTTCATTGTCGGAAATATAGTCACCCTTTTGTAAAGCATAGAGTGTAGCTTATATACTATTCTGTAAAAACAGTGTTTGAAGAATTTGTAAATTACGCAGCTGTACATGTTGCAGTTTTCGTACTAGCAGTTTTTTAAATTTTTTATTGATTTATCGTCTAAAATATAGTCACTATTTGCACAGAGCGAAGTGAAACTGTAAAAGTACTATTCTTTATCTTGGGCTGTGTTCGAATAATTTGTGATGTTTGTATATATTGGTGTATTTTATGTTAGCTATACATTTTGTTGGTATTTGCATTTACTGTTATTGCCGAAATTATATGCATGATTTGTATTGCATCAAGAGTAATTTCATAAGAGTACCTGCTATTCTGTGTCTGTGTTTGTATATTGAAAAATTTTGTACATAGTTGAATATTTTGTATATATATAAATTTTTTGTGTTAGCTGCATGTTATGTTAGTTTTTCCATATGTTTGTTGTGGGAATTCGCCTTTTCGTAGCACTGTGTACGTTCGGAAGTTGTCCGGTTCAAACCCAGGTCCTGTGTACTGACCTAACCGTTTCGAGTTCTCTGTGGTTTCCTCCAAAACTTAGCGTAAATACGGATTAGGATCCCTTAGAAAAACTCCCGCAGAGACCATCTCACCCCTTGATCTAGAGCATCCGTGTAGCTGATTGGTCGTAGTCAAACGACAAGTGTCACAATCCTATCTTCATAAATATGTGTTATCCTGAATCTAAAGCTGAGTTTGAAATAATTTTTATTTTTTTATACTGTTGCATATTTTGTAGATTTTCTATGTCACTTTTTTTTTCATTTATGTATTAGAACATGTAAATGCTATTTGATGTGAATGGTCTTTTGCCATACAAGTCGAAAATGCCTTCACTCTTTGCATCGCATTAAGCCTGACTTCATGAGTATACATTATTTTGTATCTAAAGCTGCGTTCGAACACATTAAATGATAATTCAGAACTATGTTATAATAACCAAGCTAATTTTTAATTCCAGCTTATCTCAGAAAAAAAATGTATAGAAATGCCTAAACAAATGTATGAAGTCGTGAGTAGTATCATTTGCAGATACAGTTTTAAATTATATAAAATTTCGACAGTAGGCTTTATAAAGTGTGAAATATCTATATATCTATCTATCTATCTATCTATATATATATATATATATATATATATATTCAAAGTTATAAACTCGAGTTAACTAAAATTTGATCAGAGATATTTACTTAACTTGCATATAAATATGAATAGAAATATGAAATAATTTCTGAGTTGACTTTTTTAATAATCGGCGTTACAATCTTTGCCTTTATGTTTTAATGAAAATATACCTTATTCCCGTACGAAGAACGGGTACATCAGCTAGTACAAAATAAAGTTGACTTTTGATTTTATATATTATTTTAAAGAAGAATGTAAACAACATACGTTAAAAGAAATTAAAATATTGGCTCATTCTACAAATAAACGGTTAATTTCATAAAAACGTTTTCTCTTCAAAACAATTAAACATTTTCATATACAAACAAATTATTTTGTTTATACTTAATAACTAAGTATTTTGTATATTTCAAAATTAGCCCCAGTGATGTAAAGTAATTTATATAATAATAATAATTATTTTTAATAGGTTGATTAGTGCTAAACTATATATGAAACTAATAAGTATTAATAAAACCATGTTTATTATTAGAAGATACTTACTTTAAGTAAATATTTTATATATTACTGAATTTTCATAGGATTATCCTTTAGTAGAAGAAAGGAACTTTCTATAGCAGAATATACTTATTTTTTTCTGTTGTTTTGAGTAATATGAAATTAAGTACGTAAGTAAACAGACACATTTTTCAATGCAGTATGTAAGTTATTTATTAAAAATACCGTCCTGCTTGTTTATTAATAGTTTCCAAGTTTGCTTATTTGAATTATAAATTTCATTTTCGCATTATTTAGAAATAATTAGCAGTTTTGAACTACATCTTATTTTAGTAGACCCTGAGATAACATAAAAAAATCTAGCTAAGAAAAAATACAAATTCTTTATATATACTTAAAAATCAACTTACCCCTTTTTAACTGTCGTGAGAACTTAGCAAAATGAAAACCAAAAAGCACTAACCACATTTAGACAACTTTAAAATTTTTGTTTAGTTGAGGTTAATACCAGTTAGTCTTTAGAAAAAAATCACAGTTTATCCAGAGAAAACTACAGCAAAGTCCGATCTAACTGACGTAAGAACTTAGCCTATTTAAAACTAAAAAGCACTAACCACATTCAGACTATTTTAAAATTTTTGTCTAGCTGCAGTCAGTGCCATTTAGTCTAGGGAAAAAAAAATCGCAATTTATCCAGAGAAAAATGCAGCAATCTCCCATCTTCATTGCTCTGAGAAAACTCAAAATCCACGTTACTACTGAAAAGTTTACGTTGCGAGATGATTTCTGTTACGAGAGGCTGGGCAGAGCGGATTAAATTACTCTCTGGCGATTTGGCGTGCAGTCAGACCGTCAACTCCGATATAAGAAAGACCCCTCACAGCAACCATAGAAGCTCGTGACGAAAGCAAAGTTAGGCCGTAGGTTTTTCGGCTGGGTTACTAGCTGCGCTCGCTTATCATCGGAGTATTATCGCCAATTCACCCCGCAGGTACTATTATTGAGAACAAGGGCAGGTACGTCAAACCGGTCGAACGGCAGTTAATCGTCACAGGTGAAAGAGAATTGGCGAAAGTGTACTATACCTTTTCGCCATCAATGGGATTTTGTTTGCTTCGAAGTTCTTGAAGAATGTCCATTATTTGATAAAACTATGCTTGTTAATTGTATTTAAAGCATGGTATACAAGTATTCAGTACCTTTTTGTAGAGGTAATTATGCAGATGGCCCCAAGGTATCCGTTTTCAGTTTACCAAAGAATGAAGAACTACAAAGGAAATGGATAAATGCCATTCCACGTGCAAATATTAATCCATCAAAGAATTTTAAAGTAAGTGCTTTTTTGTTTAAAGTAAGTGCTGTTTTTAAGAAAGTAAGTGCTGTTTTTAAGAATGTATGTTTAGTATATTTGAATTTATGTATCTATAAATCTTTTATATTCATATAAGCATTAAATTTTTTCTTAATTCATGAATTTCATTTCAGTATACAAATAATTTTACATTCTTTATTGTGTATATATATAGATATACACAAGTGTATATATATAGATATGTGTGTGTGTGCGTGTGTTATCAATACTTTTTTAATTCCTCTTTTTAAAACATAAAAAGTAAAAGCTGGACTTAAAATTGCAAAACAATAATAATAATAATAGAAATTTTGAAAACAATATGTAAAATAAAATCATATTTTGTTATTTGATTTGCAGTTGAAGAAAATTTTGAAAATTTATTTTTTACAAAATTACAAATAACGAATTAATAATATTATAAAGATTGATATTTAATAATTCTACGAATACTGATAAAATTATTACTCTTATAAGTAATAGCATTATTTAAACCTCATAGTTCATAGTATAGTTAATAGTAATCACAATTCTCGATCACTTGATATTTATCTGTTAGTAAAATGTAGGCTTTTTTATTTAATTAGTGAAAACTATTCATTGCAGGTTTGTGAATTACATTTAAAAAAAGAAGATATTAGGAGAACTTCAGAATGCTACAATCCAGCAACGGGTGAGAAAATAGTGGCAACCTTAACACAACCAAGACTTAAGGATGATGCTTTGCCTACAATTTTTCATGGCTGTCCTGCATATTTATCAAAACATATTAAGGCCAGAGAAGCTCCAGAAAACAAAGCTGAAAGGAGAGAAAATGAGCAACTGCAAAAGACTCTTGAATTAAGTGTGAAATCATTTGAAGAATATCAATCAAAAACTTCCTTTCAAACTCTGGACGAATTATTATTATTACTAAAGGATATTCAAATTCCAGATGTGTTTACGATTGTCAAAGCTGAAAATACAGTTATGTTTTTAAAAATATCTTCATTGCCAGTACCTGAATTATCGTTATCAATAATAATAGATGAAAATTTAATGGTAAGTGTTTTTTATCATAAAGTACCTATCATTGTGCATAATAATTTTAAATTACCAGTACAATTTACAAATATAAATGATTTGCTGTCTCTATTGCATGAATTTATAAATTACAATGGTTTTTCTTTTGATAAATTAAATAATTTAAAATCTTTAGTAAAAAATATTTGCTGCGAGTTAAAGCTAATTGTTCCTGAAAGAAGCCATGATTTAATAGATTTTTTATATAAACAAATTAATTTAATTGGTAAGTAAAACAGCCCATAGATATAGTGCAGATCTTTTAGTATTAAGTAGTTTGTTAGATTCAATATCTCCTCATGCATATAGATTTCTCAGAAATAGATGTGTATTAATTTTACCACATCCAAGTACTCTTAATAGACTCACTTCATCTTATAATTTAGATCCTAGAGTGCAAGTACTGCAAGATAATTTCTTAAAATATGCTAAAGATAAATTTCAATATTTAAATAATTTTGACAAAGTTGTAAATTTAATGATGGATGAAATTAATTTAAAACCCTCTCTAGATTACAAATGTGGTGACATAATTGGAGCCTCATGCAATTCAGGTAAAGCTGCAAATTCGGCATTTGTTTTCATGATACAAAGTTTGAAATCTCCTTATAAGGATATAGTACATAACTTGCCAGTAAAAACAATAACCGCAGAATTATTGCACGAAGTGATTTCAAAAGTAATTAAAGGGTTACACAGTATAGGTTACAATGTTATTTGCCTATCTATCCAATGTTATTTGCCTATCTATCTATTATCTTTAGCATATTTTAAGAAATCATCTGACAATAGGAGTGTGATTATTAGTAGCTGAATTTGGTTAGATTGAATAAGACTGTTTTGAGCATACATGCTGTTCTGGTATTCAATTATTTTAAAAATGAAATTTTAAAACTAAGAAGGGTATTCCAATCAAATTACAAAGATAAATTTATTCATTGTTAATTGAATATGAATATGTTTATAAATATAAATAATGTAAAAACCTTTATATTTTACTTAATAAATATTTTTCGATTCAAGCTGTCTATGTGCTTGTTTTTCTTTAATTTTCTTTATTTTTTATAGGTGATAATTAAGAGTTTTGGAAACGTTTTAATTAATATTAAACTTTTTTTTAGTTTTTTCTAAATGTTTTAATGCTTCTACAAAGGGGGAAAACTAAATAAACTACATTTTCATTCATCAATTTTTAATTGGTCAAGAAGTTAATTTCATGGTAACTATCCTAAACTCTACAATAAATAGTATAATCACTATGTGTAACGAGTGCATATAAAAAGTGATCTAATTTTTAATTAACAAGTAGAAAAAATTGTGAGTTAATACGTTTAAATACGTTCCCTCCTCGGAGTAGGGGGAAAGGTTGGACTAACAATTGTGACGTCATTTCTCCCGTTGAAGGTCTTTCTATCTATCGGGGTTGACGGTCAGACTCCTTTGGCAAGAGTCGTTTCTCCCACTGTTATACACTGCATGCTAGGGGTTGCCGACCGCACCGCAAGTTGATCCGCGAAAAACAGTAGAGTTAGAAATTCCATGTTCTTTTCCTAATATTTTTTTATTTTATTTGTTGATTAATTGTTCTAAATATATATTTTAATGCATTTAAAATTGCAGTCTAAAATTACAAATCTAAAATTTCTATTCATATTTAAATGCATGCATTTAAATATGAATAAAAAATTTTAGATTTGAAGGTAATATGTTATGGAAATAAAAAAGAAACAGTGAACAGTTAAAAAGCAATCATCATTTGGCTTTTGTATGAATTTACATACGATTAGAGAAAACCCTTCTTTATTAAATGTTTAGTCCGGGGTTTTAGCAATTAATAGATATGGATTATAGATAAAACATTTTCATGCAGATTTTTATGCAGATAAACTCTCCGGGTTTAAACCTATATGTTCCCATGGATGCAGATTGAAGCGAGGACGAAAATTGCATTACTGATTCTTGTAGGATACTGAAAGATTAATATGGGCTAGCAATAATGTGTGTAACAACAAAGAATAATAACCGCTTGTCTTTGTAACGGTAAGAAAGTAAATGTTAAACTTTGTGTAAAGTTCATTTACATATAATCTATATTTATAAAATGCTAAATTCTTTTAATCAAGCACAAACTACTAATTCAATGAAAGAAAAAACTAATTCGTATTCAAGAACGATTTTTTAAGACTTTCTTTGGACCATTTTGTTTCAGTGAAAAATTAATAAGGTAAATAGCTAAAAACTTAAAATTAAATGAGAAAGCAAATTCTAGATAATTTTTTTACTGTTGACTTTGTTTTAAACCGCAAAAGATTTCTTATTTGTTTTAAATACAACTTACTGTAATTCAGTCAAAACATTGTCTATGTATAAAGACAGGAAAAAAAAAAAAAAAAATGAACGGTGAAATCTGGAAATTTCTTGTATTGTCAATGACATTTTGTCTTTTTTTTTTCCAATGGCAAAGGCAAGAAAGAAGTAAAACATTAAGAAAAAATAAAAAGATAACAAGAAAACTGTAAATAACTGCGAGATAAAATTTCATGCTCAAACGTTGAATTTCCCAATTTTCCATTATTGTTATTGCATAAATAAATATGTACTTTTTAAAAACCCACCCCCCTCCCCCTCTAACACCTTACTTCTATTCCATAGCAGTGTATGTAAATATACTGCAACAGAAAAAGAATGTGGAAGCTCAACTGTTTTTCGCGGATCAACTTGCGGTGCGGGCGGCAACCCCTAGCGTGCAGTGTATAACAGCGGGAGAAACGACTCTTGCCAAAGGAGTCTGACTGCACTCCAAATCGCCAGAGAGCAATTTAATCCGCTTTGCCCAGCCTCTCGTATTTCTGTTACAGCAATGGAATGGACAAGCAAACGAAAAAAAAAAAAAAAAAAAAAAAAAAACCACCAACTTCCGCTCTTCGCATGGACTAAGAGGCTTTAGGGCGGTCATCGGGAAGCGGCAGACGGGCGAAACTGCGTCAGCCTCTGAAAGGAAAATATGCGACCCCCTTTTAATAATTAACGGCACGGGCGCCCTCTGACGACACACGGCGTAAGTATCTTCCGCGGGGTGCTTCCGTTGATATTTGTTTACGTTTCAGCTACTAGCAGACGACGCATGCGCCAAAAATTAATGGGTACGACTCCCAGCGCCGCCTTTTGGGCAAATTTCATTTAGTTCTTTCGCAATGCTTGGATGATTGTCCTGAACCCTCTTAGTCCGTGGCTCTTCGATTGACCATGAATAGGGATAGGGACCCAAATAATAGGGAAAGGTCCATTTCGTCTTCCTACGTAATACTGTGGTTCCTACAAGGGGTGGAAAGCTCTTAGGAATGCACTCGTCCCCCCTCACCCCCCCCCACTGCGCCTGTGCTACATGTTATGTGTACGCGGACACGGGGTAGTTGGAAAAGAAAGTCCGAGGGATTTTAGCTTTTAAATTATTCACTTTAAATTAGATCGCGTGGAAAAAAACAAAACAAATTAGTGTTATTTTACTGCAAAATAGTTTATACTTCAATATCTGCAATGAATTAATCAATTAATTTTTAGAAAGATAAAGTACTATAATCAGCAAAAAATGGTTACTTTTATTCATTTTTAAGGAGATAAGAGCATTAAATTTTATTTAATTTGTAACAGCATTTTACAATGCTGTAGCAAAACATGATTTTGGCGTAATTTTTACTATTATTTTATTTGAACAGAAACATGACAAACAAGTTGTTCAAATAAATGCTATTAAATTAATTATTCATAGTGATAATTTTAAAATGAAACTATTATTATTTTTTTTAATTTATAATTATTCAGTATAGTGAATTAAAACTTTTATTTATTTATTTAATTTTATTATTATTTTTTTTTTAACAACAGCAGCTAATGTATTATAAAAAAAATTCCTTAACTATAAATTATACTGATATTTTTTATTTTTATGGAAATACTAATGAAAAGGTATTTTTTCTACTATTTTAATCCAATTTAATTTCAGAAAGTTTTGTTGTTTTGTGTTTTTTGTAAGGCAAAAACACAGGAGTTAAGCCTTAAGGCGTCGGTGCCCTGAGCGGAAGAAGGCTTCTAGCGTTTGTTCCAATATATAAAACAATTAATAAGCAATAAAATTGGGGTTGAACAGTAATTATAATAATTATTTGTTCCCTAATTTTATGAAAATCAACCATATTTCCTTCATTTAATAAATATTAGATAATGTTTTGAATTTATATAAAATTTATAAAATATCCCCAATTTTTGTTCCAGAATTGGGGATACAACGGTGATTTGTCCTCAATTCTATGTTAAAAAATCTGGTTAATTTATATAACTCATATTCATATTACATCTGGAGAAAATCACCCAACATCCAAACTGTAAATTGACAGATGCGCGGTAGACCTGAACCCTGGACCTTCACACTTTAACCAGCGGCGGATCCAGAAAAAAAAATTCTGTAGGGTGCACAAAACAATTTTTGTTACATTTTCTTATAGAATGACTTGAATTTACAAAACAAGTCAATGCTCTATAGTGTAAACTTCATTCGTCTGGGGGGGGCTCTGGATCCGCCAATGACTTCAACCATATTCGGTGTCTTATCCACTCGGCCATGGTGGGCTCCTTTTGTGAACTTTTAAAATGCAGCGTTTAATGTTCTGCATTGTATGTATTTTATTTTTAATTAATTAATTAATTAATTTTATTATTATTTTTAAATTGGAAGTACTTAACAACTATCACTTTATATAAAATGAAAATTATAGTCATATAATTATTTCAGAGTTGTGAATGACTAGACAGAAACTGCCCCAATTGAGGGGTGGGGATGGGCGCTTAGAAACCCCTTCAATACTAAGTCATAAAAAACTGGTTAACTTATCTAACGCATAGTCACAATACATCTGGAGAAAATCACCAATATCTAAACTGTAGATTGACAGATGCGCGGTAGACCAGAACGCTGGACAGGACCTCAGGCAAATTAACCAGATAGAATGATTGCCCCCTTTCCCTCCTTTTTTTCGCATGTGAAGGAGGCACTTGAATCCAACGGACTCAAAACATTGTAAATAGTAAGTATTGAAATCATAAATTAAAAAGAATTATTATAACAATATATATGTGCTGCTTGTGCTGGCTTTATACCGTTCAGTTTAGAAATTACACTTCTGGACCGATACCGGTTTTGACGTTTGGTGCAGTACATCGCCAAAATCACATGTTAACCCTAAAAGGCTAGCCGCTATCGGACCGTTGCATGCCCGAAATCAACTTTTATTTGCCTACGCCAAATCGTTTTGCCAGCACAGAACCGACACCGTCCCAATTACCATTATGCCAATGCCGACATCGAAACGGTACTGCCGATGACGGCCCATCCCTAACCCGATACGGCTGTGTTTGCTGGGCGGTTTCATGGATTTACATCTTTCCAAAGTGTTTAATTGGTATTTAAATACTGTTCCAGACTAACAAGATCTCATCGTCAGGAATAGTTACTTTAATAACACTATTTCAACGGTGAGATTTTTGTTAGTTCACATTTGCATGTCTTGGATTTGAATTTAACTGGGATAATACCTGGATTAATTAGAAAATAACAGGTAAATTTTTACTTGCACTGTTTTTAATATACAAAATCTCATTGCATATTATAGTGTATAAAAGTACTTTCCTTCAAAAAATTTGAGTCATATAGGTACAACAGGTATATAGAAATGTCTTCAGAATAGCGAACATAAAAAAAATCATTTGATCAAAACAAAATGTACAATAAAGCAAAATGTTACTCTAAAGTTATGTGTAAACACATATATATATATTGTTACGAATTTTCGGGGCAACCCGCTGCTCTGGGGCTTAAAATGGTTTAAAATTCGTATTCTACGCTTCAAATAGATAAATTTTGCTTTTTGTTGCATCAAAATCGGCCAATTAGAACCGGAGATAGGGAGGTTTCGGTTTGCCATTGTTTTTCAATGGAGGTTCTAGAAATCTCGAGAAATTTTAGTCCTAGAGCTTAGATCTCTTCACATTTGGGGACTTATTTTTGGCGCCAAATTTGGCGATATTTCGCCAAAAGTCGCCAAGCTTGGCGACTTTTTGGTCATTGGGCGCGATTTTCCCAATGGGGCCTGGAAGTTGTTTTTCCTGCATTAAAACGCATAATAACCTAACATTTCTCTTCTATGACGTAATCAATATTCTCGCTTTATGTAGAATCTTCAAGAAATATACTCCTCTAGAAGCTTCCCGCAGTTTCTGCCTCCTCTATATAAACCAGCGCGTTGCCCCGACAGTTCATTGTTGATCAAGCTTTGAGAGAGTGAATACGCTTGCTTTGTGAAGGAAGCTGTGTTTCGTGCTGTTTGTGAAGCTTTGAATTTAAGGGCTGTGTGTAAATTCTTCATCGCTGAGTCTTGAGAGACTGTTAGTGTTATTTCTCGTATATTTTCGCTGAATTCTTGCCAGTGAAAGTGTTCTATTTTGTGTGAGAAATACAGCATTTGTGAGAGCTTCTGATCTAATCGAACTGTTAAAAGCACATTACTGCTAGATTGTGCTTGTGAATTGTGTACAGCTGATTGTTCTACGAAGTTCTAAAAGCAATAAAGTTTGTGTTCCATCCTGACAAGAGACTTTTTACTTGAACTTTATACACCAACTGGACTTTAGAACGACGAACCCCAGGAGTAGCAGAGTAATTCCGCAAGATTTGGTGTCAGAAGTGGGATTCTAAAGAAGGACTTTAATTTTCCAGTTTATGGTTTTGACTAGAAAAAAAATGGAAGAACAACTTCAAAAGCTCATGAATATGATGCAGGAAATGAAATCCGGACGAGATGAAGGTGGATTTAGAGAAGAAAATTGAAGCCGGACAAGAACAGACAAAAACCGGTTGGAGGAGTTAAAGGCCGCCCACAATGAAGTGAAAATCGAATTGGAGGAGTTAAGAGCCACACACGACGAGATGAAATCCGGACTCGATAGAAAAATAGAAGCCGGGCTGGAAGAAATAAAATCCGGACTAATTTTCTGCCTCACCATGCTGTCAGAAGGAATGACAGCATTTCTACTAAACTGCGAGTAGTATTTGATGGATCATGCAAGCCTCCTAACTCTCAGTCATTGAACTCTATTTTAGGAGTTGGCCAAATCTTGCAGCCAGATATATTTACAATTCTTATTCGATTTCGAATAAATAAGATCGCATTTACAGCCGACATACAGCAAATGTATCGTCAGATTTTAGTTGACCCAGAAGATCAAGATCTACAAAAAATTGTTTGGAGAAATTCTGCAGATTCTCAAATTGGTGAATATAAGCTCCGCACGGTCACTTATGGTACCTCATCAGCCCCATTTTTGGCAACCAGATGCTTGTACCAAGTAGCATTAGATTTGGATGAAGAAAAACCAAAAATCGCTAATATCATTAAGGATTCTTTCTATATGGACGATTTAATGGCAGGAGCTATGTCTAATAGAGAAGCAGTCTTCATAATTAAGGAGCTTTCGGAAGTGCTAGAGGCTAGGGGATTTCATCTTAGAAAATGGAGGTCCAACTGTCCAGAAATATTAGGTGATGTGTCCGGACGTTCTGAAGAGAACAGATCGAATTTAGAAATCCATCCGGAAAATTGTAGTAAGGCTCTTGGTCTTATGTGGGATTCTACTACTGATAGTTTCATCTTCAACGTTAATCTGAAATTTGAAAATCAAATAACGAAGCGATCATTTCTTTCTCAATCAGCGAGACTTTTTGATCCGTTAGGGTTCTTGTCACCCTGCACAATTTTGATAAAAATCTTCTACCAACAGTTATGGTTGTTAAAGCTGGACTGGGATAGCCCTCTACCAGAGCAATTTGCTAGTAAGTGGTTTCAATTCCAACGGGAATTTCAGCAAATTTATCATATTACAATTTCAAGATGGATCTTTACTACTGACGAGCAAATAAGTCTTCATGGGTTCTGCGATGCATCGGAGGCTGCGTACGCTTGTGTGATGTATGCAGTGCAACGCAATAGTGATGGTGCTACTAAAGTTACCCTGGTAGCAGCTAAGAGTAAAGTTGCTCCTCTTAAGTCAATATCCATTCCGAGATTAGAATTGAATGGTGCTCTCTTACTGGCTAGGCTGTATTCTGCCTTGGTCAGTGCCTTGAAAGACCATCACATCCAGTTTTATGCCTGGACAGATTCACAAGTCGTGCTGTCTTGGTTGTCTTCTCCTCCTCGCCAGTGGAAATCATTTATCGCAAATAGAACCTCAGAAATTCTCGACTCAGTTCCATTGAACAGCTGGCGTTATGTGCCAACTAAGGAGAACCCAGCGGACATTGCATCCAGAGGACTGTCTCCTACAGAGCTTCCTGATCGTGTCTTATGGTGGGAGGGTCCACCATGGCTGTCTTCAGAGGATGCTGAATGGCCAAAGCAACCCAAGCTAAAGGACAATTCTCAATATGTTCTTAAAGAAAAGAAAAACTCTAAATTTAGTTTTGCTGCATGTCTTAAAAATGATGTTATCGACAATTTAATTAATTCTTATTCATCATATACTAAATTAATTGATGTTTTAGCCTTTTGTTTTAGGTTTCTTGATGCATGTAAAGGTAAGTTTGTTTGTCCAAAAACCTCCTTCAAAGATAAACCTGCACCACTAAGTGCATTAGAAAGAGAGTTTTCAGGTAATGTAGCAATATCTTATGTTCAGCACATTTATTTCAGTGAGGAAATCAAGCTTATAAAGGAAAATAAGTCTTTGCCAACTAAAAGCCCACTATCAGCCCTTTGTCCCTTCATTGATAAGGACGGGTTGCTCAGGGTGGGAGGTAGACTTCAAAATTCTCCACTGCAGTATAATGCAAAGCATCCTGTGATCTTGCCAAATGAGCATAAATTAAGTAAGCTTATTGTAGAGTATTTTCATAAATTACATTTACATGCAGGTGGTAATTTATTGATGAGTATCTTACGCCAAACTTACTGGATTATTGGTGTTAAAAGAATAATCAAATCTTGTATTCATAATTGTATAATTTGCTGTAGATTTAGAAGTAGTGTTTCCAAACAAAGGATGGCAGATCTTCCAAAAGATAGAGTCACTGCAAACAGAGCATTTTTAGTGAGTGGTGTTGATTATGCTGGTCCTATTCCTGTTTTGAAGCACAGAGGCCGAGGAGCGAAAACTACAAAGGGTTACATTGTTCTGTTTGTTTGTTTTTCCACGAAAGCTATACATTTGGAATTGGCCAGTGACCTTACTTCAGAAACCTTCATTGCTGCTTTACGACGATTTTGCTCCAGGAGAGGTACTCCTAAACATATTCACTCCGATAACGGTACCAATTTTTTGGGAGCAAAGAAGCAGCTGACTGAGTTATATAAACAGATTTCAACTATTCATCAAAATGAAAAAATATCTTACTTCTTGTCCCAAAGAAATATTGAGTGGCATACAATTCCCCTTTGAGTCCTCATTTTGGCGGATTATGGGAAGCTGGGGTCCGGTCCGTGAAATTCCATTTAAGAAGAGTAATGGGGAACAACAATTTAACTTTTGAAGAATTGACCACTCTGCTAAATCAAATAGAAGCAATCTTAAATTCCAGACCACTTCTTAAATTAGATGACAATAATGACGTAGACAACTTGAATGTTCTAACACCATCTCATTTCCTGATAGGTGAAGTAATTACGGCTCCTCCAGAATTTGTAAAGGAACAGGACATATCCTTGAAGTCGCGTTGGGATATAGTTCAAAAAATGAAGTTGAATTTTTGGAAGAGGTGGCGTTCGGACTATTTGAGTTCTCTACACGGTAGAACTAAATAGAAAGGTACTAAAGATAATTTTAAAATAGGAGATGTGGTAATCGTAAAGGAGGACAATGTTCCACCATCTGTGTGGCCTCTTGGTAAAATCATTGCCACTCATCCAGGCAAGGATGAATTAGTACGTGTGGTCACGGTAAAAACAGTAAAGGGATTATTTAAAAGGCCTATTGCTAAACTTGTATTATTGCCTGTGCATCAAGAATAAATTCTTGATGGGTGGGAGTTATGTTAGGTCTTATCTTATTAATCTTATTATATTACTATTCTTTACTCCTAGATGGCAATACTTGACTGCTCGCCTCTTTTGCAGAACTTTGTTTTTATTCTTGTTGTGTTATTACTTGCAAAGTTAGAATTGAATTATGTGTGCAGAGAGTTAGCTATGTTAAGCTGCCTTTATATTTTAAATATATTGTAATCTAGAGGATCTTGTGATCCATTGTACGCGCAAGGGTTCGCTGTACAACTAAGTAATCAAGAAATGTTTTGTTTTTTGTTGCTATTAAATAAAAGTTATTTAGCAAAGGAAGAATTGTTCCTGTTACGTGAACAGCTGGAAGTGTGGCGTCGAAGGCCATGTACAAAAGTAGCACAGTAGCACACACAGTAGTAGTGTGCGCGAGCACAGCCAGCTGTCGTCAAAAAAGGGTCTCTAGATCGGTGGCACGCGATGAACGTTTCGATCGTCCGCCATCTTGCTGGTAGTTAAGTCGAGCGATGGCAACGGCTGCCCTTTTTTCAGCATTGGGAAAGGGTTGCGCCTCAAAGGGTTAAGAATAATGAGCTTCGTTCAGACACTGAAGAAATAGCTGCGTTCGATATTAAAAATGAAACTATTTTACCTGTTCAGCAAATAATAGCCCAGACTCATATCACTCTACCTCCTAGAACTGATTCAATAATTTCTGGAACAGTAAAAGAAAGCAATAAATTCCGTTTTGGATTAATCGAACACCCAAACAATAGTGATTCCGTCAGAGGGGTACTTGTGTTAGCAACACTTGTTAACTTGTCGAGAACAGAAATTCCAGTTAGAGTAGCAAATGTGACGCACAAGTCGAAGGTGATAAAGAAAAATGAAGTGTTGGCGACATGCACTCCCGTTACCTGCATTAATAAGAACATCAGCCAAACGACAGCTAAATCTTCCGAGTGCCTGACGAAGGAATTATTAAAAGACGTGGAGTTAACGGCAGAACAGAGAAGCGCTGCAGAGAAAGTAATAGCTGAATTTGAAGACCTCTTTTCTCGTACTTCCGGTGACTTTGGCCGTACGAGGTTAACGCAACATAGAATAGACACACGCAGCCATTCTCCCATCAAGCAACATCCTAGGCGGCTGCCGTTTGCTAAGCAAGAAGAGGTGAGCAGACTTTTAGAGGAGATGCAGCGTGATGACGTCATCGAGCCATCGACTAGTCCGTGGGCCTCGCCGATTGTTTTGGTCCGAAAGAAAGATGGTTCCACCCGGTTCTGCGTTGACTATAGACGTCTGAATGACATTACCAAGAAAGACAGCTACCCTCTTCCCAGGATAGACGACACATTGGACACTTTATCGGGAAATGAATGGTTCTCCACTCTGGATCTCAAGAGTGGCTACTGGCAAGTAGAAATCCATCCCGATGACCGTGAAAAAACTGCGTTCACCACGGGACAAGGATTGTGGCAGTTCAAAGTTATGCCTTTTGGACTCTGCAACGCACCGCCTACATTCGAGCGTCTAATGGAGACAGTGTTGAGAGGACTTTCCTACGAAGCATGTCTCGTTTATTTGGACGATATCATCATCGTCGGAAGGACTTTCGAAGAGCATCTCGAGAACATTCGAAAGGTACTGCAGAAATTAAAAGAGGCAAACTTGAAACTAAGTCCGTGGAAGTGCAACTTGTTCCGTCGGGAAGTACGTTACCTCGGGCACATAATATCCGCCCACGGAGTCCGAACCGATCCCGAAAAGACGTCCGCAGTCAAGAACTGGAGTCGTCCCGAGAATATCCATGACTTAAGAAGTTTTCTCGGTCTGTGTACGTACTATCGAAAATTTGTGAAGGGTTTTTCTCAAATTGCAAGACCTCTTCACAAATTGACCGAGACTGGGCAGAAATTTCTATGGACTGAGGAATGTGAGGACGCATTCAACGAACTGAAGACGGCTTTAACATCTTCGCCGATCCTGTCGTATCCTCACCCTGACAAGCCATTTATCCTGGACACAGACGCAAGTAAGGAGAGTGTTGGAGCAGTTTTGTGCCAGGAGATAGATGGCCAAGAACACGTCATTGCTTACTGGAGCAAATGCCTTTCAAAGGCAGAACGTAACTATTGTGTTACGAGAAGGAACTTCTTGCTATCATTAAAGCCGTAGAGCACTTCCATCATTACCTGTACGGCCGAAAGTTCCTGCTCCGAACGGACCATGCCTCTTTAACCTGGCTTCTAAATTTCAAGAATCCAGAGGGCCAAATAGCCAGGTGGATACAGCGATTACAAGAATATGACATCGAGATACGTCATCGGAAAGGGTCATCTCATGGAAATGCAGATGCTTTGTCGAGAAGGCCCTGCATAGACAGTTGTCGCTATTGCTCCAGGGCAGAGAAAAATTACGATCTGAAACATCCCGTTGTCCGCCAAGTTACATCATCGGCATCATCTCAAGATCCCTGGAGTGACGAAAATGTTCGGGCGGACCAATTAGCAGACAGCGACATCAAACCTATTGTCGAATTTATGGAAAAATCCAGCGCTAAGCCCAGTTGGCAAGAAATATCATCTTACAGTCTGGTAACAAAACAGTACTGGGCTTTATGGGATTCGCTTCGCCTAAGAAATGGAGTCCTGTATCGTAAATGGGAGTCGGACGACGGCAAGATGCTCCAATGTCAGTTAGTACTCCCTCGCTCGAGGATTCCGAAGGTTCTAGAAGAGCTGCATAATGGCTTAACTGGAGGCCATTTTGGCATAATGAAGACCCTGCAGAAAGTTCGCGAGCGCTTCTACTGGGCTAGGGCTCGAGGCGATGTCGAAAAGTGGTGTCAAGCTTGTGACGCCTGTGCCGCCCGTAAAGGCCCGAAGAAGCGAAGCCGTGGAAAACTACACCGTTATAAAATAGGAGCGCCTTTTGAGAGGATTGCCCTCGACATCCTGGGACCTCTTCCGCGAACTTCGGATGGCAACAAATACATCCTGGTTGTCATTGACTATTTCTCTAAATGGCCCGAAGCGTTTCCTATACCATATCAAGAAGCTACGACCGTAGCAGAGGTACTGGTGCAAGAATGGATTTCGAGATATGGAACCCCTCTGCAGCTTCATTCCGACCAAGGAACGAACTTTACCGCTACAGTTTTTAAAGGACTATGTCAACTTCTCGGAATAGACAAAACCCAGACTACGCCTTTACACCCACAATCCGACGGCATAGTGGAGAGGTTCAATCGTACAATTTTGAACAACCTCTCGCTCCTGGTATCTAGGAATCAAGAGGACTGGGACAAGAAACTCCCCCTCTTCCTGCTGACCTATAGGAGCGCCGTCCATGAGACTACCGGCTTCACACCTTCCCAGATGCTGTTCGGCAGAGATCTTCGTCTTCCCGCCGATCTAGTGTTCGGCCGTCTTCCAGATGCGCAGAGATCTTCGTCTTCGTCTTCGTCTTCGAGATAGAAAAAGGAAAAACTAATTTATAATGGCTGATCTTTATAAACAAATCAATATTCTACAGATAAATTTAAATCATTGTCGGGCGGCTAATCTGGCGTTGTTCTCACTTGTTATGCAGAATGCTTATGATATTATTCTCATACAGGATGCTTATATATTTGACAACAAGTTATATAGTTGTCCTCAGTTGTTTAGATCCTTTTTCTCAATAGATCGCACGGCAGCAATAGTCGTTAAAAATAAGTATCTGGCCACTGAGATACATAGTTCTAGTAATCAATATTTATAAAGTTATACTTGAAGGATAAAACATATACTGTGCGCTCACAGTATTCACCCCCCTCGTCAAATATTGAACAGGACTTTTGCGATTGGACACATGTTATAAATAATATGGAGAATTTTATATTAGGTGCTGACTTAAACGCGCACGCAGAACTTTGGGGATATGATCATTTGAACCGACGAGGTCAGATTGTTTTGGAAAATATAGCTGAAAAAAACCTTGTAGTGTTGAATGACCCGCAGTCTCCCCCAACATGGTCGCATGATGTACATACTAGAGATGAGACGGGCTCAGCCCGAGCCCGAAAGCCCGAGCCCAAGCCCGGGCCCGACTCGGGCTCGGGCTCTGTAATTAACGATTGCGTTCGGGCTCGGGCTCGTGAAAAATTTCTCCTTTGTTGAACATACTCCTTGAAACGGATTTTAAAAAGTGATTCATGGGAAAAAAGACGTACTTATTTCAAAAAATAGCGGCACGGGGAACTAGAAGGTGTGTGAAGCTCTAAAAATTATTGTATCCTATTAATGAAGTAGTTAATTTTATTTGTCTTTAGCTGAAATTTCGGGCTCGGGCTCCAACTTTAATAATATTGCTCGGGCTCGGGCGGGCTCGGATTAAAAGTCTTCGGGCTCGGGCGGGCTCGGGCTTCAAAAAATGAGCCCGAACTCATCTCTAGTACATACAGGACACCCCGACCTAACAATAACTTCTTTGGATATAATATCAACAGTAACCTGCTGGCAGGTCTTAGATTCTGAGACCTGCAGCGACCACAACTACATATCGTACACTACACAGGATAATCCTTCCTATACTACAGACTACCAATATAAAACAAAGTTTGAAAGATTTACTAAATTTAACAGGCTATATGGTAGATTTCTGAATAATAGCATCCACAATATATCAGTTGCTGAGAATTCTTCTTGTCTGCAGGGGGCCATGGAGGACTTTCAAAATTCTTTAATAAATCTATGCAATCGTACCTTGAAGAAGAAAAAGAATAAATTTACCGTTAATATTTCATGGTGGGCAGATGAGCTAACTGCAATGCGAAGCAGGATTAAGGCAATGTACAGAAGGAAAATAAATAATCCTGTCGTGGAATCTTATAGAATAACTTATAATAGAGAAAGAGCTCTTTACAGGAAATTAATCAAAAAAATCTGATGTGTCCAACACATGACTTCCTTGCACGTCTATTAATTCAAAAATGTTTTTTACGCACTTCCTCTAAACTTATTTGTTTGAAAGAGATAAAATATAAATAATAGTAAGGTATAGCGATTTCTAGCCAAATATATCGATATCGCCAAGCTGAGTTCAATTTGAAAGATTTCCTTCTGACACTTTATTTGGCGATATTTCACCAAAAGCCGACAAACTTGAGATAGTTTGCGAGATTTTGGGGATAGCCAAAGTAGTCATTGACCACTGACTTTCAATGAATTTAATGCATCCATACACCTTAATGTATTTAAAGTCATTTGGCTCACCCTGTAAATAAATTCCCAGTCGATTGCTGTCAAAAAAGATATTGAAAACAGTTAGATATTAGAATATAGTTCTAAATACAAAAGTTCAAAATTGTACGGGTTAAAGTTTTAGAGTTATACAAAATACGAAATAATTTTTGGCGCCAAATTTGCCGATATTTCGGCGAAACTCGTCAATGTCGACGACATTTGGCGAGATTTTAAGTATGGACCAACAATGACAGATTATCGCCAAATTTGGCGATATTTCGCCAAAACTCGCCAAGAACGATGACAAATGGCGATACTTTGGGCATGGACCAAATGACTGACAATCGCCAAATTTGGCGATATTTCGGCAAAACTCGCCAAGGTCGAGGACAGACGGCGAGATTTTGGGCATATACCAAACAATGACTGACTACAATTGTATTATATTGAAGATGTCCATAGACATTAAAGTACTGAAATTCTTTTTGGTGGTCCTGTAAATAAACTCTCCAGTAGATTGGAACCAAAAATCGAGATGCACAACTAGATGTTACAACAATCTTACATATGAAATTTCATAATAGTTTTTGAGATTTGAGAGTTAAATATGCACACACGTACACCAAAAGTCGCCAAGCTTGGCGACTTTTGGCATAGTTCTTGAGGGAGGCACGTGACCGTGGTCCAACCATTACCTAACTTATGTTGTAGGACGGTATTGTGCTTGAAATGGATGAATGCCCCTAAAATTGCCATTGACCGTAATGTATTGAAAATCTTTTGAGTGTTCCTGTAGCAGAACTGTAAATGATAAAGACACTTTTTTTAATGGAGAAATTCATTTTCTAACTCTTTACAGCATATATCACTCCTGAGTCGTTTGAAATAGCCCAAAACCTCTAAAAAACGCTTTGATGAATGTCGGCCCATAGAGCGTAATGTATTTCGAATCTTTTAGGCGGTTCTGTAGATAAACTATCCAGTCGAGTGGAACCGAAAGGGGAGGTGCACAACTAGATGTTACAACAATCCTAAATATAAAGTTTCAACATTCTACGCCTAATAGTTTTTGAGATATGCGAGTTTAATGAATTTCGGCCCATTGAGCGTAATGTATTTCGAATGTTTTGGGCGGTCCTGTAGATAAACTATCCAGTCGAACGGAACCAATAGGGGAGGTACACAACTAGATGTTACAACTATCCAAAATATGAAGTTTCGACATTCTACGCCTAATAGTTTTTGAGTTAGGCGAGTTTAATGAATTTCGGCCCATAGAGCGTAATGTATTTCGAATCTTTTGGGCGGTCCTGTACATAAACTATACATTCGATTGCGACCAAAAGGGGAGGTGCACAACTAGATCATAGAACATTACTAAATATCAAATCTCAACATTCTACGACCAATAGTTTTTGAGATATGCGAGTTACATACATACGTACGTACGTACGTACGTACGTACGAACATACGTACGTACGTACAGACGGCATGGAAAAACTGACCACAATAGACTCGCCGCTGGTCAAAATGAGTTGCAGACGCGTTAATATGATCGTGCATGCTAGCCTACGATGAGATGCATCGAAAAAATTCTTAAAATTAAATTTAGAGGTAGTCAAAATCCGTTTTTTTGTCGAAATTTGGCCCCCAAAATTTTTCGGGATCACATTACTTCCTTATACTACGTACAAGGAAGTAAAAACTAAAGAACTTAGTTGGAAAAAGTTTTGCACAAATACATCAAATGCTTTTGGTAAGGTATTTAATAAGGTTAAAAATAACAGAAATGATCTGAATATAAACAAAGTCTTCTATGGCCTTCCTGTGGACACTCACTATAATATTCTACAAGAATTGCTGGTGGACACTCATTTTCAAATGACGGGTGGGCGACCATGGTGGTATTTTTGTTAATGAGTATATAGATAACATTTCGGAATATACGCCAATTTCTATAAAGGAATTGTGTTATTGTATCCAGTTACAAAATAATAACAAATCACCTGGCCTTGATAAGATTGACGGTCGCATATTAAAACAACTGCTCTATAATAACCCTACTGATCTAATAATGATTTTTAATAAGTGTTTCTCATTAGGTGTCTTTCCAAAGGTCTGGAAAATTGCATTAGTGATCTTCTTTCAGAAACGCAACAAGGACCCCCGTGAGCCCAAATCATATAGACCCATATTAGAGATGAGACGGGCTCAGCCCGAGCCCGAAAGCCCGAGCCCGAGCCCGGGCCCGGCTCGGGCTCTGTAATTCACGAGTGCGTTCGGGCTCGGGCTCGTGAAAAATTTCTTCTTTGTTGAACATACTCCTTGAAACAGATTTTAAAAAGTGATTCATGGGATAAATAGACGTACTTATTTCAAAAAATAGCGGCACGGGGGACTAGAAGGTGTGTGAAGCTCCAAAATTTATTGTATCCTCTTAATGAAGTAGTTAATTTTATTTGTCTTTAGCTGAAATTTCGGGCTCGGGCTCCAACTTTAATAATATTGCTCGGGCTCGGGCGGGCTCGGATTAAAAGTCTTCGGGCTCGGGCGGGCTCGGGCATCAAAAAATGAGCCCGAACTCATCTCTAACCCATATGCCTCTTGAGTACTTTGGCTAAAACACTTGAACGAATAATTAAGATTAGAATCATGACTCATTTGGAAAATATAAATTTTTTGCATAACAACAGTAAAGATTATAAACGCACCCGCTGCTTGAATAAATGAGCGAGCCGTTAAAAGAACACAGGCTAGTAAATAAAATAAGTGTGCACGTTGTTTCTAAAAATTGAATTTTAAAATTTATTATATAAAAGGACCTGACTGATGCTAGCCGCCTGGTAAATGGCTAGAGTCTAAGCCTGTATATGTGTATTGTGTAATTTAAATTATTGTTTACCATTTTGAAGATGGTTATAGTGTTTGTAAATGTTCCAATAAAATTTGAAAATTAGCGTGGGAAAACTTTACTGGCGTAGTCGGCAGGATTGGATTGAATTGGATGCGATACTACAGAATGCTCAGGTGAGAGCTGTATTTCTTCATCAATTTCATGCAACTGTATTTGTACGTAGCTATAGCAGTTGATCTGCATTATTTTTAAGTTTAATAGGCCAGTTTGGCAGGTTTTGAAGGAAGTTTGGTGTTAATATACAGTTGGCCGTCCCGGCATATTTACTTGAAGAATCCTCCTGATTCGTATATAAACATATACCTGTAACCGTAGCTGAAAACTAGCATTTGAAAAGTGAAATGTCGTTTTTTGGTAAGGGAAAGAAACAAGATTTAATAGTTCTTGCGGAAGAACTGGGTTTAACGGTTGATACGACATTTACTGTGGTGAAGTTACGTGATCTGATTACGAACGATAAAAACTATGATGAAGATTTTTGTAAAGAAATATTGGCTAGAATTATTGCTGATAGAAATGAAGAAAAAGAAAGACAGGATCGGAAAGAGAGAGAAGAAAAAGAAAGAGAGAGAGAAGAAAAAGAAAGACAGGATCGGAAAGAGAGAGAAGAGAAAGAAAGAGAGAGAGAAGAAAGGGAAAGACAGGATCGGAAAGAGAGAGAAGAAAAAGAAAAAGTTTTTGAATTAGAAAAATTGAAAATTGAAAAAATGGCAGAAAATGCGATGTTGGGAAGCCAAGTACGGGAAGGAAGCGGTGTTAAAACTAATTTAGAAAAATTATTGCCTAGGTTTGATCCGAAGGAAAGTGATATCTGTTTATTTCTTACGTTGTTTGAGAGACAGTTAAAGATGCTTGGCGTCGATAAAGAAAATTGGGTTGCTCATTTAATTGGGGTGTTGCCAACTCCTGTTTCCAGTTTGATTGCTAGGGAAACAGAAGAGGTAGCGCAAAATTACGATGAAATTAAGAAGATGCTGTTAAAAAGATTTAAATTAAGCGCCGAGAAATTCAGACAGTTATTTATGAAACATCAAAAGTCCACAGAAGAAACATGGATGGAATTTTATTTTAAAATGAAAGCCTATTTTGATGGGTGGATTGACGGGTTAAAAATTAAATCACTAGAAGATTTAAAAAGTCTGATGATCACTGATCAGATTAAAAGAAAGGTACCATTTGAAGTGAAAGAACATTTCATGGATGAATGGACGGAGATTGTATCCCCAATAACGTTGGCCGAAAAACTAGATGAATATGACGACGTAAGAAGAGTAATGAAGCCAAAATTCGCCAAGGAACGTCCTCTTGCGAAAACAGAAAACGATAATTGGGCAACTAACCCGTACCAGTCAAGATACGGAAATTTTGAAAATCGCCGAAATACAACGTCTAGAAAGGAAAATGATTTTCAAGATAGAAGAAAAGAAAATTTGCATGAACAAAGGAAACGGAATCGGTGTTTTGAATGCGGATCGTTTGAGCATTTGCGATCGCAATGTCCGAGATTTAAAAATAAAAGCGATTCACTTAATTTCCATAACAGAAGATCAGAGCGTGCACAGAGTAATTTAGTTCAAATGCAGATTAGTGACGCGAATAAAGAAGATAACACTGAAGAAAAATTGAGCATGCTCACCGCACGGGTTGATTTGAGAATATCAGATAAATTTAAACTCAAAAGTAATTGCGATAATCTTATGATTTTGGAAGTTGAATGCGAAGGGAAAACATTTAATGGTATCGTAGATACTGGGGCACAAATATCAGTCATACGAAATGATTTAATACAGAAACATGAAGAAAAGAGTGAAGGTACTGTAAAGCTTTACTCAGCGTTTGGAGAAGAAGAAACAGTTCCGTTAAAAATAGTGAATGTAAAAATAAATGATGGGCTACATGGAAGAGTACCGGTTATATGTGGTATATCTAGAAAACTAAAATGCGATATGTTAATCTGTAATACGGCATTTAAATTAATGAAAGAAAACATACAGTTGTTTAATGGTATGGAATTAAAATCTGATGTGTGCAGTATTTTAGTTGAAGACGAAGACAAAAGGTATATAAATCACTTGGTATCGGGAAATGTACAAACAAGGACTGAAAACACTGAAGCAGAGAAGAACGCGAAAGTTCCTGAGACTGTAGCATCGTTCCAGAAGCTCCAAAGGGAAGACGAACAGTTAAAACCATATTGGAAACATGCAGAAAATCATCAAAATTCATATGAAGTTTTAGATGGTATTCTTGTACATGCCGAAACAATATGTGGGGAAGATGTCAAACAAGTAGTACTACCCCAATGTAAGAGATCGGATGTGCTTAAAATGGCCCATGAGATTTCATTAGCCGGACATTTAGGAGAACGGAAAACTAAAGAACGAATTAAATATACATTTTTTTGGCCATCAATCAAACGAGACGTTAAAAAATTTTGTGAGAGTTGCAAAGAATGCCAATTAAGAAGAGTTGAGACATACCGAGATAGGATTCCCATACAACCTATTGTCAGACCTGAAATACCATTCGAAGTATGGAGTTTAGATTGTATTGGCCCACTAGAACCACCTTCGGGAAGAAGACATCGGTTTATCATATGTGCAGTAGATTTATGCACCCGATGGGCTGAAGCCATTCCTGTAAGAGAAATCAGTGCTAAAACCACATGTGATGTATTAATGAAGATATTTACCCAAACGGGATTTCCTAAAATGATCTGCACAGATCAAGGTACAAACTTTACTTCCAAGTTAACTCAAGCATTTGAGAACTTGTTAGGCGTTTCACCTCGCTTTTCCACTCCAGGACATCCTGAGAGTATGGGAGCAGTCGAACGCTGGAATAGAACTCTGAAGGATATGTTGAATAAAATTATACAAGAATATGGTAAAGATTGGGACATTCACCTCCCGTATCTTATGTTTGCATATAGAGAAGTGCCTCACAGCACTACCGGATTGTCACCTTATCAATTGGTATATGGAAGATTACCTCCAGGACCTTTAGCGTTGTTAAAAGATATTTGGACAGGTGAACGACAGATTCCAACGACCGCCTCACGTCCAATTACGGAATATTTGCAAAACTTGGTGGAGAGTTTGAAAAGGGCTCACGAATTCGCTTCTGAGAATAGCAAGAAGGCTCAGGAAGAATATGTCTCCAGATATAACCTCCGGTCAAAAGAAAAGTCATTTGCAGTGGGCGATAAAGTTTTAGTATTGAGGCCGTCATCTTCGCATAAGCTTTTAAATACCTGGATCGGCCCCGGAACAGTTAAGCAGATTACCAGACCACATTCTGTAAAGGTTGAAATGGAAGACGGAAGTATAAGAGAACTTCATGTGAATAAAGTGCGTCCATATATTCAAAGAGTAAATCATGTTGGTATGATTTTTGAGTTAGACGAAGATTTCGGGACCATTCATTATGCACCTACTGATGCACAAAGTAAAAGCATAGAAGATATTAGGACATACCTTGGGAATGCCAAGTTAACGAATAAGCAAGTACAGGAATTATTTCATGTACTTAAAAAATATGCAGGTGTGTTTAGTGCAAAACCTGGCCGCGCTAGGGTAGAAGGTCACTCTGTTAGGGTTACAGGAGATTGTACACCAAAGAGACTTAAACCATACCGAATACCTATTAGTTTGCAACAAGAAGTGGATCGACAGATTCAAGAACTGTTAGACCTGGGTCTAATCGAACACAGTGATAGCGAATGGGCTCATCCTGTGGTTTGCGTTGCCAAGAAAGATGGAAGTGTCAGATTATGTGTCGACTTCAGATTATTAAATAGTTTTACTATACCAGACGTGTACCCTATGAAAATAGCCAATGACTTAATATATGAGGTGGGAAAGGCATCATTTATTACAGTCATAGACCTTACCAAAGGATACTGGCAAATTCCTATGAAGGAAAATTCAAAGCATTATACCGCATTTGTAACCCACTCAGGTCATTACCAGTGGAATGTCATGCCCTTTGGAATGAAAAATTCTGGAGGAACGTTTCAAAAATCAATGGATAAGGCTTTGATCGCACATAGAGAATACTGCCGTTCATATATCGACGATGTGGCTATATTTTCTAGCACATGGGATGAACATTTGGTTCATATAGACAATGTTTTCAAGACCTTGAAGGAAGTAGGTCTGACAGTAAATTTGGGAAAGTGCGAATTTGGAAAACCCCATGTGAAATTTCTAGGTCATGTAGTTGGATCGGGACAACATTCCCCGGATCCAGAAAAGGTTGAAATTATACGAAAGTTAGCAAGACCCACCACTAAGAAAGAGTTGAGAAGTTTGATTGGGCTGGCTAGTTACTATCGTGACTATATACCTCAGTTTTCACAAATCGTATTACCGTTGACAAACCTGACGAAGAAAAGCGTTCCAATTAAGATACCGTGGAATTCGGAGGCGGATAAAGCATTTACAAAGCTCAAAGAGGAACTGATAAAAATGCCTTCCTTACACACATCAGACCTTGAGAAACCTTTTCAATTATACACAGATGCCTCGGCCACTGCAATTGGGGCATGCTTAGCTCAACGTGATAACAATGGGAAAGAATTAACTATTGCATTTTTCAGTAAAAAACTAAGCACGAATCAAATAAAGTGGGCGACCATTGAAAGAGAAGCCTTTTGTGTACTGGAAGCATTAAAGAAATTTGACACCTGGATATTTGGAGCTGAAATTCAAATAGTTTCAGACCATCATCCTCTGACGTATTTAACGAGAAGTGCGCCCCATAGTGCTAAGCTATCTCGGTGGACTTTAGCCCTGCAACGTTATAACATGACGATTACATATCGGAAAGGCAGTCAACACAGTAATGCTGATGCATTATCACGACTAAAATTTGAAGACTCTCATTAATTTAAGTTGAAAAAGTTTATTTATTCCAGCAACATCGCCACTCCTGTGGCGGATATGCTTTTCCCCCCATGGGAGCAGTAAAGATTATAAACGCACCCGCTGCTTGAATAAATGAGCGAGCCGTTAAAAGAACACGGGCTAGTAAATAAAATGAGTGTGCACGTTATTTCTAAAGATTGAATTTTAAAATCTTATAAATAAAAATGAAATTCTGTTTGTTTGTTTGTTTGTTTGTTTGTGGATTTGATTCGTATACAAATCCACAAAAATGGACCTATCGGCCTGAAATTTAGTACAGATATGTAAAATAATATAGAATAACTCATAGTCCACTTTAAAACTTTGAAAGTCCACCCGTTCCCGGAATTTAAGAGATTTTTTATGCTCTTCACGCAAAAATCTTTCCGTAATTGTAACCCCTGTAGTGAAAAAAGTGTGAAATAAGGATCGTGGTTGCCATGTGTGGCGATTTTGCCGAATAAAATGTCGTTCGTATACAAATCCACAAAAATGGACCTATCGGCCTGATATTTAGCACAGATATGTAAAATAATATAGAATAAATCGTAGTCCACTTTAAAACTTTGAAAGTCCACCCGTTCCCGGAATTTAAGAGATTTTTTATGCTATTCACGCAAAAAGCTTTCCGTAATTGTAACCCCTGTAGTGAAAAAAGTGTGAAATAAGAATCGTGGTTGCCATGTGTGGCGATTTTGCCGAATAAAATGTTTTAAATTCTCAAAGTAAAAATAAAAGAATAATAATGATTTTTTTTTGTTAGTTTATATTCGTAAGGTTATTTTTTTTTAAATTATAATATCGTGTGCATGGGAAATCAGAGCAGGAATGCAATGCTTTACACGCAAAACAATAAGAATTGAAGATTTCCGAGGCTAATAGGTAAATTATTTTAGTTTGGCGAAAAAATAAAATGGCTCAAATGCCGATTTTGTGAAAGTTCTAGCGGTTTGTTCTAGCGGAAAGAGTTTGAAGTTCTAGCGGAAAGAGTTTGAAAGTTCTAGCGGAAAGAGTTCTAGCGGTTTGCACAGATTTCGGCTTGGCGCAATTTATTGAGAGCTTAAGGAAATAGATATTTGAAAACAAGTGCAAAGGTTTTATTAGAATACAGCGTTAAATTTTAATGATCCGTGAAGAAATAATGCAGTTATTAAGGGATTTCAATTGATCTATCTCCAGAATTCTCGCCAAATGAGTACATTGATTTAAGTTGGGGGAATTCCGCCAAATTTCAGAAAATTGAAATCTTCTCATTTAGTACATCGGAGTAATGATGAATAAAACACGCTATAGTTGATAATTTTAAAAAATTCGGCTGTATTAAGGGATTCAACTTTTCAAATAAAGACTTGCTTTACTTTTTCGCGGTCGAACCATTTCCCATATATTATTGCTGCTAAGTCAATGCTTCGAATGATTTCCTGAAAAAACGCTTGCAAAATGGCGTATGTTGGCACTTTGGCGAGGCTTAGATTTGAAACTGGATTTTATTTGAGACTGGGATATATAATGACACTGGTTATAGATAAAAATGAATGTTGGTATGAGTGTATGAGGTTGAAAAACTCCAGCACCGTTGAGCACCGTTGCACCATGAAATTTGGTTCACCTAAGTCTTTTATCATGGAGAAGCTTTTTATGCTATCCGTTTTCCTCTAACTTGCCACCAGGTGGCACAGCAGAACGTCGAATTCTATTCCGTTTAGCCGTTTGCTATGCGAATATCGTCCAACCGATTTCGATGAAATTTGGTACACGCGAATATTAGAACACAGAGAATATTTTTCATTATCCATTTTGCTGTAACTTGCCGCTAAATGGCGCTGAAAAGCATGAACTTCTATACCGTTCGACCTATCGGCATAAAATTTCTTATACTTACACATTTCAGCACGAAGAATATATTCTGTGTTCCTTTTGATTTTACTCACCACTAGATGACACTGCAATGCATTATTATTTTAACTCGCCACTAGATGACGCTGCACCAGGCCAAATTCTTGACCATTCAAACGGTCGCTATGAAAATCAGTATACATAGCTATTTGAACAATGAGAATATTTTGGCGTTATCCATTTTGCTATAACTCGCCACTTGACGGCGCTGTAGCAAATCATTACTTTTATTAACTACTAGATGGCCCTGCAGTGTATCACTTCTTGGCTGTGCAAATGATCGCTATGAAAATAGGTATACATAGATATTTGAACACGGGGAAGAGTTTGGCGCTATCCATTTTCCTATAACTTGCCACTAGATGTCGCGTCAACACATGAACTTCAGGACTGTCCAGCCGATAGTCATGAAAATTCGTATACATCGATATCTGAATGCGAAAAATATTTTCGCCGTATCCGTTTTGCTAAAACTCGCCACTAGATTGCGCTACGCCGCATGGCCTTCTGCACCGTACAAACGATTGCCTTGCAATTCGGTATGCATGATTATTGGACACAATATAACGCGATATCCACTTTGCTATATCTGTTTATTACAATGAATGGTAATCACCACAAATCGTAATATCAAAAAGTCCATTCATTCCCGTGCGGAGAACGGGTACTTCAGCTAGTTTATTATATAAAAGGACCTGACTGATGCTAGCCGCCTGGTAAATGGCTAGAGTCTAAGCCTGTATATGTGTATTGTGTAATTTAAATTATTGGTTACCATTTTGAAGATGGTTATAGTGTTTGTAAATGTTCCAATAAAATTTGAAAATTAGCGTGGGAAAACTTTACTACAACCAACATGGTTTTCGAAACAATAGAAGCACTATATCTTTATTAAATATTGTTAAAAATAAAATAGGCACAATTCTGCAAGATAATAAATTTTGCACCCTTGTGACTTTTGATATACAGGGCGCATTTGATAATATAGATTGTGATGTCATTAAAGGTATTATAGCTGAGCTTCCCATACAGGATTACCTAAAATCAGTTTTAATAGATTATTTGAATGATAGATCTATAATTTCTAGAACGCAAATCCATATAGTAAATAAACAAATTTTTAAAGGTTGTCCCCAGGGCTCCAGTATAGGACCTATGCTGTGGACCTTCGTTGCAGACAAAATTTTAAAAGAGTGCAATAAAATATATCACAATCTTTGGGCCTACGCTGACGACTTCTTGATTTTGACCCCTGCTAACACACGCCCTGAGGTTGAGCAACTCGTTAACACCCAAGTTGAACTTTTCAGTAGTATTTGCCAGAAATTTAACCTAAAAATTTCTATTAATAAAACTCAGGCAATGATTTTTCGTAAAAAAATAACTGGTAAAAAGTTACAGACAAGAAATCCTATTTTTAAACTTTTGGGTCATACAATTAAACTAGTTAAAAATTTAAATTATTTAGGAATAGTATTTGATTGTAAATTAAACTGGAACGAACATCTGGATAACATTCAATGCAAAACCTCAAACTTCATTAAAAACCTAGCATATGTATCTCACTTAAAATGGGGTGTAGAATTTAAAATATTAAAAATCTGGTATAGAACAGTACTTGAAAAACAGATAGATTATGCGGCAGTAGTCTGGTTTCCTTCACTAACAGTCACTATGAGAGAAAAACTTATTCGAATACAAAGTAGAGATGAGACGGGCTCAGCCCGAGCCCGAAAGCCCGAGCCCGAGCCCGGGCCCGACTCGGGCTCGGGCTCTGTAATTCACGAGTGCGTTCGGGCTCGGGCTCGTGAAAAATTTCTTCTTTGTTGAACATACTCCTTGAAACAGATTTTAAAAAGTGATTCATGGGATAAATAGACGTACTTATTTCAAAAAATAGCGGCACGGGGGACTAGAAGGTGTGTGAAGCTCCAAAATTTATTGTATCCTCTTAATGAAGTAGTTAATTTTATTTGTCTTTAGCTGAAATTTCGGCTCGGCGGGCTCGGGCTCCAACTTTAATAATATTGCTCGGGCTTGGGCGGGCTCGGATTAAAAGTCTTCGGGCTCGGGCGGGCTCGGGCATCAAAAAATGAGCCCGAACTCATCTCTAATACAAAGGCAAATACTATTACAACTTACAAAGGCATTCAAACGCTCCTCTACAATAGCCCTTAATGTTTTAACAGGTATCCCTCCTATTATTATCACTATAGAGTCCAGTTTGGAAAAATATTGCATTTTAAAGGAAAATAAAGCGATCGTTATAAATAATACACCACTTTTACATAATAATTTTGAGTGTGCTTTAAATAAATTACCCACTCACTTGTTTTCAGAAATTAAGAATTTAAAAATTGATAAAAAAAATTAAACAAAGTAAGCAAAATGAATATTTGGAGATACTGATGGATCGCATATGGAGGTGGGGACAGCCTATGCTTTTACAGCTAAAAAAGATAATAGATATATTTTTGATTTTAATGAAAGATTACGCAGTAGAAATACAATTTATCAGGCCGAACAATTGGCAATTTTGAAGGCAATTCAATGGACAATAGCAAATAATTATAATAAAGTAATAATTTATATAGATAACAAATCAACCGTTGAAGCCTATAAATTTCCTTTGCCCTCAACTTCTATAATGTGCAGTAGTCTAGAACTCATAATCGCCAATAGTCATATAGAATTTGTAATTGCCTGGGTTAGGGCTCATGTCGGGGTCGAAGGAAATGAAAGAGCAGACCAGCTTGCTAAAGAGCCATTACTTCACGATCATAATAATGTAAATGTCAATATTCCATATCCTACTTCATACATAGATTTACTTATTAAACAGGAAATTATAAATACCTGGCAAGATGAATGGATTAACTCAAGTAATGGTCGCTATACATATAATTATATTAAAACTGTGAAATTTTCCCAAACAATCATTCATCCTGTTATTGTTCCTTTTCTGACTGGCAACGGTTATTTTCCGATTTATTATGTCCGATATGTCTTATTTACGCTGAATTGCAGAGGCTATATTTAGAATATCTAAGATGAAAAATTTACCATTACAGTGCTAGTGTGATGCGCAATATGTGGATGAACTTACTTATATTTATGGGATGTTGCTATTTTATGTTATATGAAGGCTTCAATGTTTATGTGAAGGTGCCAGTATTACATTGAGAATATATGTGTATATATGTGAATATGTGTGTGCATGTGTATGTGTATATATGTATATATATTGTTTTTGTTTTTAATGTATTTTAAGTTGTATGTTTAGATTGCAATTTGTATCCTCACACAGCATTGAAATAGTATTGGAAAATATGGATGTGTATATTTGTATATGTATGTATACAGGGGTTTGATAATTTATGATGCACAAATATTACTTTAAAAATTTAAATGTGTTGTAGTGTCGCGCATGGCTTTAATTTTCCGCTGATAGTTCCTCCTCCTCTGGCCATGACGGCGCGGTTTTAGGTCTCCTCCGGGGGTTTCTTAGTTGAAAACCGCTTTCGCGGTCGGCTCCCCCGGTGGGTGCTCCCTCCAGATGCGCCTTCATCGCCAGAGGAGTACGTGGAAAACCTTCGGGCACGGTTTGAAGATGTGCATCATTTTGCTCGGGAGAGGATCAACCTGAACACGGAAAAGATGAAGACTCGCTACGACACGAAGGCTACGGGACACGAGTTCAACGCAGGTGACAAAGTTTGGCTATGGAATCCTACTCGACGGAAAGGCCTGTCTCCCAAGCTGCAATCGCCGTGGGACGATCCTTACACAGTCCTAAACCGGCTGAATGACGTCATCGTACGGATTCGTAAGTCACCAAATTCGAAGCCAAGAGTTGTACATTACGATCGGCTAGCCATCTACCGCGGTTGTAATTAGCTCAGACCATGGTCACTATGGCGTAATTACTCTTTTCTTTCATATCTCATTTCTTTCCTGTCTTTCCCTTCTCTTCCTCTTTCCTCAACTCTCTTTCACTCACTACTTACGCCATGCTTAGTGTACATATTTGTAATATATTGGTTTTCATTAATGCGTATTTGTTTATTATGTTTATGATTTATTACAGTGTAATTATTTATTATGTTGATTATTTATTTATTAATGTGTATTTGCTTATTGTGCTATTGATTACTTGCTTGAATTATGTTGTTAAGATCTTGTTAAGTGTTATACAGTGTAGGTACTTGTGTGACCTCATAACTAGGGATTGTACTGCCCGGGACGTGCAGTCCTTGGGAAGGGGGCAATGTTACGAATTTTCGGGGCAACTCGCTGCTCTTGGGCTTAAAATAGATAAATTTTGCTAGATATAATAGATAAATAGATAAAATAGATAAATTTTGCTGCCCGGGACGTGCAGTCCTTGGGAAGGGGGCAATGTTACGAATTTTCGGGGCAACTCGCTGCTCTCGAGCTTAAAATAGATAAATTTTGCTAGATATAATAGATAAATAGATAAAATAGATAAATTTTGCTTTTTGTTGCATCAAAATCGTCCAATTAGAACCAGAGATATGGAGGTTTCGATTTGCCATTATTTTTCAATGGAGGTTCTAGAAATCTCGAGAAATATTAGTCCTAGAGCTTCACTTTTGAGGACTTATTTTTGGCGCCAAATTTGGCGATATTTCGCCAAAAGTCGCCAAGCTTGGCGACTTTTTGGTCATTTGGCGCGATTTTCCCAATGGGGCCTGGAAGTTGTTTTTCCTGCATTAAATACGCATTATAACCTAACATTTCTCTTCTATGACGTAATCAATATTCTCGCTTTATGTAGAATCTTCAAGAAATATACTCCTCTAGAAGCTTCCCGCAGTTTCTGCATCCTCTATATAAACCAGCGCGTTGCCCCGACAGTTCAGTGTTGATCAAGCTTTGAGAGAGTGAATACGCTTGCTTTTTGAAGGAAGCTGTGTTTCGCGCTGTTTGTGAAGCATTGAATTTAAGTGCTGTGTGTAAATTCTTCATCGCTGAGTCTTGAGAGACTGTTAGTGTTATTTCTGGTATATTTTCGCTGAATTCTTGCCAGTGAAAGTATTCTATTTTGTGTGAGAAATACAGAATTTGTGAGAGCTTCTGATCTAATCGAACTGTTAAAAGCACATTACTGCTAGATTGTGCTTGTGAATTGTGTACAGCTGATTGTTCTACGAAGTTCTAGAAGCAATAAAGTTTGTGTTCCATCCTGACAAGAGACTTTTTACTTGAACTTTATACACCAACTGGACTTTAGAAATACGAACCCCAGGAGTAGCAGAGTAATTCCGCAACAATATATAGTGCAACTTTATTTATTATATCCTATATGATTTTGACTAATACACACACACACACACACACACACACACACACACATACATATATATATACATATCTAACAAGTAAAACACAAAACATACTACAAATAAGACATATCTCGCATAAAAATAACAGCTATTAGCAAGAATTAGAAACCAGATTTTGAATCCAAATAAAGTGCAAGAATTATTGTGATAATATAATGGAACGGAAATTATAACCACTGTCACCATCGTCAGGGGCCACAAACAGTGGATTATAATTTACAGCAAACCAAATAGTAGGGTTTCGGTTGTGTGGCATATCAGAAGAGATATTAACTCCACACATCTGGGCCCTACCCTACTATATAAAGGAAAGGAGAAATCAAAAAGATAACAAAAATTAGAAAGATAATTTTACATACCAGACCTTGAGCACATGGAAATTTTATTTGAAAAATTTGTATGTGTTGCCAATGCTAAGAATTGTAAAAAGTGAAAAATGGTGTTGCCACTAAATAAAAGTGTAAAAGTGGAAAGAAGAAAGTATAGGAGTTGCCAAATACTAAAAGGTAATATTATTAAATTTTAAGATTATCCAGGTATATTAATATAATAAATATATATTGAATAATAATAAATTTAAAAGATTGAATAAAATAAATAGTATAGCAAAATTAAATATAACATATTGTTTAAAAAATATAATGATTATTATTATTGACAAAGTATGCATAATAAGTTATTGTATGACAGAAGATTAATCTAGTAAATAAGAAAAAAATAATGTTTAGGACAGAATAATCACAATATAGGAACCCCGTTTTTTTTTTCCCTCCAGATATATATGCATGCATATACACATCATATATATATATATATATATATATATATATATATATATTATATATACATATATTATATATACATACATATATCAACCGTAAAGTATTATAACTCATTTATAAAATCTCTAATTATGAGATATTGAAATTAACTGTTTATGAATGATTTTATGTAGGTTTTGACATGTGTTATATCCTCTCTCATAAAAAAAAATTTTTTGAAAATGAAAATTTGTAAGAAAATTGCAGTTTGTGAAAACTGCACACAATTCACTAATGTTGGGCGAACATAATTTACAAATGATGAACTAATGTATTTTGCTGTTGTTTTTAATTTTTCATATATCTAGTTTTTTTATCTTAAAATGTTACCCTTAAGCAATGTCTTTTTTTTTTTGGAATGGGTTGATGAATAACCCCCTACCCCGGATCCGCCACTGGCTCATATTTTAGTTATGGCAGCGTTACTGTAAATAGGCACTAATCCGGTACCGTGCCATTATATTGTAGTCACTGTTAAGGCACCAGGCCAGTGCCTTTATTTTTAATAATAGCCGGCACCCGGCCGTTTCATTTTGGGCATTATAAACTTCATGGGGCAGTGCCTTTATTGTGAGTAACGGCCGGCACATGCAGTATGCCAGCAGAGTGCCGCTGCCTTCCAGGGCTTCTGGCAAGGTACTTCTCGGGCGACCACTTTTGGTAAGATTCGGTTACTTTTGGCAGTGCCGGGCCGGCGCTGTACGTGATGGCAGAAAGGCACTGGCAAGGTACTCCGCCAGCAGGTGTGCGTTTGCTGGGATGGTCCGTTCGGAGCAGGAACTTTCGGCCGTACAGGTAATGATGGAAGTGCTCCACGGCTTTAATGATAGCAAGAAGTTCCTTTCTCGTAACACAATAGTTACGTTCTGCCTTTGAAAGGCATTTGCTCCAGTAAGCAATCACATGTTCTTGGCCATCTATCTCCTGGGACAAAACTGCTCCAACACTCTCCTTACTTGCGTTTGTGTCCAGGATAAATGGCTTGTCAGGGTGAGGATACGACAGGATCGGCGAAGATGTTAAAGCCGTCTTCAGTTCGTTGAATGCGTCCTCACATTCCTCAGTCCATAGAAATTTCTGTCCAGTCTCGGTCCATTTGTGAAGAAGTCTTGCAATTTGGGAAAAACCCTTCACGAATTTTACACAGACCGAGTAAGTACACAGACCGAGAAAACTTCGTAAGTCATGTTTATTCTCCGGACTACTCCAGTTCTTGACTGCGGACGTCTTTTCGGGATCGGTTCGGACTCCGTGGGCGGATATTATGTGCCCGAGGTAACGTACTTCCCGACGAAACAAATTGCACTTCGATGGACTTAGTTTCAAGTTTGCCTCTTTTCTCTTTTAATTTCTGCAGTACCTTTCGAATGTTCTCGAGATGCTCTTCGAAAGTCTTTCCGACGATGATGATATCGTCCAAATAAACTAGACATGCTTCGTAGGAAAGTCCTCTCAACATTGTCTCCATCAGACGCTCGAATGAGCCGGTGCGTTGCAGAGTCCAAAAGGCATAACTTTGAACTGCCATAATCCTTGTCCCGTGGTGAACGCCGTCTTTTCACGGTCATCGGGATGGATTTCTACTTGCCAGTAGCCGCTCTTGAGATCCAGAGTGGAGAACATTTCATTTCCCGATAAAGTGTCCAATGTGTCGTCTATCCTGGGAAGAGGGTAGCTGTCTTTCTTGGTTATGTCATTCAGACGTCTACAGTCTACGTAGAACCGGGTGGAACCATCTTTCTTTCGGACCAAAACAATCGGTGAGGCCGAGGGACTAGTTGATGGCTCGATGACGTCATCACGCTGCATCTCCTCTAAAAGTCTGTTCACCTCTTCCTGCTTAGCAAACGGCAGCCGCCTAGGATGTTGCTTGATGGGAGAATGGCTGCTTGTGTCTATTCTATGTTGCGTTAACCTCGTTCGGCCAAAGTCACCGGAAGTACGAGAGAAGAGGTCTTCAAATTCAGCTATTACTTTCTCTGCTGCGCTTCTCTGTTCTGCCGTTAACTCCACGTCTAGTAATAATTCCTTCGTCAGGCACTCGGAAGATTTAGCTGTCGTTTGGCTGATGTTCTTATTAATGCAGGTAACAGGAGTGCATGTCGCCAACACTTCATTTTTCTTTATCAGCTTCGACTTGTCCGTCACATTTGCTACTCTAACTGGAATTTCTGTTCTCGACAAGTCCACAAGTGTTGCTCCCACAAGTACTCCTCTGACGGAATCACTATTGTTTGGGTGTTCGATTAATCCAAAACGGAGTTTATTGCTTTCTTTTACTGTTCCAGAAATTATTGAATCAGTTCTGGGAGGTAGAGTGATACCAGTCTGGGCTATTATTTGCTGAACAGGCAAAGCAGTTTCATTTCTAATATCGAACGCAGCTATTTCTTCTGAGTCTGAACGAATCTCATTATTCTTAAAGTCCAAATTAAATTTGTGTGATTTTAAAAAGTCCAGTCCGAGAATAAAAGAGTCTGTAATATTGGCGACATACACTCATGTCCATAAATTAAGGATAATTCAGAATCACACAGAAATTGATCTCTAAAATAAAAATTTCACCTGTGGAATGATCACAAACATCTTGAAAAAGAATATGCAAATTACAGGAAACCACCAGATGGCGTGGATGGTACGTCACAATGACGAGAGTGTAAGAGAGGGTATATAAGGAATGGTGGTAAAGAAGTAAAATTGTTCACAAGCGCTGTGAAAGTATTTCAGTGCAAAAACCGCATAGTTATGGCACAAAGGAGGCATTTGGATGATGTTTTACGTGGCAGAATTATCGGACGACTGGAATGTGGACGTACCCAGCTGGAAGTATCCGAGGAACTTGGAATCGTCCAGAGTGTCATCTCCAGGCTTTGGCAACGATTCAAAGATGATGGTAATGTGAGTAGACGTTACAGCACAGGTCGCCCCCGAGTTACAACGCCGAATGAGGACCGCTATTTGGTAGTTACTGAAAAAAGAAACAGACGGAGTACAGCATCAGACCTGTCTCGTCAGCTCTCTTCAGCTGCCGGTACGACAGTTTCAAGGCAGACCGTGTACAGACGCTTAGGGCACATTGGTCTATATGCTCGTAGGCCTGTCAGATGTGTTCCACTTACCGCAACTCACTGTCGCCTGCGATTAACCTGGAGTAGAGAGCATGCATTGTGGACACCGCAATAGTGGTCTTGTGTGATGTTTTCCGACGAGTGGTTTAGTTTGGAGTCTGATTCTCCGGACATTCATCTGGAGAGCGCCAGGTACCCGTTACCACCAAGAGAACACCATTGAAAGACACCGTTACGGTGGTGCAGGATGGCTCGTTTGGGGAGGAATTATTCTTGGTTCCAGAACTGACCTACATGTTCAGAGTGTAACGATGACAGGCCACATCTATCGGGATGTCATTCTGGAAGAACATGTACGTTTGTTTCGGGGCGCCATGGGTGCTGAATTTGTGTTCATGGATGACAACGCCCGTCCTCACCGTGCAAACATTGTAGACGAATGCCTTCAATCGGAGGATATCACCCGTATGCATTGGCCAGCATACTCACCGGACTTGAATCCAATAGAGCATGTGTGGGATATGCTTGGCCGACGAATTGCAGCCCGTCAACCCCCTCCCACCTGTCTACCGGAACTTCGGAGTGCATTGCTTGATGAGTGGTGTAATATTCCCCAAGATCAGATTGATCATTTGATACTCAGCATGCCTAGGCGTTGTCAGGCCTGTATTGCATCGTCCGGGAGACATACTCCGTATTAACCATCCTTCTAACCATGTTATACTGTTTTTTGTAAATAGGTTCTATTTTGAAATTTGGTCAAGGGAGTAAAACTTGCAATTTTTATTAATTATGTCAAACATATAGCATCTTTTTTGCTCTTTACTTTTTGTATAATAAATAGACTTTACAAATAAGTCAAATTTGTTTTGCTTCTTTCTCTTTCTTTGCCTGAACTTCATTATCCTTAATTTATGGATATCAGCGTATATCACATGGTCGTATCTGGCATTTCCAAACGTGATTTCTACTTGTGCTTTTCCGCCCACTTCGATCTTGTCACCTGTCATAGTCTGGAGAGTCAGCGAGGTCAGAGTCCAGATAATCTTCAAATCTAATTACTTGGCCAGATCCGTCCTTATGATGGTTACGTTCGCTCCAGTATCAATCACCATGTGGCATGGGGAACCATTAACGTATCCCAGTACGAAGAGTCCATTACTGCCACCATTCACTGATGAAATCTGCAAGACTTTTAGGTGGGGCTTTTGACTATCTGGCAACCTCCGCCCGCGAGATGGCCACCTCCTAGTTTCCCTCTTTCATGTTCTTATTGTTCTCTTGCTGGTCATGAGACTTTCGACCACAATGCTTTTGTACATGTCCTTCGACACCACACTTCCAGCATTTCACTTTCTTTGGGCCATCTCTCGTTCTATCAAATCTCGTTCTATCAGATTGAAGAGGATTGAAGAGATCTTCAATTCTCTTCAATCTGTTCTCGACGCTCTCTGTGTCTTTGTCAGCTCCCTCTTGGACCGTGACAGCTCTAATAGCATGCCGATCTTTCCCTACGGCCCGCTGAGCTGCTTCTAGCTTCATTGCGAAGACGAGAGCAGATTTCAAATCCTGATAATCCTCCAACATAAGTGACTTTTGGGTTTCTGTATCACGGATGGCTTCAATAAAATGACGCACCGCCATTTCTTCTCGGACATTATCAAGGTGGTCCATGTAGGCTAGATGACACAGCCTATCTATGTCCGAAGCCAGCTCTTGAAGGGTCTCGCCAGATCTCTGCATCCTTGACTTAAGTTGGATTCTACTATATTCTTTCTGGCACTTCTCTCCGAATTTCATCTCCAAGGCACTGGCTAGCGCGTCAAAATCTCCTATCTTCGTTGCTCCGATGGTTTATAGTACGTCAATTGCGTCTCCGTTGAGGGAAGCGGCCAGTTGGTTCGCTTTCTCGGACTCGCTCCAACCATTGGCTTGGCGACGATTAAAAATTGAGTCTTGTATGCTTCCCATGGAGTCTTTCCGTCATAAGGCGTTAATTTCACTGCTGGGTGGCGTGACGACAACGCGATATTTTCTGGCAGTTTCCCCAGACGAGAGAGTCGAGTTTTTCTTCAATTTTAGCTTCACATTCCTCACGTATTTTCGAAGCTACATTTTCTTCTAGGAGTAACACTCTTTTCTCCATTTCCTCATGATTTTTCTCTACTTTTTCCAGTCCGGATTTCATTTCTTCCAGCCCGACTTCTATTTTTCGCTCCAGTCCGGATTTCATCTCGTCGTGTGCGGCTCTTAACTCCTCCAATTCGATTTTCACTTCATTGTGTGCGACCTTTAACTCCTCCAATCCGGTTTTTGTCTGTTCTTGTCCGACTTCAATTTTCTTCTCTAAATCCGCCTTCATCTGTTCTTGTCCGGCTTTCATCTCGTCTAGCCCGGCTTTCATCTCGTCTTGTCCGGACTTCATCTCCTTCATCATCTCCATGAGTTTTTGAAGTTGTTCTTCCATTTTTCGTCTAGTCAAAACCATAAACTGGAAAATGAAAGTCTTTCTTTAGAACCCCGGTTCTGACACCAAATGTTGCGTAATTACTCTGCTAATCCTGGGGTTCGTCCTTCTAAAGTCCAGTTGGTGTAAAAAGTTCGAGTAAAAAGTCACTTGTCAGGATGGAACACAAACTTTATTGCTTCTAGGACTTCGTAGAACAATCAGCTGTACACAATTCACAAGCACAATCCAGCAGTAATGTTCTTTTAACAGTTCGCTTAGATCAGAAGCTCTCACAAATGCTGCATTTCTCACCCAAAATAGAACACTTTCACTGGCAAGAATTCAGTGAAAATATACGAGAAATAACACTAACAGTCTCTCAAGACTCAGCGATGAAAAATGTACACACAGCACTTAAATTCAAAGCTTCACAAACAGCGCGAAACACAGCTTCCTTCACAAAGCAAGCGTATTCACTCTCTCAAAGCTTGATCAACACTGAGCGTTCAACTCGCACTGAACTGTCGGGGCGACGCGCGCTTCTATAAATAGCCGACGCAGGAGGTACAAGAAGTTTCCAGAAAAGTCAATTTTTCGAGGGTTCTACATAAAGCGTGAATTTTGATTACGTCATAGAAGAGAAATGTTAGGTTATTATGCGTTTTTAATGCAGGAAAAACAACTTCCAAGCCCCATTGGGAAAATCGCGCCAAATGACCAAAAAGTCGCCAAGCTTGGAGACTTTTGGCGAAATATCGCCAAATTTGGCGCCAAAAATAAGTCCCCAAATGTGAAGAGATCTAAGCTTTAGGACCAATATTTCTCGAGTTTTCTAGAACCTCCATTGAAAAACAATGGCAAACCGAAACCTCCATATCTCCGGTTCTAATTGGCCGATTTTGATGCAACAAAAAGCAAAATTTATTTATTTGAAGCGTAGAATTCGAATTTTAAACCATTCTTAGCCACAGAGCAGCTGTTTGCCCCGAAAATTCGTAACAATATTAAAAGACAATCATAATTTATGCGTCGTCCCTATTTTTCTTCCTTATTCCATTAGGTTGGAAAGTGTATCATTACTCATGAGTGAGCAGTATTTTTCTTTCTTTTTTATAAAACCCATCTTTGGAATCGAAATCTATCTTAAAATCGCCTGTTAAAACTATTTTACAATCTTCGCCAACTATATTACATCTACACTTCACCGTTTTAAATATTGTTTGGAATGTGCATCATAATCCACGAGCGTGCCGTGTTTGTCTTCTTGGGTAGATTCCTACTTTAACGCCTCAACTCTTGCCAAGGTGGCGATCATTAAACATACACAGTAACCATGAAGATTTTGTGTATTTATGTGGCAATCGTAATTTAGAATTAAAATGGCGATTTGGAACAAGCTGTAAATACAGCATTCCGTTACATTTTTAATTATTTTGGGCTGCCAATTGATGTAGTTTAATAATTAAGTGTCTTCAAATTCCTTAACTAGTGCGTTTATCACTAATTTGTTCACTTTAGTTTTCATGTAGTTGTTTAGGGAGCGTTGAAACTTGTGCATAACTCCTAGAGACCCATGACTTCAAAGCTCACCAAAGTGCGGGGAATTTTTAGGTTGCCGAAAGTAGGGAAGTTAAAATAGGAATCAACTCTTTCTTGAACCATAAAGCACATCTTTGGAATCCAAATCTATCTTAAAATCGCCTACTGATACTGTTTTAAAATCTTTACCTAGCATATTCAAACTATACGCATATTCCAATTATATCTCATAGACATTTTAAATACTTTTTGAAGTCAGCATCATAATCCATGAGTGTATCGTGTTTTCAATCTTTGTTCCATAAAACACTTCTTTGGAATAGACATCTATATTAAAATCGCCTACCAAAACTGTTAAACAATTTTCGCCAGGCATAGTCAAATTACATTTCACCTTTATAAATACCATTAGTGTATCATAATCTATGATGTGTACGATATTTGTCTTCAATGTTCTATAAAACACTTCTTCGGAATTAAAATCTATATTTAAATCACCTACTAAAACTATTTTACAATATCCGCCAGGCGTTTTCTAACTATACTCAAAATATATTTATAATAAATTGTTGCGTTTTGGCACCCAGTTTAGCGATCACTTATCAAAAATAGCAAACCTTGTGCGACTTTCAACATTTTATTAATGCCTGCCCCCTCCCCCCTTCACGTTATTTGGCAAACACATTTCAAAAGTGACTCGATGCGAAAATTGTACCAAAATCGTGTCTACACAAAAAGCAAGGTTGAAATTAATAGCACTCTGGTGCTAAAAACACTGGATAACTAAATACATGTTTAGTGCCGGATATTCGATCGGGCAACCAAAAGAGCTTCGGATATCCGATAAAATCAGTATCCGTTACATCCCTAAAGTTTAACACAGAATATAATACTTACCACTGAAAAATGGAAAGTAAACACCTAAAATTAGGGTATTTAACCCTGATTTTGGGTGTTCATTCGAGGTAGAAGTAAATACCTTACCTACTTGGCATTTACCCAAACCACATCTCTAGTGAGAAATTCTCACCCATTTTTTTCCGTAATGAAAAATCTGTGGGACAAACTTCTGAGGGGAATAAATTAGACAAACAAGAATCAGATACACAATGTAAGACTAAGGAGCAGGATTAATTTATGAAAACAAATACAATCACATTTTTTCTTATATATATGCAGAACAATTACTGATTTTACACTATTCTTTAACACTTTTAAAAAAATTACAGAAGTGCATATTCATTACTCAAAGAGTAAACTATAACTAATCAGATTTTTTTTATTAGTTAAAATAAGTAATTAATGCAAGAAATTAGACAGTTAATTGAAAAACAAGGAAATAAATTCATTAGTTTTAAAGTACAAATACATTTTGTAAAATGTACAAATACAGATACTGCTGCTTTCAAATGCACAGCAGAATTATACGAGCACTCATTAGGTATTTAAAAAATAGAATAAACATACAATGTATTTATAAACTTGATTTGATGAGTTATCATGCACAGACA